>JAKEYF010000427.1:0-45409 GCA_021527775.1 Lactarius sanguifluus | reverse complement strand
GGTCAGATGCAACATAAGAAAAAAAGCATAGGACCGCCGAACCCTTAATCATGATGTCGAGAAACCCTCTGGCTTTAGCGAGGTCCGTGGTAATGAACAAATAATCATCAATGAGCCGGAGTATAAGCTGTCGGCAGATGATTCGACTGTCCGACGGTAGAATACAGGCACCTACGCTCATTGGGTCTTGAGTGAACTTCAGACGCGTTCGCTCGAGGTCTGCGTAAAAGATGGAGCAGAGCAATGACGATAACACCGAGCCTTGCGGTATCCCTACTACTTGGCGATAGTAATCTTGGCCAATCTGGTGGTGCTGTCAACATCACCCACGCTCCAAATGGTAAGTGTTGTACCTTAACGATATTCTCCGTAATATGTTCCTCGAGAAGCTCAAGTACCTCCGCCCTCGAGGTAAAGTGGTACACGACGCGGTCTACGAAGATTGTGTGCCGCAGCGCCGCCGCTAGTTCGGTCGCATAACGCAAGAAATGCGGGTGTTCGTCTGAACGACGAAGACAATGCTTCAGCGTTACAAATATGCGGAGGATAATGTAACCGCCGACCGTCTGGGAGCGCCTTCGTCGCGAATTTCCGCTTGACCTTTCCTGCGGCTTGCATGACCTGCCCGAAACGCGGGAGAATGTAATTATCCTTAAAGCGGTCAGAAGGGGTCCACCACCTGCTATGCCCAGACATACTTCAGAAAGGACGTCCCGAAGAATTTGTAGTAGCTTCGATTGCTCGATCGTATCGAAGCGCTTGTACGTCCACCTTCACGAAGTACAGCTTTGGTTCAGAAAGATTCGATAGTTAGGAGGGCATAACTAGATGTGGTAATGTGTGCCTCACGGGCATCTAGACGGGCTGGCAGATATAAGACGCATCTTGAAGGCCTTCAGCTGCGTATAAATCTCGTTATGTCCGAATACCGACGCGACAAGTTCTGGCCTCGCGGTCTATCTCTGTAAGAGACTGAGGGAAAGAGGCTCCACTGATGACCACCTTCTCGTATGTAAGAATCTGGAACGCAGCCTGGAGAATATCGTTGATAGATTGCTGGCGCATGTTCGTCTTCCCCTGCAGATTACCACGAAGGATATAGTCACAAATCCTTTTAAAATTCACCGGATTGCAAAACTCACCTTAGTCTCCGCTCTCTTCCGCCGAAGATTAACGATCGGTCGCACTCCCGTTTCCTTGGGTAGCAGTCGGACAAAGGAAAACCCCAATTTGCGCTGTCGTAGTATTTCCTCCGCTTCGGGCTAGAATACCGACATAATATCGCATAGGAACATAGAATACGATATCACCTCTTCCAGTTTGGAGAATGTGACACTAGTAAGTCGCTCGACAAGCGGTCGAGCACGTCCCAATCGTCCTGGCGGAAATACAGTATTTTGTTCTTGAACGCAGACGATTCGGTGACATAGAACGTAGTCTGCATTTATCAGTTGGTTGGAAGATGCGAAAGACATTACAGCGTAACTAACTCTCAACAGCGGAGCGACGAAAGACCCGAAGTACCAAACGATGGATTCTTCTAGGAGTTCGCGTCGTTTGAGACTATCAGAAACGGGGGCATGGGTCGTGGAAGCGTTGCTGGACGCGGCCCACTTGCAACTCGTCATGCAGAGACCCCGCATAATTTCATGTAGAGATATAGTCTCATAGCGCCGATATGAGATGAAGTTCTTCAGAGCTGAAGGAGCAATTAGATCACTCTAGACAGTGTAGTGGGGCTTACTACTCATAACAGCCGAAAGTTCTCGTCGCCGCCCCAGAAATCCTTTGGAATCACTACCTTTGTGACCACGACAACGAACCGGTAATCTGCACCGAGGCTGCTTGAGCACACGAGTACACCAGTAGCAAAAACCTTATTCATTACCTCGACAAAGGGGCAGGCGAATTCGGCAAACCTAGGCTTACACTTGGAACCTCCTGTCGAGGGGCAGGAGGGCCCCAGCGATGTGTAAGAGTGCTTGTGGATCGCTGGGTGGACATATAGATCGATTCCTCTGACAGGAGCTCCTGCACGTGGTTAAATGCATACGTCAGAGTCCGGCATTGCCCATGAGGGACACACCAGGATGACACTCGCGTCAAGACGGCTTCTTGTTCGGGACGCTTCAGCTTTGACGGACAAGTGAGGTCCCTCAACGCATTATAGAGCAGTTCCCGTCTATACACAATCCTTTCCAGCAAGTCTAATGTGGACTTCACCCTTTTAGGTGTCTTTGACGTGCCAGCTTTCTTTATGTGGCACGTGAATGGACGCATATATACAGCGGGGTATTCAACCCTCACCTTTATCTCGTCTTCACGGTCTGCAAATCAGGGTACTTGTGTGCTCTGACGGAGGCGAACGCAGTTGCAAGGCCGTACTCGCGCGGAAAAATATACTTAGAAAGATGTCTAGCATCCTCCATCCTGTCGTGGTAATCTCGCCTCTGGCGAAATTAATTTTCGACCTTTGAGAGAGGGGTTCAAAACGTTGAGGATGTCTGTATGAAGATGTGAGAACACGCCCTACATCACAGATGCACACGAACGCTTTTGGGGAAGACCGGCCGCTATCACATCTGTATGCGGAATGTATATGGCCGGGCATAACACAGATACCCTCTATCAAACTTACATTTGACGGAGGTCTTAATGGAGCGCTATTGAGTGATATCGTGCGTGACGTCAAAGACTCACTTGGATCCTCCTAGCACGCGCTGAAGTCGCTTTTTGGGAGAAGGTGCCTCGGGATGAGGTTTAGCCTTTCTCTTAAATCTCCCACCAGGAGACTGAGATGCAGCTAACGCATCACCGGAGGCTTGTATTGCCGGGGATGGAAGAAAAACTAGCGGCGTTCCCGTCATTTGACAGAGACATTCATTAGGCAGTGGGACGAATATGCTGGCTTCCGTCAGCAAATGTAACATGGCGCTTGCTCCGGTCCTGGCACGTTGTCAAGCACGAGATACGTTCGGGGTATATGTGCACACCTTCCCAACAGTCTCTCCCAGTCTGACCCTTGTAGTGCGGTGACGATCGTGTTCACAAAGAAGTTATTGACACCGGAGCGAGTGTCCCCGGCTTTCATCTTAGTACCAGTTGGGTAAGACTTTGAGAAGATGGGTCATGAGTAGCCCGACCCGTCTATGAGAACGATGACGCGGACGTACACCGCGATACCCCATAGTTATGACATTCACGCCTTTCTGCTTCGGACCAGAAAACAATCTTTCTTGAGCACGCGTTATGACCTGTGGCAGTCAATACCACTGATTGAGGCATGACATGGAAAGGACCCGTACGACGCGCATAGGATCAAAAGTCGTCGTCACGTCGAATTGCGCCAGGGGAGACGTAGGGGTGTTGGCGCCGAAAGCCACATAAGAGCCAGCAAGGAATTGACTGTACGAAGGCGGATCTGAAGGCAAAAGTAAAACATTGTTGATGTCTGTATCTTCTGGGGGAATAAGGACGCGATTTAAATAATCCTGAAGGGTGTACACTCGAGGAAAATACGCGTCGAGGATGGAGAGCGTAATTTGGTGGGACATTGACGCGTCTGTTCGACACGTGTGTGGATGTGTAGTGAGCCGTTGTTCAGTTCATTGACACAACAATTGGAAACAGTCTCGCCTAGATCAGGCTTGTGCTCTGATCAGAATGTAAGGGGCAGCTTGAACCAAAAAAAGGGACATGGGAAAACCACGGCACCCAGGATTCCCGCGTGGTCCCCACCGTGGTACTAACTGGGCGGCACTCTGGTTAACTGCGCAGATCGGACGGGATGCGGTGCTTTCAGAGTCCTATGGCCGTGGATAACTATACCAGCGAAGAAAGGTATAAATACCATTCTTTTTTCGCTGAATCAATGAACAAGCCCACGAAACCACCTATCGGTCACGTTAAATCAACGTGTGGTGGGACTACATTGGCTTTGAGAAATACAATGCGCGATGACAAAACGAAGCACTAGGAATGAATTACACTAGGGGGCCCCAGAAGACCTCGCCTCTTTCGTGCCTGGAGAGGATACTTCCTCTACAACTTCCGTAACGGGTGTGTCTAACCCGCCGCGGCTGAGCCAACCTGTCCACACTTTGAGCGATGGCCATAGGATCTGGATCGCGTATAACATACCCTTCAGTTTCTGGTTGTGTGCCTTTTGTCGCTCCTTGTCAATAGCGCGCAATCTTCTCAGTTCGGCGGTGGCAGTGGGCGCGTCTAAATTGCATGTTGGG
This sequence comes from Lactarius sanguifluus, assembly GCA_021527775.1. NCBI lineage: Eukaryota > Fungi > Basidiomycota > Agaricomycetes > Russulales > Russulaceae > Lactarius > Lactarius sanguifluus. Next base: position 41,168 of record JAKEYF010000427.1, on the reverse strand, counting down.
CGTCAAATGGAAATTGGCGTATTATCGAGACTGGAAAAGCTTACCTGCCGGACTCTGCTTTATAAGTTCTTCGAGTATCTTCTCGGCGCGTTCGGAGTATCCCTGTTCGCCAAGTGCCTTTGCTCGACGGAACATAGCCTTATAATTCTTCGGATTCTTTGCCAATGCCTTCTCGGCCGTCTCTTGTGCACGTTTCCAGTTGTCGCGCTTGATGTGGCATGCAGACATGTTTGCATAGACCTTTTCCATAAGTTCATCCGCCTACAAAGGAGAATATGGGCTCCACATTCAGTTCAAGTAGTCTGCGCAGAGATGGTGTGAATTGTACCTCGGTTCGATCTTTCGGTTCCTCAGCACCATCACTAGGACCTGACTTCAAAACAGAAGCTACACCCCCCGCTCTGCGAAGCGGGGAGTGGGTTGTGAGATAGAACCCTGCGGCCGATACAGTGTGCAGAGCACTTGCCTGTCCAGGCCCTCAACGTAAAGTAGCACCTACGTGGTGGATCAGACGAAGTTCATCGACGCGTATTTATGAAAAACCTACCTCATGGTACGCTCGAAGGGCTGTACCATGATGCGATCAGTGAAGAGCACACCGATGGCGAGTCGAATACCGAACACGAACCATCAGTCAGGTTCCCCGATTTGAAAGCCGCGTCTCCTATGGCCTTTTTATCACGGGCAAATTTCAACTTGCTCTCGGCTATGGATGGGTCTGCAGACATCGTGTTGTAAAGTATTATGCAGATACCCGCGAAAAGGAGGTTTGAGATTAGGGACGTGCATACGGCCCGCACGAGGATGATGACTAATATGCACGCTCAGTTTACCGCGCGTCCAAAACGAATTGGCGGATGGGATGGAGCCACGCATCAGGCGCGCCGACTCGAAGCTCGACAATTATTGGCGTGGTCGTGGCTACATGTATTTCGCTTTGCGGTGTATATACGTACGAAAGCCGTGTCGGTAGTCTTGAAAAATGGGGTTAGTTGTCGAACCTATTTACCTCTGTTTGTTCGACACACCACCATCACGGACTCCGCTTCAGCACTTCAGTCAGTCAGTACCGACCGAGCCACGTCCAAAACCCATGCCCCTGCTCAGCTCCATTCTCGGCTTTTCTCTCTTCGGGCTCGGCGCCCGCATTGGCCAGCTTGGCATCCAAAAGCGCAACCTACTCGACAGTGCGCATCTTCTCGCCGAACCGTAGCGCCAGGCATGCTGACTTGTATGATTCCGTGTGCGTTGTGGAACAGATCCCGGTGGGCACGTCATTTCTATGCTTGCCTTTGGCTACCTCGGCTACTGGGCCCATCAGTGGGACGAGCGCGCATCCGTGCTCATCGCGGAGAAGCGTGCGGAGATTGCAGAGCGGCGTAGGCAGAGAATCGCACAAGCGGAGGAGGCGTCAGCCGCCGCGCTGGCAGCGGCCTCATAGTGTTCCTTTGAAACCTCTGTGAGTCGTCGTCCTTTCCATCAAATAATGCTGAACCATGTGCGATGTCGTAGGAAGAGGCTGTTGTCATCTGCTTCTTTGGAGCATATACACCAGTTTCCTATTGCCGTGTGTCGTCTAGATGATTGTTCTGTCCTAATCAAACGAAGTCGAAGTTGGAATAGGAGTATCGCCGTTCTATAGCCTTTGAACCTCACATAATGACATGGACAAAAAAAAATCTATATAACCACCATTCCCGGCCGGCCCCACCCCCACGGCAATCCCAGCCTCTGCCGCAGTCCCGGCCCCGTCTCCACCCCTCGTCGCAGTTGTCGTGTTGCTGTGGCCGTGTCGTTGCAATCGTTGCGTTGTTGTGTCGTTGCGGTGGCTGCGTTGTTGTGTCGTCACGGTGTCCGTGCCGTGTTGTCGTGGTGGGCCATGTTGTCGCAGTGGCCGCATCGTCGCATCGTGTAAAAAGTATGATTTATTACTTGAAGGTGTAAAAAATGATCCCACCATTTTTACATCTTCAATACCACTACCTAATAAGGGCGACGGGTATTAGATTTTTCCTTGCCCTTTCCTTTGTAATGGGGGCAAATATTAGCGTTGACATAAAATGGTGCACTTGCCCATCATAGGCTTCATCTGTGGGGTAACCCCGCACAGATCAAGGCTATGAGTGGGTAAGACATGCTGGGTGGTGACATGAGCGCCGTTTCGATTGCAAAAGCAAAAGTCTATGGTCACATGACCGCACGATTTTGCTTTTCTACTTTCTCTCTGTGGAGTCCGTGGAATCTGATTGATCTTTCCAACGCTCGTCAGTACGAAGGTGTGTTAAACATACCGAGGACAAGCCACTTTTATTCCCTGGCACGCTAGCTTCCTTCGGTTGAAATGCGCATGTATGTGTGTCCAGTAGCTCCCGCATATGCTGTTTGGCGGCATATAGTATACGTATAGGTGAACCATCGAGTGAAGATGAAAAAGAATGAAGAGGAGTAGAAGTTGGAGAGGCAGCCAGGAAAAGCTAGTCTGCGCTCGTTTTTGTCAGCGCTGGGAGATATTAAGCATTACAGTAACAAACCAGTTCCGCTTGACCAGTCGACATCCAGTGCATCGAATGATACTGTAACATTTGTGGATAACGCTGGACACGCAACGTTTGAGTTACTGAGAGGTGGTCCTGACCCGACACGATCTTGATCACTAAGCTGGCTACTGTCGTGTCTTGTGTGACACGTAGATTGAGTGGTAGCATTGAGGAAGACGGAGGGGACAAGCAACAAACAAGCTAAGATCATTTTATATGTAAGCCTGAACCACCAACAGGGGACGTTTTAAATCACGAACTTGTTGACAGAGGGAAACAGAAATCACTGCGCGACGACGCGACTGTCTAGGGAGCCGATGTCATAGCATTGCCGGGTATCGGCTTTAAAGGATGTCTCAGTAGACCATACCAAATGTTTCATGTCTGTTTCTCGCGGGGGTTCGACTGACACGCAATTGGCTATCTGCTGTTGCTGGATGTAAGGCCTGTAAGGTCTTATAGCTCGCAACCCTCTGTCGTTCCTCAGTTCCTTTAAGTGTATGGCAGTCTACAAAAATGGAAGCACCGTCCAGAAGACCTGCCCAGAACCTGGTCATAGGTTAGGACAACAGAGCTAAACCGGCCGTGGGTCTGGGCATGGGTAAGTAATTAGAACAGGTAGCAATGCTGCGACGCATCCACGGCGCTGTGGTGGGTGGTTGAGTAAGCGTGGCTTTCAGACGATCGAGATGGTGTTCAAGCATTTTGTTACTAATTGTATAAAAACACCGCGGGACCAGCACCGCACACTTCTCGCTACCGCCGAGCCGACAAAAGAATACTAGTAGCGAATGACCGGTGACGAATGAGCGATTTGAAAGGGAAAAAAAAGCATATACACGAAAAGAGGGACAGGGAAGGAGTGCAGAGGCCGAGCACTAATGCTGGCCGTAACGAGCTAGCCAAAGTATGAACAACCACACATGTCAGAAGTCGCGAGTCGACAATGATGTGAAAAGGGACAGATGCGTGTATGGATTATGGCGTATGCCCGGGGGGACTTGTACATGGCAACATAGTAGTTTTTGATATGATGTGCGATGTTGTACAGGTGATATTGGCCAATGAAAAGATATGTGCAAAGGAGCGATATAGGGAATGTACCTTGAATGGAAAGCCAGCGAATGCAAGCAAAAGCGATGCAAATCTTGGCCACGGAAAGCATACAAGCTTGGGGGCGCAAAGAGTCCCACGAGCTACGATGACGTAAAATGCAGAGGAAACCGAAAGCAATGAGGGTGATGATCCCGAAGCAATGACAAGGGGAATGAGCGTGCGAATGAGTGTTGAATCAGGGGTCGAGTTAGTGAACCAAAGGAGTAATGCGGTGTTTGAGAGGAAACCAGGGCCTGGGATAATTGCAGGCGTTCCAAGAAGAGGTAATGCAGTCGAACAAAGCGGGACATAAACAAGCATGCCCTAAAGTGGGAATGGGGCGAGGAGATCAGCGCAGTTGGAATGCACTGTCCAGCCCGTGGCCAAGACCTTCTCCCGCGATGATATCCACTGGTTCGCGTAAAACATCGTTCTCGCCAAGGTTGCCGAAACTGATGCGGCGGGAGGCACGTGAGGGGATAGGGCGCATACGGCGGAGCGTGCGCTGTGTACAAGGGGTGCGGGGGGAGTGAGTGGGGGGCGCGGGGTGAGCACCTAAAGCAGGGATCTGCACAACTAAATGAGCAGGAGCGAGTTGTGGATATACGGGAGGCGGTGGGGACCGGTGAGGAAGCTCGGGGCCAAACAACGAAGAGTTTCTCTGGGAATTCTTACAGGAACGACCAACGGGACTATCGTCTGGACTTGACAACGTCTTGTTAAGGCGATGTTCGACACCACGGCGGACCTTTTTCGTTTGCTTCATACGAAGGTGCTCCTCTTCATCAGAACTCACATCTGAGCCTTTCGCAGCCACACTGAATGAAGGAGCGCGCTTCATTGCCTTGCGGGCCTCGCCGAACGAATCTGTGCGCCGCATGGGCGCGCAAGGAAGGGATTGCAAGGAAGATGACGAAGTAGTGGACACAGTGGATACTGGACGACGCAAGGATAGTTGCGAAGGCTGCATCTTCCATTTAGATTCCGCTGAACGAGAAGAGTGCAACGTAGTGGAAGATGGCGTCGAGATGTTGAGAGTATGGGAATCCGCAGAAGATGGGCGAGTATAAGGATGGTATACGGGGTTCGGGAACAAGCGATCAGAGCGGTGAAGGCGGCGAGAAGCTCTGCATCAGAGAAAGGTGGGAGGGTGAGAAAATGTCGGAATATTTGGTTTTCAAAAGATGGGAGGTGGGGGTTGGAAGAATGAAGTGACATACCTGGTGAACGCGTCTGTACCACATGGTTCAAGCTTGGCAGACTGTATGAAGTCCATACTGGATTGGCGGTAGAGAGGGCGCTTAATGTTAGTTGTGTGTTGGAGGACCTCTCGAGACGGTTCGGGGCCCTGGTCCATATCCTCCTCTTCAATAATGGTGCGCCGTTTTTGTTCTGCAGAGACTTCTTTGGCGCGAGCACGGCAAAGCTCAACCAGTTTGCTACGAGTAGCGCGCAGTGAGTAAGGCCATTCATTTGGACCTTTGGCCTGAGCTACACCGCGGGCAATCTTGTCAAGAAGGTTGGAAGGGGGGACAGGACCGATGAAAGGGGTGAGTACGTGCGCAGGAAGAGCGTCGAGAGTCTGAGGAGTGTGGTTAGGGAAGGAGATGTGATAAAGGAAACGGGGATATTATTGAAGACATACCCTTGTGAGTAGAAGAACATGTTCACATCTCCACTCAGGGTCTGGATCGTCAGCCGGATCATAATTTGAGCTGTTCCAACTGTCCGAGCTCTTCCTGTTGTCAGTTGAGGATATATGTAAAGGATGTTGAACGGGGGAGCGCATAGATGGAGTCCTTGGAGAAGCAGCGCGGGATAATAGGGCAGATCTGCGCCTTGTGAGGGGTGGATTAGGCATAATGATAGCAAGAGGAGGGACCGAAGTAGGGGGCATATATGCGGGAAACGAGAGCAAGGGAATGGTTAGTTTAGTAGAGATGAGATCAAAACAAAAAAAGCAAAGCTGTGAGATGAGTCCGTAATCGAAGCAACATGTTGTTCAAACTCAACTTGGCGCCCGAACGCGTTAATTTGAATCTCAGCCGATCTCAGCCACCCGGTACGACTCACATGACCGCGTGCAGTACGGCAGTCAGCGTCTAACCTAAGCTGGCACCAACACCTTTTCCTGGAAATTGTACATATGTAGTCATGAGTTAGAGCGGTTTCCAAGAAGAAAAACCCTTCAGAGAGCTATCCAAGGATCTATCGATGAAGAGATCCTAACACCCATTGACATTGACAATATCTCTTCTAATTTGAGGTAGACGTACACACACCCTCCTCCGATCAAAAGGACTCAATAATAACGTATTCAATAAAACATGCGAGCGAAAAAAGAACCAAAATGAAGACGCCATCGACAATGTCGCAGCCGCAGCAAGGAAAAATCGCGTTCACGGAGCGACGTGCCCACAGCACAAAATATCTAAGAACAAGTAGTATCGGTTATTATACCTTCTGTGACCCCATCTTCCGCGTAAGACTTCTCAGCCTGTCCGCGTTTCGCTTCCTCCTCTCGATATCCATGTCCACGCTGATGTTGTTCTTCAATACCCCTGAGTTCGACCGCGGCGCTACCGTGTATGAACCGAGCTCTCTCTGAGGTATCATCACCGCATTCTTCCGCACCCTATTACGCTCGCCCTCCCTTGCTCGAGCGAGAATTACGTTCAGACGTTCATGAGGAGCCCCACCATCGCCCGTTGACACATCCGCAGTCGGTATCGCCCGATCCCGATACGATGCGGATCGTTTGATAATCGGGCGAGACCATGCGGACACAAGTGAGTCTGCTATCCGCACGACGTCCGGTGTCACCCGCTTGCACTTGGTGTAGAACATCACAATGCGGCCGAGTTTGGACTCCTTGAGAACAGCCGTATCGATGTCCAGTGAGGGCAGGATGCCGAAAAAAATCCTTTTGAATGTTTAGAGCAGGCAGTGATTTGTCTGGGAGAGGCTCCAACCACCGCCGCACCCCTTCCAGAAGGTTGTTATCGACGATAGATTGCCATAATGAGCTCCTGGAAGTGCGAGTATAACCGGAAAATGAGTACCCTTGTAGGGATTAGTGAAGAAGGAACGTACTTCCGAAGCGCTCCCATGACCTTGGGCAAAAGCTTTAGCTTTACCATCGCTGGATGTTTGTCACGGTTAGCTTGTTCGTCGAGATCGGCTGCATTCAGCATTTCCTCCCGCAGCTGGGATATCTCTGCATCCGCGAACTGATCAAGGTCGTCCTCCTTCTTGCGTTTCTTAGGCCGGGATGCCTTGTTGCTCTTCAAAATTGTATCGATCTCCATATCCAGACGAAGCTTCTTCGCTGTTCAGGCCAGATATTCCGTTAGCCATGATTGTAATAAAGCCGCGATATCAAAGCATGCATACATACCTTCCTCAGGAGGGAGATTCAACAGATCCTCCTCAGTCGGCCCCTTCTTTACTTTGACCTTACGCTTACGCTGGGCTTTACCCACCCGTGCAACCTGCACCTCGTCATCCCCACGTTCCCGCCGTCGCGGCCGCCTCCGCTTCTGAGGTAATAGCACGCGCCTGTCGGTACTCGTCCGCTGAGTCATCTGTCGACTCTTCGCCTGCTTCTGGTGGCGCAGATGTCGGGCGTGAACGGGGTGGAAGATTTTCCTCTAGAAACAACGGGTGACAAGTCTGCAGCTGACCAAGATATAACTACATACCCTCTGCATCCGGTGCATCAGACAGCTCGGAGTCACTCCCGAAAATGTCTTTTGCAAGATATCGTTGCTGACCCCCTGGACGTGCCTTCAAATAGGAATTAGTTCTAGCTCTCCAGGACGTATGGTTCCGCAAACACACATCATATCGCTCTTCGTCGTCAGACATGGTACGCTAGATTACGCTGGGGTTGTACAATGTGATGGTTCTGAGTCAAGAGTGTACAATTGCCGCGTCGAGTCCACAAGTACGTGACCTTGGATGTGACATGTTACATGCATGTTACATGTAACAGCACGTGTCCCCCGGTTCCGGTTTTTTTTTTCCGTGCGTCCCGTCATCGTCCCGTCGTTCTGTCATTCCTGGCAAAATTCCTGCTGTACTGTAGTGTAGCGCTGGCCAGAGAAGGCTCAAAATACAAAGCGAGCCATGCCCAGCCAATATTTCTAATATAACTAAGTGCTCAGCTTGACTGAAGCCCTGATGACCCGAAGCCTAAACGATTCTGGTGACGGTCTGGTCTTGATTCTGGTTGTCTGCACCCTCAGCAGGGCGGTGATCTCAGGGCTACGCATCCGATGGAGAGATGATGGGTAGATGCGGACTGCGGCGCAGTGATTTAAAACGTCTTCACCTACGTATTTTACTTTCTAACAAAGGAAAGTCTTACATGAACCGAGGACCTGCCCGTAGTCTTTTAATACATCACATTCCCTCTTTCAAGCTCCGGTATGATCTCGAAGACTACCATAGAGTCCAAGAAGGTTATGATATGAGGCTAGGAGGGAGGTCGATTATATTACGAATTGAGTCACAGTAACTTCATAACCGACCAAACAGGATTCTCCAATGGCTACCAGTAAGCGGAGTAGCTACGCTGAGTTACCCGAGCTCCACATAGCTGCCATCAGCTGCATGTGTGAACTACCGCCCGTTGCAGCAGCTGCGTCTTGTTCTTGGACCAGGGGCGTTTGGAAACGTGATTACGTGAAAAGAATAAGCAATGGAAGAATCGTTAGATCATCACGGGCGCAGGGTTGGGGGTCTTGCCTCCACTGTAAGTTACTCCCTGGTGAGTGACCAATTTGGTTTTGACTTGCGCATACGAAGAAGGGTGAAGAGGAAAAGGAGTCATACAGTATGTCCCCTGCCCCTTGGGCCTTGGTTGCCAATTATCGCACGGAAGATCGGGCCACCCATCAAACTGCCAGTGTATGTTAACGCTTGGGTGTGAGTTGAGCCGAAAGGTGATTATCATGGTCACGGCCGCTGGGCCTAAAAATGTGCGTAGAGTACCTCGTGGCCAGCGCCATGGGCGTTCGATGATTGCTTACTGTGCTGTAGTAGCCAGGGTGCTGTGTAGACGAACCATCGGATTTCATTTATCTGCCTTTAGCCGCAAGATGGCTCCTTTCGTGTCTAGCCCAGGTGCATCCGCCTCCTATTCAATCGCTCTGCCCTCTCTTCCCAATGCCTACTATCGTCCTTCCCCCCCTTGACGATCGTCGTGCTTCTCGTCCCTTACCCCCCATACCGAACTCGCACGGAGCCGGATCGTCGAGAGTTCTTCCGTTCCTTCTGTCGTCGGCCCCATCCCTTAATCATGCTCCCAACCCAGGGGTTTCGACGTTGCGCACATCTTACGCGCACTCCTCTCACACCTCTTACATGCCTGCCCCGGCTCCTACCTCCCTAAGCAGAGCGCTTCAGGAACCTCGTATCCTTACCCACTTCCTTCGCTATCTTCAGTGGCATGACTTCCGGTCCCTCGCCATGATCTGCACGTCTTGTAGAGACCTTCTGCAACACCCCAAACTTCGAGATGTTGTGTTATCCGCCTTTGTCCCTGGCTACCAATATTGCCTTCGCCATGCCGACTTGAGCGCATCAGGAGACATCGAAGTTCGTTTTAGCGACCTCAGCCATTTCAGTGCGTGTCGCATTTTGCGTTTGTGTGGGATAGAGACAGATGACGACGACAACCCCATCAGTGATTTCCCAACAGCTTTCATTACACCACTATCCCACTCATGCTCTTGCTACCCTTTCGACCCCGCATGTGATTCCTGTCCTGGATGAGAGAGCAAATAGATACATCGAGCTGTGTCAGGCCCATTCGCGCATGGTTCTCTTGTTGCAGGCACTTATCCATAGTTCTTCGTCGCCGGTCTCAGAAGAACTCGAAGACCCCTCGTTGCGGTATCGCAATACAGAACAACAAGTGGGACGGGAGCTCGTGTTTCCAGCACCCCTGTCCTTTTTCTCGACCGAGGAGAAGAATAGAAGCCACGCGTTACAGCTCACGACTAGGAGGAAGCACATTCGGTTCTTTTCCTTGCCGACGACATTCAGGCGTTCTCCTCGCCCCATGGAAGGCGAACCCACCAAGCGAGGCCGCTCACGTATATCCACGTTGGGCAGACACAGGGTTCCTCCTCCCCCTCCATCCGCAGATCCCATCGGATTGAAACTCTACGCCGGAAGTTGGAGAGGTTGGAGGCGGGCGGTCGCGGCATCTGGCTCGGCGTCCGAAGGTGACGAGACTCTATTTAGGCGACCAACTCGGCACTTTGCCTGCACGACAGATTCTAGCCGCTCATCGACAGACAACAGTTATGGTAGCCCGTCGCCGCATTCCTCCCGTTTAACCGAGTTCACTCCGTCTCTCACCGCTCATGGACCGCATGACATCCGTGCTGTCATATCCCGCTTCCGGGCACCGATCTTGCGCGTCTATTTTCCTTGTTCGGAGCTAGACCAGGGCGCGATCAACGCATGCGAGGCACAATTGGATGATGCTGGGCTATGGCAACATCTTTCGGTTGGAGACGTCGTCTGTAATCTTGGTTACTTGCCTTCCGAAGAGGAGAGACGAGGATCATCGAGTAGCGACCTGTCCGCCGATGGGAAACGAGGACCTGAATCGTGGATGATATTTGACGGCATTGGTCTCGTGCCCTTCACCCCCTCGGCCATTCTCCCCTTATCTGAGCCCCTGTCGCTCCCATCACCCTTTTACTATGCGAACATCGTCCCACCCCCATTCAACCCGAAAATTACCGCGATTCTTCCACACGAGGAACCCGAACTTTCCCTTGTCCTCCTTCCTGCCAGGGTACGCAGCCCCCATTCCCCCAATGGCTTTGCGCGGATCAAAAAGTACATGTGGTTGGCACGCTTGGGCCCGCACTGCCGTCCCGGTCTTGGAGAAGGGTGGCACTGCGAATGGATGTTGGAAGGCGAAGGAACGAAGGAAGGGCGACAATCCATCCTCGACGCCTTGTGTGGTGATGCCACCGGCGAACGGGAATGGGAACTAGTTATGGAAAAGTGCACCACGACAAGGATCTGGCTAAGGTTTGTCCATGCGGGCGTTGAGCCATCTCAATTGCTGATCAAACTTACTTTGACTTGCCAGACTTCTGTCAACAACGCCAACGCCCTACTCTTCTGAGTCACAATAAACACTGATTGAGGCATCTCACCTCCATTCTGATACTCGCGGTGCGAGTCTTTACGCTTTTAGTAATAGAAGAGATGCTTCACGCAAATCCAGAACCAATCCGGAACATTCGTTTCCTGTTTTCATTCATGCCTCAATCATGTTCTCTACAACCACATACACTCTTTGCATCACTTATACCAATTATATCTTCACATCTGTATATTCCCCCACCCCCAGATGATAGGACTGTTATTGCTTACTATGCATTTCCCCACATGCTCGGTCCCCTGACCAGATAATCTTGTACAGATTACGATTCACGATAGAGTACATTTGCCAAGGCTTGGCATACTTCATTCGTCGCAACACCACGCGGACATACAGTACATACCATATACCTATTGTACTTCCAATCTCAGCGTTCGGCGCTGATGTTCATGCCAATTTCGCTACTTCCGTGTCGATGAAGATTGTCACATCAAAGGCTTGCACCTTCACTACACTAGCCTTCTCGAGCAGGCTGTCCACGAGGACGATGTCAACCTGTGATTATGTAGTATTGGATGGCGCTTACTTTAGCGTATCGGTAATAACCTGTTCCGGGATGCTGCTACAATCACTGGGATAGGAGACCGTCTTGAGCCAGGCCTTGTTGCGTGCAGACAGTCAGCAAGAGGGCACATCACGTCACTGGCGAATGAACTGAACGCATATATCCTCTTCTGGGTACCCAAACTTCTCCTTGATAAACTGAACGTTAGGGCCGGCGCGGCTTTCCGACGAATCGAATGCGACAACATATTTTGAGAGGGCCTGTAGAAAAGCCCTCAGTTGATCAGACGGTGCTCGGTCTTGTGAGGGGTGGGCGGCGATCAGCCACGAAGGCCACGGCGTGGGCACAGAGCCAATCTATCCGGGGATCGGCACATGGAACCTGTCAGCAATCGGAATCCGGGTCCGCCACGTGACGTACAAATCGTACTTGGCCGGCGTCAACGAATGGCTTGGCGGTGAACCATTCCCACATGAATGCGCTCGTGGTCCCATCGTTGACCGAGCCGATCAACCCACGAATATCGTTTTTAACTAGCGGCCATACGTTATGCCTCGAAAGAGGGTCGGAAAATGCGTGGACGCACCCTCGAACTGCAGCTTGTCCGTCGCCCAGCCCTGTTGCAAGGCCATGACGTATGCCATGGTCTGGCTGCCACTGCCGATGCGCGAGATGCCGATGGGGGTACCCTCGAGGTCGGCAACGCTGTGATATTTGGAGCTTGCTCCTGTGATGACCGCCCTACCATCAGATACTGTAAGCTAGTTGCTAAAACAGGTATGCGGCTGCGGAGGACCAATTCAATGGCGTGCTGACGTAGCTGCCAACGAGTTTGTATGCTTTTGAGCCATTGGCTATGCCAGAAATAAGCGGATCTGTGAGGGCGCTGCACGGAGGTGCAAATGAAGAGAGTCTCGGCCAGTCATTACATACAACTCACATCGCTACGTCGATCTCGTCATTTGTTAGCCGCGATATGAGCTGGCCGGTGCCACCTTTCTCCAGATCAATAATCGTGTGAATCGACCATTATCCGGGGGTGCTTACTGGGACACTCGACGAGAGTGAAGGTTTGATCGCCATCATCTGTGGCGAATTGTAGGAGCGGGGCGGAGAAATGTTCGCGAACTAGATGAAATGATGAAATGAAATCAATTAGAAAGATGAAATGAAAAGGCGTATTCGAGTTACCGTAGCCAACTCGGAGGGGCATGACAACTCGACGAATACTTTGTCGGGCCGTCTCGTACACGAAAGCACCAAGACGAATGTCGACTTTAATCAAAACAAAGTATCCCATCTCTGCTCTCCCTCTGCCCCCACCGGCTAAGCTTCTCATACACAATCTCACCCCGGACACTGCAACACCCTCGGTCTCTGCATTCAAGTATACGTTGAGGAATAGTCCATCTATCCAGCGTCGCGGACGTATTGTCCCTCCGCAATCCCATTTTTCTCACGTCTCGCCCTTCCCTTTACCATTTCCTTACGAGATCGAGCCACCAGAGAACCCTGGTGAACCATTCGACAAAGAGGAGTACGTAGAGCAATGGCTCGCAGCACGGGAGGCTTCGGACCCAAAGGGAACAACGGAGCCAACTGAGTCGGATACCAGCGAACCTTTGTTGAAGCTATACCCGACTAGCAGGGATAACCGTATGGAACTTCTCGGGCTGTCCGATGCTTGCCTGCGAGATTGCCTGCCACATTTGGATGTCGGGGATGCCTTTGAAGTTGTCGGAAAGCCCTCCCTTCTGGGTTCTGCAGGCCCGCAAGAACGGCACGCAGAGGACAGTGATGCGGCTGCGAAGCGCCAGGAACTCATCGACGTCCTCGGAGGGCACGCTCTACTCGTATCAGGCGACGAAGCAGACGTGTCCTTTGCACCGTGGTCGCTCCGCTACAGCGGCCACCAGTTTGGAGATTGGGCCGGACAACTGGGAGACGGGCGTGCGACTTCAATCCGTGTGTTTCTCCCTCTCCGTCGCGCTCTTTTAACCTCTAACGGTGACTACAGACGTGACGCCCCACCCTTCGGATCCCGAGACTACATATGAACTCCAGCTGAAAGGAGCAGGACGCACTCCCTTCTCGCGGCGTGCAGATGGTCTTGCGGTCATACGCTCGTCGGTGCGTGAGTACTTATGCGCAGAAGGTTGGCACATCTTGCCCTCTTCATTCCTCCTCCCTGGTTGACGAGGCCTTAGCCATGAATGCGCTCAAGATACCCACGACGCGCTCGCTTTCCATCATATCTCTACCTTCGTTACCAGTGATAAGGGAACGCCGCGAATCCGCGTGTATCGTGACGCGCGTCGCGCCTTCTTTTTTGCGTATTGGCTCCTTTGAAGCGCTGAACCCGCCCGTGGAACTCTTCTTTTTCGGCGGTGGCCAACAACCTGCTGATCTAGACGCTTTACGTGTATTGGGCGAGTGGGTCGCTGATCAGGTGTTACGCATCAAGAGACCCGAAGGAGGGGCTTGGGGGCGCGAGTTGATATTAGAGTCTACGAGGAGAAATGCGAGGATGGTTGCGGGATGGCAAGCGTATGGGTTTATGCATGGTGTCATCAACACGGACAAGTATGAGCAGCTTTGGGTGCGTCCTCAGTGCGATTGCTCATGAACCTTTCCAGCGTGTCTGTGCTTGGTTTGACCATCGATTACGGCAAGCGTCCTTGCTTCTGGCATACAAGCAATCCTCTGACGGGTACATTAGGACCATACGCATTCATGGACATTTTTGATCACATGCATGTCTGCAACCACACCGACCAAGAAGGCAGATACGCATACAAGGTAAATCAGGCGTTTTTAAGACCCCCTCCCCCAGTTGACGCCCTGGTTATCTCAGTTCCAGCCGGAGATGATGTGGGTGCTCTTACCTCTGCTGCCCTCTAGCGCTCTCGTGCTTACAAAACGGGCAGCCTATTCGCTCTGAGAGCGCTACTTAACGCGCTCTCCCCCCTTATCTGCGCGGAGGCCGAACTGGGCGATAGAGCTGTCTCCGCAGGCTGGGACAATGAGGCTACAAAGGACAAGATTAAGGAGTGGAGCTCCAAAGGTGTCGCCCTGGTCAAGGAAGAACTCGAGGATACTTTCCGACACGAGTACGAAGCGGAATACAATGCGAGGATGCGCCAGGCACGTCCGTGTTATGGTTATCATACACTCTCTGACGCCACCACCTTAGCGCCTTGGTCTTCGACGCGCCGAGGAGCAGGACGACGCAGATTTGGTACAGCCTCTGCTGGCAATGCTGGCCGATCAGAAGCTCGATTTTCACCTTACCTTCCGGCACCTGACTCGCTTCCGACCAGCACTGGTGTCGTCTTCGGATACCTCCTTCATTGATACTCTTATCAGCTTCACATCAGCCACTGGGGTGTCGGAGCGGGACGCGGCTTCGAAGCAATGGCGGAGCTGGCTGGATAAATACGCCGCCCGTATCGAGAGCGAGAAGGACAAATGGGTTGGCGCGAACGCTGGCTCGGAAGATGACTGGGAAGCCCAACGCGAGAAGGAGGCTCGTCTCGCGAATCCACGTTTTGTCCTGAGGCAGTGGGTCTTGGAGGAGGTGATTGCGAAAGTCGAGGCTGGCGCGGAGAGCGGGCGAGGGGTTTTGGCGAAAGTGATGCAGGTGAGGCCTTGGTTCCAGATCTGTCCTTGGTGACTTGGATTCAAACCCAGTGTTTCCCACCCCACTAGATGGCATGTAACCCCTACGAGTCTTGGGGTGCGGAAGGTGACAATAGGGCAGATGAAGAGTTAGATGCGGAGACGAGGGAGGAGAGGAGGCTGTGTGGCGTAGGCGACGCAAAGATGCTCGGGTTCCAGTGCAGCTGTTCCAGTTGAGCTGGACCGTGTAACCAAGGCTCGACGCCCTTGACGACATGACACAATACACGTTTACGCGGTAGATTCGCTCCTACTTTCGTCGTTTCATAGCCTTCTACAACTTGAAGGCTTTCGATGCAACATGTCTGGCGTTACGCGTGATGCGTGACAGATTTCTTCTACTTTGGCGAAAGCGGTTGCACCGCGCCATCTGTTACTCTCTGACGGGCTCTTTTACAACTTTGTCATGGTCGTGGTCACTCCCGACGCTTTTTCTTCTACGACACCCGCAGCAAATCGGAAACTTTTTGTTGCAACCGCTGCAACCGAAGTGGAATCGGCAGTCGCCTATCTGGAGAAGAGCTTGTTCATCAGAGCGAGCGAACTCCTTGCCAGGGTGACGGTCGCTGCTAAGGACGCGAGCGGCAAGGTGAACTGGGTCACCCTAGACTCAGTTTATCACTCTGTTTTGGTGAAGACCGCCGTGGCCGTCGTAAAGACGAACGGTCCAAACCACTCTGTAGCCTCCATCAAAGAGGCATTATTCAAATTTTCTGCTTGGCGTTCTGAACGGGAAGCCCCAGTCGGATTTCTTCGCCTCGAAAGAGGTGAAGAGTAAATCCAACAGGGCCAACCGCGAACGCAAGCGACTAGCTCGCAAACGGAGCCGAGCAGCTAAAAGGGAAAGAGAGCGCGAAGCGAAGCGAAACTGATATGGAACCCGGCTCGCATCGATGCGTCGGAGCTGGCGGCGTCAAAACCGTCGGGCTCCACTCGCACCTGCTTGCTGTGTGAAGTGAAGTTTGCTTCACGCAAGAAGCTCTCCCGCCACAGCTGCAAGGTCAAGCAAGCTAACGAAGCCCCGCCCACGAAACCGACCGGCGTCGTCAGCGACGCAAAAAGAGCCAGGCGTGCGAAGGCACGCAAAGCTCGAAGGGATGTTGTAAAGGCGGAGAAGGCCAAGATCGCGGCTGAGAAATCGGCCGCAGAATTAGCCGCCAAGAAACTGAAGATGCTGTCCCCGGTAACTGATGCCTCGGGGAAGACCGTCGAGTGCGAGAATTGCACAAGTCATGCGGTTGGCGCTATACACCATGGCAACTAACGCTACGAGAAGTGCGATGATTGCAGGCGAGGGAGGGACGAATTCTACTTCTTCAGGGAGTGCGACACTTGTCCTGGGACTCCGGTTCCGGGGGCAAAGGAGTTGTGCCTTGAGTTGTGAATGATCCTAAACAGCAGGCTATTATCATCACGGCCACCTTCAGATGCAGACCCGGCATTTCAATTCAATGTCTGCTAACATATGGTTAATCGCCGGCAGTGATATCCGCCAGTTTCCCAGTAGGAAGGTATATATGCATATATATAACGTCCGAACAGATTCTCCAAGGATAGAACGTAAGACCGGGTGCAAGCTGTTGCAATCCTTGCATACACGACCCGAACCGACCGACCAGTCTCAAGAGCTTGCCCGGACTCGGATACACACACCGCACACTTGCGGCCACTTAGGAGACTTCGGAATCGAGGACTTTGTGTTCGGAAGAATAATGCATTGTTTTATCTTCCCAAGTTCCCAAGTTCCTTTATTTTTACTGCACGCGACTGAATCCGTTCCACGTATTCCTTTCCACACCGTTCCACCTTCTACCACCACCTTTCGTTTCTCAGACCCATCCATATCATCTCGACTCGCTTCTCAGTCATTCCATTTTGTCCCCCTGTCCCATCTCGCCAAGCATCTCGCTTTACATTTGTTTAAAAATGTAGAAAACAGGTCTCCCATGTATCACAATAAACCATCCTGTTCTCGAAATATCTTCCGTTGCTCTCAATCCTCTCTGATGCGAGGCTCAAATCGCTTTATCCCTTGTCGCGCTCTACTTAACCTACTATACATTACCGACTCTGTGCTATTTTGTTTACAGCCAACCCCGAATCACCTGACCGGCAACGGTTCGTGACCAGCCTGTGTATCGGTGTATGAGCTCAGCGCGGCTCCATACACTGCATTCGTCATTGCGTCTCAGCGCTGCACCAGTAAGCACCCCGAATGATGGATGATTCACATGATTATTGATGTGGAGAGAAAGGTCTTCAATTGACAAAGTACTGAAATGTCTCGGGAATCGAACGCGATGGAAACACTCTGCTTGGCTTGCTCGTCGTCTCTGCCACCTCGACTATGGAAGCAGTTCCAGGATGGCAGAAGCGGACGCACGTCTGCATCCAACTCATCTGGCAGTGTGGCTTCTCTTGGACAGAGCCCCGAATTATTCTTCACTCAGTGCTGCGGACGCCCAATATGTCCTTCCTGTCTGACAGCAAATCCCCGGTTGGCAAGGTACAATCCCTGCCTCCTCTGCCTGGGCGGCATAGGTGCCGTTGATCCTCAGAAGGTGGGCAGATCACTCACGGTGCATGGACAGCAACCAGTAGCGTTTAACGTAGACGGTGCTGTCCGAGATGAAGATGTCTTCGTAGTCGGAGATGAGGAATCTGAGGAGCATGTCCTCGAGACGAGCGACAGGGAAGCCGTGCAATTCCCCAGCACTACAGCACCGCCGAATACTCTTCCGATCGAACTAACGGGACAGCCGGGACACGACATCACCGGTGCACCGCGTGGAGATTCAAAAGAACTGCCAGATGGCAACCAAGTCAGTCCCGGGAGATATTACATTCGACCAGACGATACGCTATTGGGAATTTCACTTCGCTTAGGGATCAACGTGAGTACTGTTCTTTTTTCTTCTTCTTCGCTTCGTTTGGAACTGACCACACCATACAATCAGGGCCGAGCACTTTGTAAACTGAATAACCTTCCGCCTAGCACATTGAACACGACACCATACTTGCTGCACACGCGGACCTTTCTGGTCCTCCCGGAATCGCACTTACAACACGCCACGGGCGCGCCCTCAACAGATGAAGATGCACGCCAGACGCGGGTACGCGCGCAGATAGCTCTTCAACGCGTGACAAAAGAGACGGATTGGGGGATCGCGCAAGCGTACGTAGCGCTCGCGGAAGGTATCGACTCGGAGCCTGACATCATGTCTCTCAAACTTGAAGGGGAGAAATCACAGTGGGGAAACGGGAGGACCCTAGAGGAGAGAGCAGTGGATATGTACTTGGATGACGATGAATGGGAATGCCGAGAGATAGCCGAGGGGCGGGGGTTAACTCGGAATACCCGGGTGTAATATGTATCACATGCGTGGGATTGCCACCGCTCATCCAACCGCATAAAGCGATGCTTGTCTGCTCTCTCTCTCTTTCAACCTCCAGGTAAATCAATGGCAACAACAACTAAGCAACTTCAGAAACTCAATCGTGACGACGTCACGAAGCACAACAAAACCGATGATCTCGTAAGAACGAACTCTCTGAACCGAGGAACCAAACATTCATCTTTTTTTATTGTAGTGGGTCGTAATTGACAGCAAGGTTTATGACCTCACTCGGTTCAAGAACCTGCACCCAGGAGGCGCCGCCGTTCTCCTTGATGACGACATCGGTCAGTGTTACTCTACTGCTTTCCCATGTCACGCCCACCAATTTGTCTTTAGCGGGTCAGGATGCGACCGACGCCTTCTATGGTCTTCATCGCCATGAGGTCCTCCAGCGGCCACAATATCAACGCCTCCAAGTCGGCTACATCGATGGCGAGACGCCATCTCTGATCGGCCGCGTCGACGGCCAACTCAGCAAAGTACCGTATGCGGAGCCCACCTGGCTAGCAGAGGGATACCACAGCCCCTATTACAAGGAGGTGCGCGCATATCGTGGTCTCTGTACTCATGACGGCATATCGACCACTCTTCCGCAGAGCCATCGCAAGTTACAACAGGCCGTCCGTCAATTCCACGACGAAGTTATCTACTCCGACGCCCAGGCTCGCGAAGAGGATGGCAAGCGTCCCAGCTTAGATGTCATCCAAAAGATGGCGTGCGTCCTGTTTCCCCTACTCAGCGCCAGTTAGGTCAACCAGTACAAATCAGGGAAGTCAATCTCCATGCCATGCGCGCGGGTCCGGGGAAACATCTCAAGGGGCTCACACTCATGGGTGGCATTGTCAAGCCTGAGGAGGCACGTCTCTACCTCCAACTCTATATGCGTGTGCTGACCCGGAGTTTGTTACCAACCAGTTTGATTATTTCCATGAGGTGCGTTCGTTGTGTCAATAGCTTTCAGCGTTGTGTTGACGCCTCTTGGTATCGAAGCTTGTCATTCATCAAGAGATCACCCGCTGCGGCACCCGAGGTTACGGAGACGGTAACATTTCGCGCCACGATGTCCCCTTAAATAGCTCAACTGGGTGCATCTGCAGGTCTTCAGGCTGGCGCGATCATCGGCCTTCCTCCCGTATTGAATTTTGGCTCTCCAGAACTCAAGGCCCGCGTAGCACCGGAAGTTCTTTCGGGCAAGAAGTTCATTTGCCTCGCCATCTCCGAGGCATTTGCTGGCAGCGACGTGACGGGTCTTAAGACCACGGCAAACAAGACGGGAGACGGGAAACATTGGATTATCAACGGAACGAAAAAGTGGATTACCAACGGGCAGTACGTGGCACAGTATAGTGGTATGGAACTCTTCTAATGTATGAGACGATAGCTTTGCAGACTACTTCACGGTCGGATGCAAGACCGAGGACGGATTCACAGTTATTCTCGTCGAACGTGGCGAAGGCGTCGAGACGTCGCAAATTAAGACCAGTTATTCTCCAGCTGCTGGAACAGCGTACGTTACGTTCGACAATGCCAAGGTACCAGTTGGGAACACCCTTGGTCCCGAGGGCGGAGGAATCTTCGTCATGCTCAGGTACAGTTCCTGGCCGTGCTAACATGTGCAATCGGTTGACCGGCACTCGGTTCGCAGCAATTTTAATCATGAGCGCTGGGTGATGATCACCTCCTCAGCTCGTGCTCAGCGTACGATCGTGGAGGAGTGTCTCAAATGGATTAGTCAGCGCAAGGCATTTGGGAAACCTCTGGCATCGCAGGCCGTCATCCGCAGCAAAGTTGCTGCCATGATTGCCCGCGTCGAGTCCGTGCAAAGTTGGCTGGAGAATCTTACGCACCAAATGAACAACATGGTACGTCCATTTCGACTGGAATCCTGGGTGTCTTGTACTCAAGGCAGTGTAGTCGTACAAGGAGCAAGCTAAGCACCTCGCTGGCCCAATCGCCCTACTCAAGATGTACGCGACCCAGACGGCACAGGAGACAGCACGGGACTCCGTCCAGATCTTCGGTGGACGTGGTATTACTCGGACGGGCATGGGGCGCTTCGTCGAGCACGTAAGTAACAGGTCCACGCTTGTTCCTTGGTGCAAACGACTGACGGAGGCGACACAAAGTATCACCGTACCATAGCCTTTGATTCCTTGCTCGGCGGTGCTGAAGACGTCCTCGGTGATCTCGGTGTTCGGCAAGCCCTGCGCGGCATGCCATCGAATGCGAAGCTATAATGAGCTATTTCACTTTATTTAAAGCATCGTTTGGTGCACGGGATGCTTTTATAATTCTATGGCTTTAACCACTTTGTAATGGGCTCGGCGTTTAGGCCTTTGAGTGGGTGTATTGTAATTCTATGACAGAACATAATCCAATGTACGTCGTGCGTGAAAGATAATATACGTGCCCACATCATGGGAGCCTGCTAGAACCACCGCCGTTTGCTAGCTGAAGGGACACCAAGTCCCACATTCGTCGCGACTGCGGGACCCCATCCAAGCCAGCCGACGACGACAGTTTTCGCGAAAATTTCACCAAATCCAAGCATCACCCCGTTGACGAACGGCAGGAGCATATTGACGGACAGAGAAGTGATCAACGCCCAGACACGCTTGCGTTTGGGTAGGGTGTCGTCGAACACCGCAAGGGTCGCAGACGCAGCCGCTGGGGGTGCCGGCGCCGGTGCCGCCACGCGGGGTGCATGGGCGGTGTGCTCGGGAGAGTGCGGACGCGAGGGCTCCGGGAACGACATGGACGGAAACGAAGACGTGGGGGACGAGGGCACGTTTTCCCAGTTCGGCTCGCCAGTCGGATCGACGACCGCGCCTGCAGCGGCGGGGGGTCTATGCGCTGTCTGTGCGTCCGCGGACGGTGGCTGCGGAGCGAGGTCCATGTGTGAGAACTGACGAAAAGCCGAGGGATTAATTAAGGGACGTTTACCTGCGGATGTGGGTGGTGCTCGCCCTCGGCCGGTCCACCGCGGGCGGGCGGTACGGGCGTGGGGTGCCCGTCAGACGACGCGAGCGTGCTCCGGTGCGAGACGGCCTCCCACTCGCTCGCGCTTGTGCCGGTACCACCCAGCAGCTCGACGCTCGCCTCGGAAGAATGCGTATCTCGCCGTTGCTGCCCGTCCGCACCTTCCTGCTGCTGCTGCTGCTCCTCGTGCGCCCGGCGCTCCTCCCACCGCGCACGCTCCGCTTCGGCGCGCGTCCGCGCAGTCGCGCTCTGCCGGCGCCACTCGGCGACCTGTGACTCGTACTCCGCTTTCCAGGCTTCAAACTCCGCGGGCGAGACCGAGGACTCGGGTGACGTCGGTGCGAGGGGCTCTGAGGGCTCTGGAGGTGCCGCTTCTGAAGTCGCGGGATTTGTGGGCTGGAAGGGAGAGACGCGGGGGAGGTTTGGGATGGAGAACGGGTCTGCGAGGGCCGCCTGGGGACAAATGGTTGGTGAGGAAGGACGTATAGAAGGGAAACGTAACTTACTTGTAGAACGTCCTCGCCTTCAGGGCTTAAGGGACCCTTGTGGTTGTCTGTCATAAGTTGTGCGGACGGACAAGTTGACACCGATGAGCGCGCAAAGGGGAGCGAGCGTAAACACGAACAAATTGCATGGTTCTAAGCGCCGAGGTGAAGGCACACTCCATTTCAATGTACTAGACATTTCTTTTATACGTCTGCTCTACTTCCCGCCCCGAGACCGGCGACGATGACAAGGTGCGCACCTTCAAGCATCTTATGGACATGTGCACGCCAAGTTCGATAACGCGCGATTCGAGAAGTAGCTCGAGGACTTCGACGAGGCCGAATACCGCCAGCTCGAGTCCCTTCGGGAGCTCTTCGGGTCTCTGGATGATATCGTGCCGCTGGATGAAGACGAGGACGAGGAAGCGTGGGTCGGAGAGCGTCACGACAGACGCTACGACTGCGGACGGCGAGGCGTGGTCTAAGTACGGTTCCACTCTATCGAGAAATATACAGTTTTCTCTGTACAGACGATGTCGCACATCACAATCCGGTGAACAGGACAAAGGGGCCTCCCCCCCTCCTTCCAAAGGTTCCCACCCGCACCACCTTGACCCGCTCATATCCGCCATTCCTCACTGTCACCTCTCGTTGACCGGGCCCGTCTTCGGTCCTCTTGCTATGGCCGAAAATGCGACCCTGATCGTCCCTCTCAGTGGCGGTTACCGCTCCAAAAAGGAGGTCGCTTACACGCTCGTCCCTGCAATTGGGCGACGCGTCATTGACCTCGGCGGGAGCGTCGAGGAATCACTCCTTTACTCGCTCAGCCATGTCGACAACGGGGCTCAGCACGAACCTTCAAACCCATTGGTAACCCTTTGATCCTGGGGTCCCTGGAACTTATTGCAGAGTCGTACACGATCGCGGAGAAGTCTGGCGTCATCAAAGGTAATAAAGCCCCGAAACCCAGCTCACCGATGTGTGTACCCCCACAGAACTGTTCCCCGCTCCGCTGTCAGTGAACAACAACAAGTGTTCCACTCCAACTCATCCTCTTTTACAGTTGGCTCGCCTACGGCGACAAGATGCTGCACAACAAGTTTGACGACTCCATCGACTTTTCCATCGACGGCTGCGTGAAAGACACCACTGGCACCCACATTCGCAGGCTCAGCACGGAGCACAATTCACCCATGAGCCATCGACAGTGCGCAACACCATCTGCTCACCGCTCGAGCCCTGCATGACGCCCAAGTGCGCACGGGGAGCACGAGGTTCCCCGTGCTCGACTGGTCTGCGCTAATTACCGGCATGCGCGTCGCTGCGGGGCTGGATGCGTTTGTTACTGCCGAGGCAAGTTAATTCACCCGCACTAGTTCGCACCTTTGTATTGAAAAAAACGTTTAGCACGCTGGTCCGGTTCCCGAATAAGCCACACGAAAGTCAAAGAAAATAACATAAACCGGAGGGAAAAGACGGTCATAACAAATTGTTGTATAAGATGAGCTTAGAGGACGAGCCTTGTAGAAGCATCGGCGTCCTTAATGGTAACACGAATACAAGCATTCTTGCTTTTTGTTTCTTGTCGTATCGACGAAACGAGGGATTGCTTAGTTAGACCCCGAGTGCCCCTCCGGTACCGCATGAACGCAACGAGCGTTGTCCCGCACTTCCTCTCCATGCCTCCTCAATCAATTCTCTCCTGCCTTCCTCTTCTTGTGGTCGATGCCCTTCACCGCGCGGCGCACGTCCTCCACCGCACCCGCCAGCGCCGCGAGCACGTTCCCAGCACAGAAATTCCAGGCGCGCGCTCGTTCGCGAATATGTCTATCGTCTCCGTGCCTATGCGCCCAGGCACGAGCAGAGCCAGCAAGTACGACGCGATGGAACGGTTCACGTCGAGCGTTGCAGGGTGCGGGTGCTGCGCGAGTCCACTAGTCCGGGGCATAGTGTAGATAGTAGCTGCGAGGTGATCGAGAGCCAGCGATGCCCTAGGGGAAGACGTAGACAGAACACGAGACCAGAAAGACGAAGCGGCCGACGGTACGGAACGCTTAAGCACGCAAATAGAGAAGAGAGAGAGAGAACAGGGGGCAAGTTACTGGGTCTGCAAAGTGAAGCTCGAGGCCTTATATACAACAGTAGTCGTTGAATATGGAAGTATTGTAAAGCCTCTGACCACCTCGCCACCGCCCCAGGTGTAGTTGTAGATCGATATCGTCACGCCCAGGCCGGGGGCTGGTAGAGGTGGACGTTGGGGAAACGGGCCTTGATACGCTCCTCCAAGAGCCAGTAAAAGGGAGTCGCGTACGTGACGTCGGTGGAGTCCGTCTGGCCGGCACTGGCAGTAAGGAGCCCCCCGATACGCCCTCTGCCATCAACGATGATGGCACCGGAGTCACCAGGGTCAGAGAACGCTCCAGACTTGTGGTCCCCAAGAATCGCCCATTCCATAGACGTCTCATTCCTATCCTGGAAGTGCTTCCTCACAATGGACTTGATCCCGGTGGCACGGCCGATGGTTGTGCCCGAGGTGTGACCATTCTTAATCACAAGGAGGCATGGTTCACCATTTACATCGCGCATTTTCGGGCGGCGCAGCTCATCTTCTGGGATGACACCCTGAAGTGGCAATAGCCGATCGGATGGGTATTTGAAAGATGTGGGGGATGCTATGTCAGGGTACATCCTCCGAGTAAATTGAGGGACCGGAATCTCTGTACCTGGATGTAAAAGTTAAAGTAGATGGTTTTAATAAGATAAATCGAAACGCACCCAAGTCAATGACGTTTCCCCTAAAGTTGTCCCAGTTGATCTTGCTGTGATCAAGTTCGATGAGTGCCCAGTCTTCGGTGTAACGTTTGATGCCGGTACCGAAAGTGATGGGAGGAGAGTAGACGACGTGGCCTATGACCCGCTGGCTTTCTTCGCTCCAATACTTCATAGCCTCCTTGCGGAATTGCTCAAGGGATTCGATCGACTCCTCCGCCACCCTCAAATTACCCTCAACCACCTTCCGCTCCTTCTTGATGCCGTCCTTGTCCCCGCGGGCCACCCTCTTCCGCAAAGTGTCAAGCTGCTGGCTGTACTGGTCGATCATCATCCCGTCGTCCTCGATCTTGGCCTTGGTGGATTCGAGTACGGTCTGGAAGGCCTGGGAGCCGGGGAGGACGACTTCGCTACCACGCTGGCCGGTCTGCGTATGGTTGTAGAGCTTGTTAGCCACTGTCTTGAGTGGCAGGACGACATGGCGGGCAGTGAGAATGAAGATCTTCTCGCTGTCGCGGTGTTCGGAGAGGTAAATAGCTCCGGTGCCCTCAGTGTACGGCGTGGCTAGGGCAGCAATTTTCAGCCCAAGTGCGGGGGTGAGAGGACCGCAAACGCTGGCGGTTGGGTTTGCAGAGGAGGCGTAGTTGAAGAGCTTATGCCCGGCCGACTGAGTGAAAAGCGATTCCCGGAATGCGACCTCGACGCCGGCGATCTCAAACTTGCCGAGTATTTTTTCACAACCGACGGCCGCGACCTGGGCGTCCTCGCGGGAGAGAGACCTGGGCTTAACGCCGATCCAAAGAACAATGGGACCGGGGTCCTTTTCAGCCTCAGCGAAGCGGACAACGTCGATTGTTGTCCATGTTACGTTAAGGGAATCTAGGTTTTAAAAGAGCTGTGTGCCCATTTCGTCCCAAATGGCTGCGATTTGGTCGTCGAAGACCGGTCTGGCCTCCTTCGGCAGGAGGTATGGCTCGGGACCTGTAGGCCTCTTCCACGGGGTCCCCGTACGGAAGACTAAGACGGGGTTGGAGGGCAAGCCATAGTAAAAAGACTTAGCCTCAGCCTCAGAGTCAGAGTCAGAGTCCTTGGGCGAAGCAAGGGGAGTTTCATCTGCGGAGTCTTCCTTGGCGAAACCAAAGTCGTCTACCATGGTGGCGATGAGGTTGTATCTGGGTCAATCACGGAAGAAGAGTGAGAGTCGACTCTGTATCGCCGCCTTTTATAACTGCATTTTATACTCTAGAATGCAAACGTAGTTGTCATTTCGTTCCAATGACGACGTACGCTCGCAGAGAATTGTCCCGTTTAGGAATGTCCCTGCACGGCAGCTCGGCCCTTGGGCCCGAAACCGGCAGTTTCCGATGAGTTGTCACCCGTGACCCTCAGTAAAAAAGGAAAGTCGGCTGTAGTCAGCTGTTAGTCAGCTATTGGTCGGAAACGGTCATCTGGGAGTCAAATGACCCTCAGATGGAAATTTGCGAGTTTTCTGACCACGGTTTGACTAAATAATCGGGCCCAGGTCAAGTCAGATTGAGCTGAAATCAAAATCAAGTCGTCCGACAGTCATTTCAAGTCATTTTGGACAAATCCGTAGTCAAATTTTGCCATTTGGTAGTCATCCCAGTTCCGATCCAAGTCGTCCCACAGTCAATTTTTGACATACAGAAAAAAACCCATTTATTGCAAAAAATACGATAGACTCTATGGGTAATATACAAAGGAACGGTAATTACTGTAGGAGTGTGGTGCAGGACCTGCTTTGGCGTGCAGAGCTCCACCCCTCTGCCACCGTCGCCGTCAGGGTGCGGCTGGGGCGCTTGGGCGAACAGAGCACGCCGCTGCCACTCCGTTGTGGTTGGGACTCGCGGCTGCGTTGATCAAGTGCCCCCCTTCCCTGCCAACATCCCGCCACGGCTGCGTCCTCATGCTGCTCGGTTGGCTTGCGTTGGACCCCCAGCGGTGGTGGCCGTAGTCTCAGGTAGCTTGTGCGCATCGGGCAGCGCGGCATCTCGAATGGTTGGTATGGTGCAGGGGCTGCTGCTGCTGCAGTCAACGTAAGTGCGTTGTCAGCGAAAAAAAACTAATACTCAATTTTTTTTGAGCAGCGTCGACAAATGCCTTGCGAACGTGTGCCAACAGGTGCGTGTTGATCTGTATAAAGGGGGTGTTCGCTAGTCAGTGGAACACACAAAGGCGGGTTCGAGAGAATGTGTACTTACAACCTGCCAGTGCCTGGGCCTGCAGCGTCAACGAAGGACAAAGGCGCTAGGACAGCTGGGGTGGGTGCTATGGCGGCTGCGTGGCAGTGGTGTGAGTGAGAGGCAGTAGCGTGGTGGAGTCTGGGTGCAGAGGTGGAGTGCAAGGGAGTACGCAAATAGGTAAGTTAGGACTTCAACAAAACCGAGCGTGGGAAGATTGTTTTCCGTTCCGCCCCATTCATTTTGGACGCACTCGGAAACTTGTCCAACTCCAACTTCGTTTGTTACGATTTTTCCCTTCGCTTCTGTCTATCCCTTTTCATCTTGTGACTCGTATTCCGCGTCGACTTTCCATTGTACTTTTACGATATGATCCGCTTCGATCCGCGCCTCGGCCCTTATCTCACGCCTAGCGCATCACCGTTACGACGCCCCGTGGCGCGACTTCCAGAACCCACTGACGACTTCTGATCCACGCGTCGTCCCGCGGGATTCCCTTGTTCTCTTTTTGTACTCTCCCTTTGTTAGCTCTCTAGGACCCGGATCCTAGGATCGCGCCATGTGTTTGTCTCTGACAAACATTGTGTACTAGTATATAAGTCTCACGCTACCTAGCTTGTACGGTAGACTTGACTTCTTGTGTAATACCACACCGCTGTCTCTTCTCACGAACCGATCCCTTGAGTCGCACTTTCGCTTGACTCCCCGTCTTTGCTCGCCGTTGCGCTTGAGCCTATCCTTGCTATTACCCTTGTGTCCACGGAGGCCAAGTGGTACTTGTTCACCATCGTACTAAGTCGTAACTGACTTACTCCTGTCCCGTTACCGTCCGTGACTTAACCGAAGTACACGTCGTACTTAACGCCCCTGTGGTGGCGTTACATTAAGTCAAGTCTCTCACTGTGGCGACATCTAGTCGCGCCCGAACCGCGTTCCACCCAGAATACATCACCCGGTTTACAACCGACGAGCTCTCTGACCGTATCAAAGGAGCAGCTGTCTGGGCAGAAATCAACGGCGTTGAAGGATATTACATCTTCAACCCGAAGAAGCAAGAGTATCACCAGATCCACTACCTAGAGGACAAACGTCTCTGGGTTTACATTGATTACTCGCCGAACGAACGAAGCTGGTACACTATCAAACCAGTACCGCTTGAGTTGAACGTTGGACCACTAAAGAGTCATAATCCGAAAGGGATTGATGTTGACTCCGACCCTGATAATTCACCGAGTGTCTCAGTACCAACAACCACGTTTACCCCCTCCCTTTTCATAAACCCCCCGGAACTACCCAGTTCCCAACCTACACCCCAGTCCATGTCACAGACCCATGCCTCGGCCAGCACAACCCTTACCAGCGGAGGACCAGCTCCTTCTGGTAGTGGAGGCTCTCCTAGCGGCGGCCCGTCAGGTGGAGCAGTGGCTCCTGGAGGCGGAAGCGCAGCTCCTGGAGGAGGTCTCCCGAGTGGCGGCGCTAGTGGAGGAAGTGCGCCAGGCGGTGGAGGAGGCGGTGCAGGTGGCGGAGGAGGCGGGGGCGGTGGAGCAGGTGGCGCTCCTATTCCCCCCGCCGGAGCCGCACCAGCCGCGATCCCACCCGCACCTGGAGGACACGGACGCTTAGGAGGGAATCCACCCCCCGAGTTCAACGGAGACCGAGAGAAAAGCAAGCAGTTCATGCTTGCGTTCAACTTATACCGAGAAATGAACCCCACCGTCGACCAGCTCGCTATCCCCTACCCCCGCGCGATGACCTTTCTTTCATACATCCGCGGACCCCTTGTCGACGATTGGGTCACAGAGCAGTTCGCTTGGCTTGAGGACCAGCGAAACACAGGTGTTCTAATGACGGAGATGAACCTGTGGAACACCGTCCGCGATCGGTTCATGCAATCATATACCGATACAGCGGAACATCAGTAAGAATACAGGCAACTTCCAACTTTCTACCTGGTGTGGCAGCAGGAAACTAGTGCAAGTTGCACAAGTTCACAAGTCAAACCTAGTGCCATTATTTAATATTTAATATTTATATAGATAATATTTTTTTATTTGATTAAAGTGATTAAATATCTAATCTAATCTATTTTATTATTATAATTGCTGTTTACAACTTTGGTCACAAAATATATATAAAAATCCATTTATTGCATAATAAAACATGTACAATCTATTGCCTCGCCGTCCCATTCCAGACCCTACTGCTGCCTCATCGTTGTCACTCTTGCCAGCGGCGGCGTGGCGAGGCTTGTTCGGGACTTGCGCGTGAGGGTGTCGCGACGAATTTGCGGTCGCAACGTCTTGTGTCGGCGGTTCGGGTAGTGGTTCGGGGCTTGTCGTGTTGTGGTGCCGCGGCAGTTGCGGTCGACCTTGCGCGTCATATTGGCCTGTGTGCGGTGGGTCGGGGTTGCGGCGTGGCACGGGCCTGCTGCGTTGGGGTGGTGTTGCGGGGTCCTGCGCCTTGTGTTGGCTGGCGTGGCAAGTCGTGGTCGTGGAGCTGGAGTTGTGGGACTTGCTGTGCTGCGGAGGTGCTGCGGCGGGGCTTGAGCGTAGCGACGGGTTGCGGTAGCAGGAACTGTGTCGCGACGTGGCATGCTTACTGTGTTGCGATGGTGTTGCGCTGGCGTCGCAGTGAGTCGCCTAGTTGAGGCAGGAGTGTCGTGGTGGCGGCCACAGGCTTGCGTGTAGCGGGCGGCGGCAGCGGGACTCGACTCTGCAATGCTGGTGAGAATGAATGAAACAAAAAAAAATGTATCTAGACGTGGCTTGCGGATGGTGTCGCGGTGGGACTTGGAGCAGTGGGCCGCCGGGGCCGGTATCGCGGTGAGTGGCCTGGTTAAGGCAGTTGACTGGCAGTTGCAGTGGTGGTGGCAGCCAGGGCTTGTGTATAGCGGGCGGCGGCGGGGACGTTGCTATGCTTGGACTCTGCAATGGCTGGTGAGAACGAATGAAACAAAAAAAAAAAAAGGGAAAAAAACGTATCTGGATGTTGGTCCCCGTTGTATTGCAGGGCTCCTGCGCCGTGTCGGGGTGGTGTGACGGGATTTGCGTGCCGTGAATGTACGGCGTCGTGGCGGGGTTTTCACATGGTGGATGGCGTCGTAAAGGGTCGTGCACGCCGTGGCGCGGCAGCGGTGACAGCAGACATCGCATGGCGAAGGGTAGAGGTGGCGGCTACGGGCTTGTGTGTGGTGAATGACGGTGGTGGGGACTGCAAGGCTTGAGGAGACACGAATAACAAGAAAAGAAAAGAAAAAAAAACATACCTGGGATTTGTCCCAGCTCGTGACCAGCCGCGTCTTCATCACAAGTGACGTCGTCGCGGTCATGATGCCTACGTGCCTGCTAATGGAGTGTTAGTGGGGTGGGGCGTGCTGTTGGGACCATGGGGCTTGGGCGCATCGGTGTGCAGGCAGGGGTTGCGAAGCGAGGCGTGTGCTGACATGTCAAGCGGGGGCTCAATCTATGGCGTGGGAAGGTGGTTCAGTTACGTGGTTTGACTTTCGATGTTCTCACCCACACTTGCCACCCACTTTCTTCCTACGCTCCCCTGCGGGGGGTTTTTTCTCTCTTTTTTTTCTTTAATGGATCTCTTTAGGGACCTACTGCCCATACCTGCTCCCATGGACCACGTCCTACGCAAGAGGGATGACCAAATTCCTGTCTGCAGACATGAAGACGGGGTCGACAACGATCTGAGCTTCGGTCTTGTGCAAAAGGTACGTTTTTTTTTTTTTTTGGTTTCGCTCGGCTTCTCCTAGTGTTGCAGAGCCTTTCCCCCCTCACAGGCCTCACTTCTGTTGTTGTGGCTACATCCTCAAACCACCCCCGCCTTTCCAACGAATGCCCACATGCCACATACCCAGTGAGTTATGTTTTTTTTCTCGTTCTGCTCCACCCTGAACCGTTACAGGACAACACATAATGCCGTTTCTGTGTGCACACTGCACCCCCACTTGCCCGCCTTACCAACGTCACTGCCCGATGCACCTGCCTAAACACCGTGATAATTGATAAGTTGTTTATTTTCTATTTTTCGTTCACCTTTAACTGTCGCAGGACATAGCAGCGTCTTCCCCTAGAGCCACCTTTGCTTGCCTGCCACATGTCTGCTACATTGACACCGCTGCAGCTGCAACTTCGCCACCACCCGCGTCACTCCACCGGCCCCATACTAGCCCCGCTGTGGTGCCACCTGCAACACCATGCAGGCAGATGCCACAACCCTGGCCCTGCGACCACCGTCAAATTCCCTTGCCATGCCGCTCTGCCACCTTGCAACCCAGGCCCACCACCTCACCCTCTCACCACCACCACCGCGTCATGCCACCACCACACTGGCTCCAGCTCGCCACACACAAGTCCCACCAACACGACGCTCAAGACCTCGCAAACATCAATGTGACGTGACACTAGTGATAAGGCCTGCACTCCAGCTCAGTGACCGCCACCCACCCCAACCTGTCGCACACAACCCCCACCAACACGGGGCGCAAGACCCCCGACACCACCATAACATGGCGCCACGCGTGCCACGTCATGACCCCAGCCCCGCCACCGCCACCCCGACCCACTGGCACTGTAGTACTTATTACCATGTATTTGTTTGATTCTAAATAAAATATTATTTTTATGCTGCAAATCTCACCATCATATGACTAAGATAGATGACTAATATATGATATAATATATTATATGACAAATATGACTAAATATGATATAATATAATATGACAAATATGATCAAATATGATATGACAAATATTTAACTTAGATAATATGCCTAATACTTGGACTTGTATGACTTTCTTGACTTTCTGAACTTGTCCTGCTTGCTGGTCATCGCTGTGTAAGAAACTTTTTGAAGGATTAGACATGGCTTGTGCAACTGCCAACTTGCTAACTTTATGGGTTGTACCAGGTGGCACCACCAGGTGCCAGGTGGTACAACCCCCATCAAGCAACCCGTACAAATACTGATGAACGAACGAAAGCCCGGAAGAGTTTACAGACTCTGACCATGAAGGGCGAAGATATCGACACCTACGTGGCTACATTCTCCAACCTAGTCCACAAAGCCGGGTATAACCCCGATGAAGCCACAACCCTGGAAATGTTCCAGGATGGGCTCCCGAACCAGTTAGTAATCAACGCCATGCGCTTCCAACATCCGATCACATGGGATGATTGGAAGGCAGCCGCTCGTCTACAGCAGGCTGAATACCTTGTTTTGAAGGACCGCCTGGGAAAGAACAAACCCCAGCGTGGAAAGAAGGGCAGACACAGCCGAGAGCAGTGGGTCCAGGCCCTCAATCAAAATTGAAACCCGAACGCCATGGATGTTGGACGCGCCCGAGCCTCCGTGGCACTTACCGACGGAGACCGGGCCCAGCTTCAGAAGGAGGGACGATGTTTTAGATGTCGTGCTCAAGGGCACATGTCGCGTAACTGCCCACAAAAGGGAACGCGCGCGGCTACTGCCTCCTCCTTCGGATCCCCCTCCTTTACCCCGACTCCAGACGTACCAACTCCCACCATCACTACTGTCGCCGTATCTTCTAATCGGGTACTTTCGAATGAAGAACAGGCGGATGCGCAGATCGCTGCGATGAAAGCGCAGACTCAGGAGGTCAGGGACCTCATGGTGGACAAACTATTCGGGAAGGAGGGTTTTCCCGACACTTGAACCTGGCGGCCTGGGCTAGAGCGTTAAATCTAAACGTGTACACTAGCAGATATCGATCCATGCGAATCCCAGTTCTGTTTAAATCTGCACACACGACGGCCGAACGACAAGTCCTAGTGGACTCAGGAGCAACCGACAATTTCATTTGTTCGACACTGCTCAAACGACTACAGATATCTACCCGAAACGTCTCGCATCCCATCCGCATTTGGAATGTAGACGGGACGAACAACCAGGACGGAGAGATCACGCAATACACCAATCTCACCGTAAGAACAGGGAAGGAGACCAAGACGCTTCGTTTCCTAATCACGAACTTAGGAAGAGACGAAGTGATCCTCGGGTACCCCTGGTTCACGGCCTTCGAGCCGAAGATACGATGGGGAGAAGCGACGTTGAACGAGGAGTTTCAACCGGTCGTTATTTCCAGCCTTCATCTGTCAGACGAAGCCACGCCTATGGAAGCATCCATAAGGGCGTTGGAGACGTATGAACTTGACGAGGAGGCGTGGGAACAGCTCATAGATGATGAGCGGGACCCCTGCATCACATTCCTACGAAAAACAACGACCGCCTCGGAGTTAGCCCAGCGCGAGGCGGCAAAAAGACCCGAACGCACATTCGAGGAAATGGTACCTGGGGAGTACCAGCGACACCGTAAAGTGTTCAGTGAGGAAGCATCCCACCGGTTTCCTCCCTCACGAGTGTGGGACCACGCCATCGACCTCCTACCGAACGCCCCGCCAGCGCTAGATTGTAAAGTGTACCCGCTGGCACAAAACGAAGAAGAGGCGCTTACCACGTTTCTCACTGAGCAGCTTGACAAGGGGTATATCAGACCTTCCAAGTCCGCTTACGCGTCACCGTTCTTCTTTATCAAAAAGAAGGATGGGAAGCTGAGACCCGTCCAAGACTACAGGCGGCTGAACGAAATCACCGTCCGAAACCATTACCCCCTTCCCCTTATCCCCGAACTCATCGATCGCATACGAGGAGCCCGATTGTTCTCCAAGCTCGACATTAGATGGGGCTATAACAATGTATGGGTCAAACCAGGAGATGAGCATAAGGCTGCGTTTAAGACGAACCGGGGACTATTCGAACCCCTGGTCATGTATTTCGGCCTTACCAACTCCCCGTCGACCTTCCAGGCGATGATGGATTATATCTTCCGAGACCTCATCTTGCTCGGGCTTGTGATCATCTATATGGATGACATCCTAATCGCCACCGCCCTAGACCACGCCCAACACCGGAACGTGCTGCATGAGGTACTGCGCCTCTGCGAAGAGCACGACCTATACGTTAAACCGGAGAAATGCAAGTTCGAGGTGTTAGAGATCGAATACCTCGGGCTCATCATCGGGCATGGACATGTCCGGATGGATCCCGTTAAGGTACAGGGAATTCTGGAATGGCCAGCCCCGAAAAGCCTCAGGGAAGTGCGTGCCTTCCTCGGCTTCTGTAATTTCTATAGGCGGTTTATCCGAGGATTTTCCACCCTTGCCCGCCCACTGCATGACCTCACAAAGAAAGATACCCCCTGGCGCTGGGACCAGGACCAGCAGGATGCGTTCGATAATATTAGACGAAGCATCGGCCAAGAACCTACACTCCTCTTTCCCGACCTCACGAAACCATTTGAGCTGGAAGTAGACGCGTCCAACGTAGCCCTTGGGGCAGTACTTAACCAACTAGGACCCGACCAACACATGCACCCGGTTGCGTTCCACTCTGAGTCACTAACGGAAGCAGAACGCAACTACGACATATATGACAGGGAGCTACTAGCAGTAGTTAAGGCGCTGCAAGCCTGGCATACCTACCTGGTTGGCTCCCCTCACAAAATTATCATCCACACCGACCACACCAATCTGCAGTATTGGAAGGACCCCCGAAAAATCAGCCGAAGAGTGGCACGTGAGTTTTTGGAGTTATCGGAGTACAACTTCGCACTGAAGCACGTACCCGGTATAAAAAACGGTCGTGCGGATGCCCTCTCGCGACGAGCTGACTATGAGCCCAACGAGGAGGACAACAACGACGTCATCGTCCTCCCCGCTGACCGATTTATACGCGCGACCCAGATGTCAATGCACGACATGGACATCTGGACGCAAATAGCGCAAAACATGGATGAGAAAGCCGTCCTTACATGGGTCGAACCCCACAATCTGAAAAAGCACCAAGGACCCTGGTGGAAAGGAGATGCTCTCGTTGTCGTGGGCGACAACGATCTTAAATGGGGGGTGATTACCTTTTTCCACGACACGCCAAGCATGGGCCACCCAGGCATCGCAAATACGCTGGAGTTGGTGCGACGCGACTACTGGTGGCCGAACATGCGGAAGGATGTGGAGGACTATGTCAAAGGCTGTGCGACGTGCCAGGCCAACAAGATCAACCCCCACCGACAAAAGCCACACCTTTTCCCCATTACTACAGACCCTGACGCTGAACCGTTTGAAGTTGTAACAATGGACTTCATCACGAAGCTACCCCCGTCGAATGGATACGACTCCATTCTCACTATCACCGACCACGATTGCTCGAAAGCGGCCATCTTCATCCCGTGTAATGAAACGATCACGGCGGAAGGAGTGGCACGGCTCTACCTTCACCACGTCTATCCACACTACGGCATTCCCCGAAAGATGATCACGGATCGAGACCCACGCTTCACGTCTGCCTTCATGAAGGACTTGTGTAAGACGCTGGGGATCCGTCAAAACATTTCCTCCGCATATCACCCGCAGACTGATGGGCAGTCGGAGCGCACCAACCAGTGGCTGGAACAGTACCTCCGCCACTGGAGCAACGTACAACAGGATAACTGGGCGGAGGCACTTCCAGTAGCGCAATTCGCGCACAACTCGTGGCCAAACGCCACGACCAAACATTCCCCTTTCTCATTGATCATGGGATGGGAACCACGTACCACGTGGACGACGAAACCCACGTCGACTCCGTCTGTTGATCAACGATTAGAAGAGATGGGTGATAGACGCCAGCACACGCAAGATTGTATCAAGCACGCACAAGAGCTTATGGCGAAGAGGGGGAAGACGCGCTTCATACCTTACCTGGAAGGCGCTCAAGTATGGTTGGAGGGGACGAACCTCCGGACCTTCTACCCCACCGCAAAGCTCGCACCAAAACGCCACGGACCGTTCCGAATCAAGAAAGTCTTATCGGCGGTCTCCTACGAACTAGATCTTCCGAAGACGTGGAAGATACATCCCGTGTTCCACGCGAACCTCCTTACGCCATATAAGGAGATGGAACTCCATGGAGCTAACTTCACGCGACCCCCACCTGACCTTATCGAAGGAGAAGAAGAGTTCGAAGTGGAGCGCGTGTTACAATCTCGCCTTCATGGCCGAGGGTGCAAACTTCAACTCCTGATCCAGTGGAAGGGATTTCCCATGAGTGACAGCTCGTGGGAACCACTTGATAACGTCCGCCACGCACCTGACTTAATCGCCGAATTCTATCGGCAAAATCCTACCGCCGAAGGGGCTGGACGAAAGATATAAAGGACGCACCCCCTTCGCCCACTCTCGTCACCTATGATCATCCCCGGAAACCTCATGTCTGATACACCTATCGTCTCCACTGTGCCCGCCCGTCCCCCATCTCAGATCATTCTTGAAAACTTGACCATACCGTCTCAAGAGGCCGGTATCCCGGTTATGGGACCCAACGCCTTTACCCCCTACTCGCGCATCGTGACTCCGGACCCTCTGCTGGAGTTCACACTTGACCCCACCAATTCCCTACCCACTATTGCTGAACTGGCTGAGTCGCCGGAATCCCCCAAGCCAACATCTCCACCCCCACTTGTTTCTCCGCCTGCGTTGAGCTCGCTCCACCAACCTAGCCTCCCACTACCCCCATTCCCGCCTGGTATCGACCACGTGTTCACCCCTCGCCCTACAGTAGAACTCGCAGTCCCTGACCGCCGCTACGCCCTCCTTGACGATGAAGAGGAGGACAAGTCAGGGGAGCCGGGCATCCCCTATTTCCTTAACGACCCCCACTTCCCCACGTTTCCACCCACTTATGATTGGAGAGCTGGGGAAGAAGGAGGTAGCCCGGTATATTTATTACCGGAAAGACTATCAGGAGGTCATGGGCACCATGGGCAAGGGGGAACCCTGCTACGTCACATCTGTTTACCTGCGCACTGTCCAAGCTGACCAGCTTCCACAACACGTCACGGACCAGCAGGTGGACTTATTCCACCCTCACGACCCCCGCCGCATCGTAATCGATGAGGTAATCTCTTCCCTCCACTACCCCCGCGCTCCACGCAGATGTCTCCCGCCTGCGCACCTGCCTTGAGGCACGGGACGCGCTCAAGGTACGCCGGGACGACCTTCGCAGGCTGGAGGCCGAGGCGTCAAAGGACCAGTTCCACCTCGACATGAACATGTCGAGCGTACGGAAGAGGTTGCAGTACGCCCGAATCATCCCACTCATTAGTGACCGATACATGGAGCTGATGACGAAACCTACTCGCCCACGCCATTCATCTGAGCTCCGCGCCGTCGGCGCGGACAAGATACCCCTATTGCCGCGTACAGGAGGACCTAGCGAGATGCCGCGCCTTCAAGGGGAAGGCAGCACGCGTCGTCGCAGGTGTTACGAGTGTCGGTCTAAGGACCACCTCGTCAGAGATTGCCCCGAGCGAGGGCGACGGGACGCATGCCAGTGGTGCGGCAGTCTCGCCCATCGTGTTGATGTCTGCCTCATAAGGCAACTATCCCCGATGTCCGCTCGATACGAGAATCCCACACCGCGCACCCGTTGGTGTGGGAAGTGTCTCGACTGGAAGGCGACGCATGACGAGATCAACTGCCTGCAGTACGAGGGTTGCCGTAAGTGTGGCCGAAGGGGGCGCCACATGTTCTTACGGTCTCACACCTGTCCCCGTTCCCCCTCTCCTGATCCCGTTACCGTTATCCCCGAAGAGGACTGCTACTATACTAGCGACTAGTCGAAGTCGTGGCGACTTCGAATCTGAAGGGGGGGTGATGTTACGATTTTTCCCTTCGCTTCTGTCTATCCCTTTTCATCTTGTGACTCGTATTCCGCGTCGACTTTCCATTGTACTTTTACGATATGATCCGCTTCGATCCGCGCCTCGGCCCTTATCTCGCGCCTAGCGCATCACCGTTACGACGCCCCGTGGCGCGACTTCCAGAACCTGCTGACGACTTCTGATCCACGCGTCGTCCCGCGGGATTCCCTTGTTCTCTTTTTGTACTCTCCCTTTGTTAGCTCTCTAGGACCCGGATCCTAGGATCGCGCCATGTGTTTGTCTCTGACAAACATCGTGTACTAGTATATAAGTCTCACGCTACCTAGCTTGTACGGTAGACTTGACTTCTTGTGTAATACCACACCACTGTCTCTTCTCACGAACCGATCCCTTGAGTCGCACTTTCGCTTGACTCCCCGTCTTTGCTCGCCGTTGTGCTTGAGCCTATCCTTGCTATTACCCTTGTGTCCACGGAGGCCAAGTGGTACTTGTTCACCATCGTACTAAGTCGTAACTGACTTACTCCTGTCCCGTTACCGTCCGTGACTTAACCGAAGTACACGTCGTACTTAACGCCCCTGTGGTGGCGTTACATCGTTCCTTCTGTTTCCTTATTTTCCTGCCCCCCCTTTTTTTTATTTTTTATTTTATAAATCCATTCCACCACTGCTTCTACTTAAGTCTACATTCAAGATAGCTACCTTGTCGACCTGCCCACCTGTTCTCTCCCCACAGCAGACGACCAGGACGCCCAAGTGCCGCCACGTCGCTGCACTGGCAGGTTGTAATTACACATTCTCTCGAACCCGCCCTTTGCGTGTTCCACTGACTAGCGACCGCCCCCCTTATACAGACCAACACGCACCCGCTGGCACATGTTCGCAAGGCATTTGTCAACGCTGCCCAAAAGAAATTGAGTATTAGTTTTTGTTTTTTTTCTTCGCTGTCAACGCACTTACGTTGACTGCAGCAGCAGCCCCTGCACCATACCAACCATTCGAGATGCCGCGCTGCCCGATGCGCACAAGCTACCCGAGACTACGGCCACCACCACTGGGGGGTCCAACGCAAGCCGACCGAACAGCATGAGGACGCAGCCGTGGCGGGATGTTGGCAGGGAAGGGGGGTACTTGATCAACGCAGCCGCGAGTCCCAACCACAACGGAGTGGCAGCGGCGTGCTCTGTTCGCCCAAGCGCCCCAGCCGCACCCTGACGGCGACGGTGGCGGAGGGGTGGAGCTCTGCACGCCAAAGCAGGTCCCGCACCGCACTCCTACAGTAATTACCGTTCCTTTGTATATTACCCATAGAGTCTATCGTATTTTTTGCAACAAATGGTTTTTTTCTGTATGTCAAAAATTGACTGGGATGACTTGGATCGGAACTGGGATGACTACCAAATGGCAAAATTTGACTACGGATTTGTCCAAAATGACTTGAAATGACTGTCGGATGACTTGATTTTGATTTCAGCTCAATCTGACTTGACCTGGGCCCGATTATTTAGTCAAACCGTGGTCAGAAAACTTGCAAATTTCCATCTGAGGGTCATTTGACTCCCAGATGACCGTTTCCGACCAATAGCTGACTAACAGCTGACTACAGCCGACTTTCCTTTTTTACTGAGCGTCACTGTCTTGCCTCGTTTCGCCTTTCTTTTTACTCCCTTATTTGTCTGCAAAACAAGATAAGGGAGTGAAACAAAATCGAACGTTCCTTGCCTCGTCGTATTTCTGTCTCTCCCGGACGCCCCTCGTTGCTTACACCATCCCCATATATTGGAACTGCAACATTCCAAGGTCCCCTCAAGTGTCTGCCAACTCCAACTGCGACGCCGACGGCCTCAAGCGTCCCACCCCCCTTTTCCCTGTCTTTTCACCATCTTCGTCTCCCCGTTCCCATCTTCACCGGTTTCAAGCCCCTCAGATCGTGTTAGGGTCGCGCTCTCTGTCTCGGGCACTGGCGCGCCCTTCATTTCTCGAATTTTGCTTACTCCTTTCCGATATTTCTTTGTATTTGTAGTGCGCGTCGTCGACATCTCCGGCGCTGTCGTTCGGCCATGCGCCTGTCCTCACTGACTCCCCTGCTTTACTCTCGACTCGTATTTTCTACTTCGCGTTTACCTCGTGTTTCCGCCTTTCGACTCCCATCCCACCTACGACTTTTAGTTCACCTTACACCTTCTCCCTCACAAGTTTACGAGCCTTAGGTACTGACTGCGTGTATAAAGACTCTCGGATTTACGCTTGGAATGTATTAGTCGATTCCCCCGTCTTCTACTTTCGCTCTCGTCTTGTGTGATTCAACGACTTTTCGAGGGCAGGTCTAAGTTAGGACACCGACTTGTTGTCTCTTCACGTTGCCCTTCCTCTGCTTCAAGAATCGACTCTTTTCTCGTATTCGCGACTTTGTTCTGCTAACCTCTTTCTAACCTCTTCTAGGTCTTTTCCTCTTCGCGATTGTCTACACGATCTTCGCGAAGAATTCTCGTACTTGGCTCTCCTCCACTCCTTCCCCTTTCACCACTTCCTCGATTCACCTCCTTATCTTCATCCGACTCCGCGCTCGTCTCTTTCTCCTCTCGCACCCGCCACCTCTGCCTTCCCCGCCTTGCCGTCCCCACCTTTGCTCACCGAATCCCGTGCGTGTAGCCTAACGATCGTTTCGTACACGTTCCGGTTTCGTCTTCCCGTGGCAATAACCCTCCTTCTCGTGCTCACGTCTCGGTCTTAGTCTCGGACTTGGGCTGTCCTCTCTTTCCTTAACTCCTCTTCTCCTGTCCACCCTCTGCCCACGTTTACTCACGCACACGCTTTCGAGCACGTTCAACCTGTGCTGCCTACAAATGCTCCTACCGCAGACCCAAAAGCCCGCCTCTTGCCCGAGGTGCAAGAGGCTCATGTACCCAGCCCAGGCCAGACCGGATCCCCCGACTCGGGACCACAAACGGGGGTACTGCTCGGACAGTGTGAGGTCGAAGCCGCTGGACAACACCCCCGGCCCAGGTTATCTCTCGCTCGTCGATGCCTGGGGCACGACCTTCAAACCGATCCCCTTTTTGGCTACCCTGCACGAC
Source organism: Lactarius sanguifluus (assembly GCA_021527775.1). Classification (NCBI taxonomy): domain Eukaryota; kingdom Fungi; phylum Basidiomycota; class Agaricomycetes; order Russulales; family Russulaceae; genus Lactarius; species Lactarius sanguifluus. The sequence continues at coordinate 525 of JAKEYF010000427.1, read as the reverse complement.
GTCTACGAGTGTTGGGAGGCAGGCAGGGTGGTGGAATTCGAGGCCTTCACAGTGATGCTGCACTCGTGCATCGTTGTCTGTGCCGACGGTGCCAACCTCTTTCGGTTTCACCCCAAATCCGGGCTCGACCCATGTTCAGAGGCTACTTGTCAAGGGCAACGAGTTGGAGGAGGGACGAGGGGGTGATGAGGAGATGTCTTACTTTTACTTGCAGGTGGACTGTCTTCGGAACGACTAGGCTTCTTTTTTTTGGGTCTTTTCTCAAGTCTTTTCTCGTTTTTCTTCTGTCAGCTACACCGAATTCGCTACCTTAACAAGTGATATGATGATACTTGAATGGGCCTCCTTCGCGCGCAGTCTTGTTTGGTCACGTGCACTCTTTCGAAGCGGAAGAAGGGCCGTCCTTTCCTCGTTGCTGTTGTGATGCTTCTCTCAGAGGCTTCAGTCGCTGAATATTGGGAAGGAGCATCAAATGGATTGGCTGTATTACAGCTTTCATAGAAATGTAATATTCTTGGTCCTCAC
>JAKEYF010000426.1:0-45531 GCA_021527775.1 Lactarius sanguifluus | reverse complement strand
CAATGGTTCGCAGTTCAGCGTTCAACGTTCAACGTTATTTCCAGTGAGTCATGCACCTCCAGGCCGTGCCCAAGCTAGCGCCTCCATAGCAATCGGATCCATGGCTGGAACGTAGGCGACATCACTGGACACATCCGTTATTCCATGAACTCGAACTAGGATTGTCACGGAGTGCTCGCATATACCATGCAAAAAACTAGCAAAAACGGTGGCGATGGGACTTCTTTATGATGTCAGCACCCGAGGGATGCAAATGAGCGCTTTGCACTATTTTCGTCCGCAAAACCACGGACTTGAGTGGCCAGCGGGTTAAACCCCACTCTTGTGACAAAGATGGTTGATGAGATCGATGAGACCCTAAGCCTGAGGCTGTCGTTTATTGCTGCATCGTTTTTCGTGGCCGTTCTATTCTAGCTGGTATAAAAGAGATCCTCTGGTCAGTCCTACACCGTCTTGTCCTCCCCTTGCATTGCTGATCGACTTGGGGATTTCTCAGCTCGGTGCTATTCCCACCGTCGGATTCTCTGACCCAATTCTCTCGTACTTCTCCGCTCTCCGTTTCATCTTTGATGGCCTTCCAGGCTCAAATATGGCTATGAGAGAGTAAGTGCATTTGTCTCTATAATATAGTAGCCTTCCCTGTGCCGAGCTGACGCTACGATCTGACTCTCAGACAAGACGAGGTTTATTCAAGACCGCCGCATTTCGGAGGTGGATGGTGCTAGCTTCGGGTCCTGAACTGATTGAAGATGTCAGGAAGGCTCCGGACGACGTCTTGTCTATAACTGCGTCAGCGATTGAGGTACGCACGCTCCCCGGGATGCCCGACTTCTTATTCATAACAACCACGTCAGTTCCTCGAGGCCGAATACACATTGGACCTATTAGATATGAATACTGACTACCACACGGATGTAATTCGCGCGAAATTGACACGGAACATCGCGGTCACTTTCAAAGACGTCCGTGACGAACTCATCAGGTCTCTCGATGCTTCAATCCCCGTGCATGGTGACGGTGCGTGGCAAGCCTGGAGTCAAAAAGGTTGAAGCCTCAAGTTCATGCGGAACACAGATTGGGTCAAGGTTCCCGTGTTAGAAACGATGCAACACGTGGTCAGTGCGACTACGAATCGTGTGTTTGTCGGGCCTCCGCTATGTGCGTGAAAACTTCCCAATCCTTCTATTCGACCAATGTTAATCAGTGTCTCAAAGGTCGAAATCAAGATTATTTGACCCTTAACTTGAACTATGCGGTAAATGTTTTAAAATTCGCGACAATCATTGGCATGTTCCCGAAACCTCTCAACCGTACGTTGCCATGTCCTCAGCCTCCCATTTGTCTGCATCATTGAGCTGTAGTCAGGACCGTTGCACGCATGCTATCTAACCTTCCATCGCAAATCCGACAGGAAATGGAATTCATCAGACCTCTGGTTGAGGAACGTTTTGCGAGAATGGGAGTTTGGGGAAGATTGGGACGACAAACCGGTTCGCCGATCCCCTTCGCTCAGTGTTAATGTCGTCATTAATGTGGAGGTTTACAGAACGACATGCTCATGTGGCTCATGAGTGAGGCCAAGGGTGTGGAAAGGTCCCTTGAAGGCCTTGCACGGCGAATGCTTGCAGTCAACTGTGCAGCCATTCATACAACCTCTACTGTGAGCTACACCGTGACCGATCTCTTAATGAGCTCATCTCGAGTACATGCAGACATTTACGAATTTTATACCGTCTTCTTTCCAACCTAGAATACGTTGAATCCCTCCGCCACGATGTCGAGACAGCGATAGCAGAGGAAGGCTGGACCAAGGTTGGGTTGGACAAGATGCACAAGATCGACAGCTTCTTAAGGGAGACCCAACGTCTCGATAGTCTGGATAACTGTCCGTTGGATCACCCTGGCCTAACCTCGGTTACTGATGCATTACTTTCCTTTTTTTCAGTGACGCTGGTCCGTCTCGCATTACGACCATTCACATTTCCAATGGTGTCACTGTTCCTGCGGGTACACTAATCGCGGCTCCGACTGGTGCTATCAACAGGGACGGAGATATCTTTCCAAACCCCGAGGAATTTGACGGCTTCCGCTTCACGAGCCGCGCGAGCACGATGGAAATGCCATGGCAGGGCGTCAAGCCCTTTCTATCCCGGACAACCTCACTTTCGGATAGGGCGACACGCTTGGTGTGTTTGTTCAAGTTTTGTTTTCCCCGACCCATTGCGATCACTATCTCCCAATCAGCCCAGGACGGTTCTTTGCGGTCAGCGAGGTCAAGGCTTTGCTTGCACACGTCGTTGTAACGTATGACGTCAAATTCGAGGAGGGAAAACAGGCCCCACCCAGCCTTCATATTGGTTCGATGCGTGTGCCAGGGAAGGCAAACGCGATGTTCAGGAAGCGCCAAAGGTAAAATGTTATCAGACGTAGTAACCAGGCTACACTTTCGAAGGGTCTATCTATTCTGTTCCTACTGCTGTGCGTGTGCCGATACCTTGACAGTACCTCAAGACCTCATGCTTCGTGGTTTGCTCACAATGGCCATTGGCCGTGCTGAGAGTGAAGCCACCCTTCGATTTGTCAACCGCCCTATAGATTCACCTTTGTACGTGGACATGTAGCGCAAACAAAGACGATCCTTACAATCCGATCAGAACTTGGATCAGAGTGACGAAAATTAAGATTATTGGGTCCTTTTGATCCCTGTCTTCAAGCTTGTATTGATCTTCCGAGAATAAAGTACAATTCCAGCGACATTCGCACCACACAACAGGGTGTGTCAAGAAGCGGAAAATGAACATTGGGAGCACTCGAACACCCATTTGTTAATGCGGACAGCCTGCATCGTAGGTGTCACACGAAGACAAGGTAGATGTCTACTGTAAAGTCCTAAGGAGGGCCGCCGACAGACGGGACCGCGCGCCCTCAGGCTCAGGCCACTGGCATGCCTACGGCCGTATCAATGTCACTTTCAATGCTACTGAACAAGAACTCAGAAACACTGCCACTGGACCCGTCCGTTCAAGCGTCCGTTATTTCATGAAACGATACCGTGACGGTAACGTGATTTGATTGGGCATCACCGACTCGGACATGTCCATTTACAGCAAACGCTGCCAGTGCACGGTTGTGAGGGACTCTCGTAATGTGAACATCGCCGTGGCGCATGAGGGTTCGCGGATACAAATAAGCGCTTTGCACTTACTTTTGGTCAGTACAACCCACCGACCTGAGGCCAGCGGGTTAATCCCAACTTTTGTGACAACATGGTTGATGAATCCTCCCTCAGGCTGTCGTTTCTCGCTGCGTCAGTCTTCGTAGCCTTTCTATTCGCTAGCTGGTATAGGAGGGATCCTCTGGTCAGACCTACCATGACTATTTGGTCCTTCCCCTGCATTACTGATCGACTTAGTTGTTTCTCAGCTCGATGCTATTCCCACCGTCGGATTCTCTGATCCGATTCTCTCGTACTTCTCCGCTCTCCGTTTCATTTTTGATGGTCCTCTCAGGCTCAAATATGGATATGAAAAAGTAAATGCAAGTGACTTTATAATACAATGGCCCCCCCTGTGCCGAGCTGACGCTGCACTCTGACTCTCAGACAGGCCGAGGTTTATTCAGGACTGCCACACTTCGGAGGTGGATGGTGCTGGCTTCGGGCCCTGAACTGATTGAAGACGTCAGGAAGGCTTCAGATGACGTCTTGTCTATAACTGCGTCAGCGATTGAGGTACGCACGCTCTCCGGGATGCCCAACTCCTCATTCATAACAATCGTATCAGTTCCTCCAAGCCGATTACACATTGGACCTATTGGATATAAATACTGACTATCACGCGGATGTAATTCGTGCGAAATTGACACGGAACATCGCGGCCACTTTCAAAGACGTCCGTGACGAACTCATCAGGTCTCTCGATGCTTACATCCCCGTGCATGGTGATGGTGCGTGGCAAGCTTGCATTTAAAGAGGTGAACCTCGAGCTCATGCGGAACGCAGATTGGGTCAAAGTTCCCGTGTTAGAAACGATGCAACGTGTGGTCAGTGCGACTACGAATCGTGTGTTTGTCGGGCCTTCGCTATGTGCGTGAAAACTTCTCAATCCTTCTATTCAACCAATACCCAATGTTAATCGGTGTCTCAGGTCGAAATCAAGAATATCTGACCCTGAACTTGAACTACGCGGTAAATGTTTTAAAATTTGCGGCAATCATTGGCATGTTCCCGAAACCTCTCAAACCGTACGTCGCCATGTCATCGGCCTCCCATTTGTCCGCATCATTGAGCCGGCGTTAGGATCGTTGCACGCATGCTATCTAACCTTCCATCTCAAATCCGACAAGAAATGGAATTCATCAGACCTATGGTTGAGGAACGTTTTGCGAGAATGGATGAATTTGGGGAAGATTGGGACGACAAACCGGTTCGCCGATCCACCTCGCTCGATGTCAATGTTGTCATTAATGCAGAGGCACTACAGAATGACATGCTCATGTGGCTCATGAGTGAATCCAAAGGAGTGGAGAGGTCCCTTGAAGGCCTTGCACGGCGAATGCTCGTTGTCAATTTTGCAGCCATTCATTCAACCTCTACCGTAAGCCACACCGTCGGATCTCTTAATGCGCCACTAATCACGAGTACATGCAGACGTTTACGAATGTATTATACCATCTTCTTTCCAACCCAGAATACGTTGAACCCCTCCGCCAAGATGTCGAGACTGCAGTAGCAGAGGAAGGTTGGACCAAGGCTGGGTTGGACAAGATGCACAAGATCGACAGCTTCTTAGGGAGACCCAACGTCTCGATAGTCTGGATCACGGTCCGTTGGATTATCCTGGCCTAAACTCAGTTACTGAGGGATTAGTTCCTTTTTTCAGTGACGATGATACGTCTCGCATTACGACCATTCACATTCTCCAATGGAGTCACCGTTCCTGCGGGTACGCTAATTGCAGCCCCGACTGGGTGCTATCAACGGGGATGGAGAGATCTTTCCAAACCCCGAGGAATTTGACGGCTTCCGCTTCACGAAGCCGCGCGAGCACGATGGAAATACCGTGCCAGGGAACCAAGCACTTTATAAGACCGCGGAACACCTTATTTTCGGATATGGGCGACACGCTTGGTGTGTTTTGTTGTGTTTTTGTCTCACCCATTGCGGTCACTCATTACTCTACCAGCCCAGGACGGTTCTTTGCGGTCAACGAAGTCAAGGCTTGCTTGCACACGTCGTTGTAACGTATGACGTCTAAATTCGAGGAGGGAAAACAGGCCCCAAGCAGCTTTTCTATTGGTTCGATGCGCGTCCCAGGGAAGGCGAACGCGATGTTCAGGAAGCGCCAAAGGTGAATGTTGTCGTAAGTAGTAACCAGACTATGTGTATATCTCTTTGTTTTGTTCCTGCTACTGTTTAATGTAGGAGACTATGCGTGCCAATGCTACCTCATCTTCATGGTCTGCTCTCATTGTCCGAGCTCAGAGGGAACCCACCCTTCGATTTGAGTTGTCAACCACCTTATAGATTCACCTTTGTACGTAAGCATGATCCTAGCCGCATTCTTAAAAACAAACAGAATTGGGTAGGAGGTTTGTGGCAATGGATGCTCGCATTTCACAACCTCTTCGAGTCCTACAAGCCCGACTCCCATGTCATCAAGACAGTATATCATCGCCCGCGGCTGGGCCCGCAGCCACCATTAAAGGATATGTGTCGATTATAGCTATGGTAAGGGTTATACATACCACAATGATCTAATTCACCCGTTAACCCTCCGACGGCAACACTGAAAAATGTGTACACTCATCACACACTGCAACAGGGAGTGTCAGGAAGTAAGAAATCAACACCATGTGCAGCCCTTGCCCAGAGCACTCGGATGCCCATGTGTCGACGCGGAGGACGAACAAGGCCAAAATTATGTCTAAGGGAGAGCGGATCGTAGGCCATGGCTCGTGAACGTGTGCAGAACAGCCCTCAATTTACTCCAGAGAGTAACTCACAAGATGGCAGGGCAGGGCAGGGCAGGCGTAGTGGTGGCGTGTGCTCCGTAAGAAACTCGCAGGGCTATTGTCGGCAGCCGCAACTGGGACTCTAGCCGTGGCCACAGGTATGCACCAGCAAGGATACAGGAGGCCATATCCGGCGACGTACAGCTGTAGCGCCATGGAACGCCGAGAAAAGGTTTAATTTTAATATTGTGTCTTGGCATTGTCGTCGCCAGGTTCTCCTGGAAAGAAAGCCCCTGGGACTAGGCCATGTATGCTGGACGTCGCAACGAGACGGAAGCGTGCCCAGATAGGCTAGATGAGCGGCTATTATGACGGGGGTAGCGCGCTTGGAACTGGGAGGATCCACCATACAGTACTAACAGGATCTTCTCTCATAACGACCTGCGGGGTTGGTGCGACGCGCACCGAAGAAGGGCGTAATCAATGAGTTGGTGGGGAGATGGAAATGGGAGGCCGTGGGCGCAGATCACGAGATGTAGGCCTCGCATTGGCAAGGAGCGTGGGGCGCACGACACGACTTGGACAGAGGTAGCCCTAAGTGAACCGAGCGGCGTGCCAGTGATGCAATGCATGATGAGTCATTCACAACATCGCAAACGCATTGACAGGCGTAAATACAGTGGAGTCCACCCGATAGCAGGCATGTGGCCATCGATAAGCACGGGATGGTTTCAAGCTAGTGTGCTTCTTTGTTTGCTGTCAAATTGCGTTTTGACAACTCCGAGGAGCGCTGATCGGGTGCTCGGGTAATCAAGCCAAAGCGGGCTGCGGGCTTTCCGAGCAAAGCTCGGAGCGCGGCATTTGCACAGACCGCATCGTGGTCCTGACCCCCTGTCCTGACCTCGTTCCCGTCCGTACAGCGCCGTTGAAACATCTTCGCAAGCCGTTCTGTGTACGCATGCCCCGGTCCTCACCGGTCTCACCTTCGACTCAGTCATCTGCAGAAGTGAAATGGGACCGGTCAGTGACTCTGTTCTAGCTGCAACCTTGCAAGCCGAGGAAGGAACGCAGGAAACTACTCGTGTCATGCACCGGTAGCAAGTTGTATTTCTCTCGCTGAGTCTACCCCGCCGGATCTTCTATGATACACAAGCAGCTGTTCTAGCCCTCTTTCGGATTTACGCGTCATCCGTTCCAAGGATCCGGGACATCCTACTTCCGGACGCGTCGACGGTCAGTTATGTCAACCGAACACGCCGGGGCCACGGTGCCGAACCCCATAGGATGTTCCCCCCCTGCACATTCACAACAATTTGTTGGACCTCGGCCATCTCCCTCCATCGCGCGTGTGGAGACCGCAGCGCCACTTGATTACCGAAGACCATTGCGGCTAGGGCAGCTATGCGGACCGAAGGCGGCAGTGGCAAGAGGCAGAAAGAGTCTCTCTCTCGAGTACCACCAGTGCGCCGCACCGCCTTCAGGTCGGGGGCCCAGGCAGACCCACGCTAACAAAAAAAAAAAAAGTAATCTACCAGAGTGAGGACGCATACCACCCTGTCGCTTCGAACCGCATTCCGAAAATAAGACAAGCTTGAGATGAGGTGATAATGTCAAAGACGAAGCCAGGCAGATGCGGACTTGTGATTCACAGACATGTGTCTGTGGTTCACTCGGCGTACGTGATCCCGCCACGCCTCAGCAAAGTTTTTATTTTCGACGTGACGTGAGGAACTGATCGATAAATGGGTGATCGACTAACTGTCCGTGCAGGCAGGAAGTGGGTGAGCTTTGGTTCCCCCTTTTCAACTGCCCTCGCAGGTCTGCTCACACGAGGACCCACGGCATGAAGAAATTTGCTCTCATCCAGTCCTATCACCGGCGCATTACACCGTCGATTTGCAGTTGATAACCGACAGATTATGCTCACTCTGGAACCTCGATCGCATCAAGCGCCGCCATGCACTCGATATTGCGTGCGTGTGAGGGGTGCGAGTGGACGTGGGAAAGGCATATTACAGGGTGACAAACATGCGGCGCACCAGCCCGAATTTCCCATGGGTTTCCGATTATCACCTATTGGCTTCAAGTCTTTACACAGTTTTTGGGGTTTTAGGCACCTGTCCGTCAAGATTCCCAGTCACTGCTGCTTGTTATGGAGGCTTGGGGACCGTGCACCGGAATGTGTCTGCTAAACATCACGTTAGTTTCACTGTCCCTATACAATATCTTTCTATGTACGATCGCCGACGCGTATTAATGGCGAGAAGGGTAATAGAATGAACCAAGAATGAACCCCATAAATGGACCGCTATGTCGTATGAAAGATGAAAGATCCAGAGACGATAGAGGGGAATGTCCTATTAAGAAGTGTCCGCTACTGAAAGGGTTCCATAACTTACGGTATGTACAGTATGCGGGGAAGCAATCTGGCGATTGGTGAAGTGTCTGAACCGCAGCCGGTAGTTAAAGGTGCCAACGAGTGCCAGGAAGACATATACGGCACATGTAAGTAGGGAGGGGGACGTACGCGGGCGGTTGGGTAAGGCGGCGCGTGCATAGAACGCGGAGATGAAGGAGGTATACACAATGGATGGTATACTGGTGCGCGATGCGCGGCGTTCGTAAGTACGTAATGGTAATTCCTAAAACCAGGTGAAATCGAGTCATTTACTCCCGAAAATAGTTCATGGACGAGTCCTATCATATGCGAAGGAGCGCAAGTAAGTCTAATAGAATAAAGATGGGGCTAGAACCTGGCGGCATTGACCCTGTTTACTAGCAGCCGCCGTTGTACTGCTCGTTCGAGGGTTTGTCAGGGAAGTAAAGCAAATAAGAAATGAGCAGGGCGCACCAGCCTGTTCTTAGGGAACGTGTTGTTCGCGCCGGCTGGCCCAGGCGTCCAGAATTTCAACTTGGGGTCTGTGAAAAAAAATACAGTCAACATACAATTATGCCTCGTTGTGGACAAAACGAACTAGTGTATGCCTCGGGGTGCCGAGAAATGTAATCCATCGTAGGATAGTCTGGGGGGGTCGCACCCAATATTCTGCGAGTCCTTGCGCTGGTACACGCGCACATAGTCGACGACCATCTCCGTGGGGAACGTCATCGTTGTCAAATCGATTGTTTGCCAATTCGCTATAGAGGATGTATCAGACAGCAGTATGTCAAATGTAACAAAAATGACATACGCGATATACCCAAGTTTAAAACGATGGCCTGGCAACAGATCAACATTAAACAAGAATACGGGCATACGATAGGCGCAGACGTTACCATGGGCTCCTCGGGTATCAACCTCTGGTTGACGCCCGAACCATCTGTTCCTTGATCGGGACCGACTGCATCGGCACCCATCCTGACCGTCGGTAAGTTGTCCATTTGCCATATGATGTACCCATCTGAGCGCGATTTGGGGTTCGCAAAGTATTCGAAACCTATGAGGGTAAACCAACGGATAAGAACGTGGTGGATACGAAAAGAAAAAAAAAAAGATCAAAATTGACCGAATGTGTGGAAAACCTGTCCCGATCCCTCATAGACATCAGCAGGAAGTTGCGTGATGCCAGATATAGCTTGTTGTCTATATAGGTACAAAAATGGAAGAAAAAAAATGGTGAGATGCGACCGAAGGGAAATGGATGCAACTGACACAGCGGATCCCCTGCCATAGATTATCAGCGAGGTGTTAAGTAAAGAAATGGAAATTTACTTGTAATTGTTGGGTCGAGAAATGCTAGAATTGTACACAAACCACTCTTGGTTGGTATCATTAGAATAGACATAGTCGTGAGAGAATGGCGCAAACTGGGCCGATTGTGAGATCACACCACCGTCACCCTGTTTGTTATGCTCTGCTTCGAAAATATCAATCTCTGGGGCACCACGACCCTTGGTGACGTCAGGTCCTGGGTGATCCTCGCCAGGACAAGTGCAAGCGCTAGTGGAAAAGAACGTGGGAAAAGTTGAATGAACAATGGAAGTAAAGAGAGTTGAGAAAGAAGCGTACGAAAGCTTCTGGCCAGTGAGATAGGATAACTCGAAATTGTACTTGGCCTGCGACGCATCTGAATGGAGAGCAGCGGTGGGACCGAGTCCATCCGCATTAGTTTGGTTCGGAAAGGTGCCAACATCACAAGAATCATATCTGTAGAATTGTGTGAACGCGTGCGCATACATAAAGCGACGGAGACACTTGCGTGTAGGGCCAGGTGCCGTCTGTGGTTGCACCATAACCTGGTCTTCCGAGATTACCCATTGTCCAGACGCCAGGCCACTGAATGATGGATAAGGATGGATGGAGCATAGGATGGAGGGAATGAAGGGTCTCACATAACCGCGGGTTTCGTCGTTAGGACCAGGTAACGTGACAGAGACCTCGATATAACCACTTGTGAAGCAGAATTTGTTCCAGCTTTGGAGCATGCCGGAACGGTAATTCATCCCGTTTGTTACAACATTTTCCATGCGAACATGAAGGGAACCATTGGCAGTATAGACTTGACGGGGATCGTACCACTCAAGATCACCAGTAGCCCAATACCAGAGATCGACTGCTTCCCAGAAGGGGTCGTCTCCAGGATAAAAAGAACGGCCATCGGTATTGAACTCATCGGAAAATACGAGAACGTAATCTTGATTGTCGAAGCCAGTGCGTGTTTTGACCGAATCAGGTGTTTCGGGGTCGATGAGCTGGGGTATAGCAAAGGCAGAGGGAGGAACGGTGACGGTGTTGCCTCCGGTCTCGTCGAGAAAGATATTGCGAGAATTGCCATTTACATAAGTGATGACGGGGTATGCAATAAAGAGGGCGAGGAGGGAGACAACGAGGAGGACGAGGACGCCGACGTTGAGGATGCCACGGGCGGCGAGAAAGGAGGAGGGTTTGTCGATCGAATCGGGCTCGTGGAGGAGATCTTCTTCGTCCGTAGCGGCCTGGTCGTCTACAGAGGGGTCGTAGACGTAAGGGACAAGGCCTCCTCTCATGGTTGGTGGACCAGAGGGATATTTTGAGTCTGATGAGAGAGACCATATTGATTCGCCCGATGTGGAGACGAACGAGTCACGCTGGTTTGGAGACAAGGAATGGGGAGGAAGGAGGACGCCATGATCATCCACTGCGGCGAGACGGTATAAAATCATGGAACCGCGTTGGGAGGAAGAAAATTGAGAACCAAGAGCCTGGGATTCTTCAGAGGCGATCCGGCTGAGGTGTATGCTCCCTCTTGAAGCGGGTCTGGGACGTGAGAAGCCATAAGGAGAGGTAGCAGGAGAGTTGGGGTTTAGTGGGGAGGACACGAAAGCAGAAGAAAACGAGCGGGAGGGAGCCCTGGACGAGGGCGGGGAGGACTGATCTGGTAATTGACCAGGAGACAAAAGTGGAGAGTCGACGGAAGGAAAACTAGGGGTGGGAGGGGAGAGGGCGGAAGTGGAAGCGTCGGGTGAGGGCGTCGGGGTTGTGGCCCTCGATGATTCCGGTGGTATAGATTCGAAAGGATTAGGGGGCCCCGACGGGGACATGGTGAGGACGAGGATAGGTGGGAGGGACACTCGCAGGGTTATACAACAACGTGTGAATCACTTTTTAGTCATAACACCCCCTTGGTTGTCTGGGCATACAGCGCTCGCATCATGTGCTACTATTCCTCGTGCCGATCTCCTCGATTGGTCTTATCACACCGGCTGCTGTCAATTCTTCCAACGCCGTCCGCAACTGGTCCTCAACCCTCTCCACTAGCCCAATCGGCACGACATCTAGTTCCCCCGTTCCCAAGGGGTCTTCTAGCGCGTCTATTTGCGACGTGAGCATGTTGGCCTTCATAAAGTGAGACTTCCGCGCCATCATACGCTCCAACAACACTTCATGCGGCCCGAACGGGTGCACGAAGAACGTACGCCACGTGGATGGCGGGGTCGATGTCGATGCTCTTTGTTCCCCTTCCAAGTGTACATCCCCATGGCCACCGCCAGTAGCGTCCCAGTCGCGGCCCGCCGGATGAACAGACCAACCAAGCTTTGTATGTTTCCCACGGAGCACCTCCCGGTATCTAGCCTTGAGCGCTGAGCACGCCACCACAACACCCGCCGTGCCATCCTGCGAGTCGCTCTCGGCAACTTTGAGGGCCGTTCTGCGCACGTTTATGAGCCATGGCGCGCGATCCTCATCTGTCAGTGGCTCTCCCTTAGACATCTTGTCTATATTTGTCTGCGGGTGCAGGTCGTCCGCATCGACGAATGGGCATCCGAGCGCTTTGGCGAGGGCAATTCCCAATGTCGATTTTCCACTTCCCGATACACCCTGTCGTGCGGGGTAAATTAAATGTTGGTTTTTTTTTGCCGACGGACGAGTAAGCGAGTCGTTCCCGATGTGTATACTAGTAACCCTTACCATCACTATGATCAACACATGTCCGTTAATGGTGGCTGTGGGCGATGATGAACTGCTTTTCTCTGATAACATGGGAGCCTATTGGACGTGGAGCTTGAAGGAGGTGCTGTGAACACTGGGCCCCGGGAACTCGACTTTTTGTCATAAAACTACACTCCTTCCAGACTGAGTTCCTGTCACAATGGGAATATTTAGATCTCACTATCGTTCCCACACCTCTGCAAAAAAAAACACTAATACCTTTTTGTAGCTTCGACAACATATCGTAGCCACTTCATTTGGTACATTATAAATGTATCTTCCACCCAAATAAGATTTTATTCATTTGTTTTTGAATCCGTTCAACGGCAGATTTTGGTCACGCATTGTCACGGCAGCGGCAGTAGTTTTGTGCTCAAAGTCGTTTAGTCGTTTAACATCTACACACATGGGACTTGTTTCCGACGTCTTGGGTAAAGAGAGCAGAGACGGAATTAGACCAGGTTTAGCTGGAAAGGCGCAGGTACTGCAAGCGTCAATCACGGGACGTAGCAAGGAACAAGCCGAGGTCGTACCTTCCATGAGCACGTGCGGACACAAATTGGCAGAAAAGGGATATATCGGACGATGAGATGAATGCGGACAATCACAGAGTGCGACTGGAAGGAGGCCGGGGGCCGACAACACTTCAGAGATCGGTGATACGGGACATAGATTGTATATTTCGGAAGCGCGAGGGAAAACCCCAATATAACATACGAGTCACAAGGGTAGAGAGAAAGGGGGACGAGGAAAAAGAGACGGTGGCGAAGGTCGCTCTGTTATACAGGCTTTGTTTTTGAATGCGGGTGACGGTTCGCTTTCCTAAGAAGCTAACGGTGAAACACTAGGACCGGGAAGGATCGAACTTCCGGGCTGTATTGGGAAAGTACGTGTTTACGGCAAGAAGACAAACGGGAATCGAGAGAACGAAAGCGGAGACACGGGAACTTGAACGAGAGGAAGTAAACGTCATTTCACTTTTGGCGCTTCCTGAACATCACGTTAGCCCTCCCCGGGATGCGCGCCGAATCGATGATAAAGCTGCGTGGGGCCTGTTTTCCCTCCTCGAATTTGAAATCATATGTTACAAGGATGTGTGCAAGTAGGGCCTTGACCTCGTTGACAGCGAAGAACCGACCAGGGCTGACAGAATGTGAGTGACTACGCTGGGTCGAGGCAAAACAAACCTACCAAACATGTCGCCCATATCCGAAAGGGAGGTGTTCTGCAGACGTAGAAGTTGCTTGGTGTCCTGTCACAGCATCTCCATCGCGCTCACGGAGCTTCGCGTAGCGTAAACCGTCAAATTCCTCGGGATTTGGATAGATTTCTCCATCCATGTGGACAGCAGCAGACGGGACGGCAATAAAGGTACCCGCAGGAACAGTGACCCCGTTGGAAAATGTGAATGGACGTAAAGAGATACGGGACATGGCCACTGGAAACAGGGAGTAGTGCGTCAGTAACTGGGGTGCGGCTAGGGGAATCCAACGGACAGATGCTATTGACACGCATGGACTCCCGTAAGAAACTGTCGATCTTGTGCATCTTGTCCATTCCGGCCTTGGTCCAGCCTTCCTCTGCTACTGCAGTCTCGACCTCGTGGCGGAGGGGTTCAATACATTCCGGATCGGAAAGAATACGGTAGAATACGTTCGTAAATGACTGCATATGTTCGTAATCAGTGGTTTATGAGAAGATCGGTGTGGCTCACTGTAGAGGTAGTATGGATAGCCGCAAAGTTGATCATGAGCAATCGCCGTGCAAAACCTCTAAGGGACCTATCCACTCCTTGGGATTCACTCATGAGCCACATGAGCAGGTCATTCTGTAGTACATCCCTATTGATGACGATATTAACATTGAGTGAAGTGGATCGGCGAACCGGTTTGTCGTCCCAATCTTCCCCAAATTCCTCCATTCGCGCAAAACGTTCCTCAACCATGGGTCTAATGAACTCCATTCCCTGTTGGATTTGCGATGAAAGATTAGATAGCACGCGTGCAACGATCCTGACTCCAGCTCAACGACACGGACCCATGACAGGACATGGAGACGTACGGCTTGAGAGATTTCGGGAACAACCTGATGATTACCGCCAATTTTAAAGCATTGATCACGACGTTGATGTTCATAGTCTGGTAGTTTTGGTCTCGGCCTATGAGACACTGATTGATATTGATTGAATGGAAGGATCGCAGAATTACCACGCACACAAAGGAGTCCCGACAAACACCCGGTTTGTGGCCGCAGAAACCACACGTTGTACCGTTTCTACAACGGGAACTTTGACCCAATCTGCGTTCTGCATGAGCTATCATCTTTTCAACTACGAATTGCCACGCACCATCACCACGCACGGGGATGAAAGCATCGAGAGACCTGATGAGTTCATCACGGACCTCTTTGAATGTGGCCGCGATGTTCCGTGTCAATTTCGATCGTGTTATACCCGCGATAAATATGTTATCATCATCTGTTACGCCCAATGTATGTTCGGGCTGGAGGAACCGTAAGAATCGACGTCAAGCGTACCAGGGACCCAGAAGCATACGTACCTCGACTAGTGATGCATTCCGAGTCAGGACGTCATCTGGAGCCTTCTTGACATCTTCGATCAATTCAGGACTCGAAGCTAGCACCATCCACCCCCGAAATGTGGCAATCTTGAATAATCCTCGTCCTGTCTGAGTGTCAGATTGTAGCATCAGCTCGGAACAAAGGAAAGCCGTTATATAATAGTGGTTACCTTCTCATAGCCATATTTGAGCATGGAAGGGCCATAGACTTTGTAACGGAGAGCAGAGAGGTACGATAGAATCGGGTCAGAGAATCCAACGGTAGGAATAGCATCGAGCTGAGAACCGTCGAAGTCGATCAGCAAAGAAAGGGGGAGAATCAAGCGGTGTAGGGCTGACCAAAGGATCCTTCCTATACCAGCTAGCAAATAGAGAGACCACGAAAATGGATGCAATGAGGGACGACAGCCTGAAGGTGGACTCATCGACCATGTTGTCATAAAAATTCAACGCGCTTGGTCAACTCGGTGGGTCGTACGGAGACCAGGAGCAAGTGCGGAACGTATTTATACCCCCCGTGCGCCGGCTAGTGTTAAATACGCAAGGGTGATCTGCTTTATCAAAGTTGAGACCCCTATTGAGACCGAAACTTGATTGTCACATGAGCTCTTCAAAGATGCTGAGTGAGTAAACACGATTCGAGTGCTCACATTACAACAGATAATACAACAGCACTGTTGGGAAACGTGGAGTCCAAGGAAGCATCTCCGAGTCGTTTAAATCCAATAAATCATGACGAGCTGGGCAACTCGGAAGAGAGCAGTAGGATAAGATACCAAGGCCGTGGCATAAACAGCAGGTTCCAGGGCCCTCCTTCGAGTTCTTCTGATGCGAGGATCGGCAGCGTGCTTAAATTCGCACGCATATTATTTACTGGATTTTCGCGCTCGTACTATAGCGGGGGGTGATAAGGGCATATTTCAATTGTCACGAGATGATCTTACCGCCGTTTTACGTTTCGGAGTGATGGTGCCGCACAAGTCGACATTTCAAGACGAAAATGTCGAAGTGTCGAAGGGCCCGAAATGACGGCCGCGGGGATCTGCGCCGTGTGGTATAGGTAAGTAACCAGCCGGGCCGTTCGTAATAGTAACTTGTCATCATCCGCTCAATCGCACATGCAGCGTGAATTAGGTGCAAGAAATGATGATGGTATACAGCAGCTTTTGTGTGGTGTGCGCATCTCTGTCTGCTTGTTTGTCTGCTTCTGTCGCCTTCAGCTACGGGATTCGCTTTGGTGTGTCGTTCGCTTCGCGTGTTCGAACCAATGTAGCAGCACTCTGTGACTGATGCCACCAAAATTGCTGCTTTCTTGTACTTCCATTATATTCGCGTCAGCAGCTACACGCTCACGGTCTTTGGGTACAGATCGCTTCTGCTTGTTTCCACCTTCGTTGTGTTTGGTGTTTGCAGCTGTCGATGAAGTTTCCGTTCGCCGCTCTGTGTCCTTGAATCGCACGTTTCAAGGCACGTTTTCCGCCGTCTTGCATTGGAAAGAAAAAATAATTGGTCTTTTGGGTACAGAGCCCGGTGTAGCGAGTAATAGACTTCAACCCGAGGGGGAGCGTAGATAGAGTAAGAGAGATGTGAATAGGAAACACGACGAGACGCGGGGACGTGGATCGTTAACGCAAAGCAAAGGTAAAAGCTTGAATGACGACCCAATAACCCATAGACGTGCTTAGCAATCGAATAGTAACAATAAGTAATGTATTCGAGTCATGAGAAACGTGGTGATGAATCACCCTGTCAGGCGATAGAAGTCGTACAGTTCATACGTGTAGACAGGAATGGTCAAACGTGCAACTTCACACTTGATTTCACGAACGAGGCCTCGGGCAAGTGTTTTACCAATGACATAAGCGTAATTCATCGTAGACATTATATAATGTGTGGACCTTGGTGTGGGTCCAGACGTCCCATCCGCGACAACGAAAAAAAACGGGCCCATACCCATTTTCAGGGCGGTCAGACTGCGGCCAGGCGCAAGGCCGCGGTCAGGTGCGACCGCACAAATAAAATAAAAATACAATGTTTTTTTTTGGCTGACTCGGATGCCGAGCCCGACAAACCGTGCACCGGACGGGCTTCAGTGTGGCCGCGGTGGCGCAACTCGAGCGTAGCTAGCCTTTCGCAAATTCGCGACTACTGGCAGCGCAGCCTGAGGGCCCTCCCAGCTATCTCATTACTACTCCGATGATGACAGTAACAGCGAGGGGCTGGGGCTCTCCGCCCGTTAATGCAGTCTCGAGCCGCGGCTTGCTAGAATCCCAACGATCAAGACGATGGACTTGACGACGACGACGGAAGCAGCAGCGGGCACTCTACAACATGGCCCAAACCCACCTGCTGCAATTACGACAGTGGCCACGACGACGACGACGACGACGACAGAGGATATGGCACTGATGTAGACCTGGGCGGTGTTGCCATTTCCAGGCCCTCCAAACTTTCGACGGTCAGAAACCCCCACCGTGACATACTCCCTCGCGGCGAATCTTGGCCTCATTAAACTCTTCTCCTCGCGCTTTCAACATCAATCTTCTGAAGATTATGGGCTCGTTGACCAACCCTGCTCCCTCATGTCGCCGTTCTACATTCGGACAGGTTTGTCCCTTACGCGCCTCGTCCTCAACCGCCTTGATAGACCGACCTATTCAACATCGATGAGAATAGCTATGTGCCATATCCGTCTTCCTTCTCCCACACAGAACCGCTGGCATTTCCTCCTTGATCGGAAGGGGAAGACGCTGGGCTATGTGCGCCGCCGCCGACAACAACAACAACAACGAGGGGCACTCTACCTCCGCACCTAAGCTATGTGAATAATATAAACGCCGCTGCGCAGTACTCGCACAGTCTTGTCTTACACCATAGCGCAGCACGTTCGTTACAGTGTCGACCATTTGCACAATGCTACAGGCACGGTCTTCGAAGTGCGCAGTCCTTAGGTGATGCCTGGCTCGTGCATCAGATCACTTTCCTCCTGCACACGTGCTACGTCTAGCCTAGCGACTCGGAATAGCGATTATATTGGATGAGCAAAGAAGCACCTTTGGTTCAAGCTACATGCGATACGGTGTCACAGTAGTTCTCATCAAGTGAGCATTGTGTGTTTCCATCAGTCAAACGTGCCCCCCCGGCAAAGCGCAGTTCTACGGCACCGAATCCACAGTTTTCGTAGTCGGGGACTCTGTTCATCAACGGTGCCATGGTGTCAACTTAATTTTATTGACGATTGGTGGTGTTAAAATGAGGGCCGCAGCATCAGGGTAAACGTGCGGCAGAGTCTTTTTCTTTGAATAGGCGATACGACAACACGGGATTCGAGATTAGGTGTCAACTTGAAACGGGTCACCACCGACCAGTCTGCAACGCTGATGGATTAGTACCAGGCCCCATTAATCCTTGTCCGATTGAACTTGTGTACATCAAGTGACCGACTTCAAGTGGAGTTCTTCGACTCGGACCCCGTATAGGTAGCCCAAGGACACACCCGGACTGGCAACTCGATTTTCAGAATGCAACAAATACCTTAACAAATTCCTGATTTTCCGCAAACCCAACCGTGGACACGCCCTGCACCACTTCGCTCAATATTTCGCGCTTTCAGCTACCAAAAATTCCGATCAAACGTGGTAGTACATGAGTGCAACTATATGTAAGTTCCGAGTGTCATTGATCTTCCAACGGCTCGCAACTCAGGGCAATGCTCTTAGTTACACGAATTGGAAACGCTGCGGAGAAGT
Organism: Lactarius sanguifluus; assembly: GCA_021527775.1. NCBI lineage: Eukaryota > Fungi > Basidiomycota > Agaricomycetes > Russulales > Russulaceae > Lactarius > Lactarius sanguifluus. The sequence goes on along the minus strand of JAKEYF010000426.1, from coordinate 26,842 downwards.
ATGACCTCCACTGGCAACAGGCCACCCATTTCGCTGCGCAGTTTCTTATGCAATCTCTCTCCGACTTCGTCGCCATTCCCATCTGTGTAACGGTCACATGTCCAGATGAGCGTGTCGCAATGGGAATGAACATTCATCCATGCCGATCCCACACGTGTACTTGAGGTAGATTCATCCATCTGTCTATTCGCGCGACTAGGGCTTCCTGCAGGTATAAAATGAAGACCTGCTCCCCTTCTTTGGAGCAACAACCATTCGACTCAATCTCTACTTTACCATGCACGCCATCTCCACTGCTGCCTTTGTTTCCGTTCTTGCTTTGGTACCGTCGCTGGCCGCCGCCACCGGTCCGAAACCTCAGTGTATCAGTATGTCATCATCATGGCCATTCTAGTCCCAGCCGTCTGATAATGCTGTTCCATTTGTAGAGACGTATACCGTCCCGTAAGTCTTGGAATATAGTATTTCTCCGTGGTGCCTCTCGATGCATGTGTGCTGACCGTCTTGCTCGCCACCAGGAAAGCCGAACCTTGCGATACCTTTGTCGCGAAGCTCGGCCTGAGCAAGGCTGATATCCTGTCGCTGAATTCCGGGTTAAGCTGTAGGTGTCCCTGATACAATCCGATCGAACAAAGCTCTGGCTGAGACACGAATCGCCACCACAGGTGACGGCACCATCCCCGCCGGCAAAGTAATATGCATTAAGCAGTCGAAGCAAAAGCCGGCTCGGATGTTGACGCAAAAGCCCAAAAAGCCGGCGCCTGCCTGCAAGACGTACGCGACCGCCACGGACACGACGTGCGATGGGCTGGCGCCGAAGTTTGGTCTCACTCCGGAGAAATTTGTCGAGTACAACAGCGACGTGAACGACGACTGCACCAACCTCATTCCAGGACAGGCCGTACGTGTACTCCCTCGCGTTCTAGGGGTGTGACATAGCGTTAACTGATTCGGGATTAGTACTGCGTGGCCCTCGATTGATACCCGGGAAACACAAATCCAGTCTGTCAACGTGTCAACAGTGACGAGATGTTCGGTCGTGCGCATTGAGTGATACGATGGACCCTCTTCTGTGTGGTGGGCGGAATTAAATTGATAGCAGAGCTCTCTCGTTTCTCGCGTTGTTTCTCGTGTTCCAACTACAGACTGTCTTTATTGTTGTGTCTCCCTAACTACTAATCGAATAGTAGACGACTTTGAGTCGTTATTATACCGTGTTTTATGCATGCCCGAGTCACCGAACATAGGTTGCCTCCAGCTTATCCAGTACTCTCATGACCCTCTTTGGGTCTCTTGTCATCACATCTCGCCCAACTCAACAGAGTAGCTGACTCGAACTTCACTGAGGAGTGGCGGCGGCTAGTGTGTTGGCGTGAAGAAACCTAGTCGTCGGTATCGCGCAGGCCTTCGCGCCGGGGCACGAGCTGTCGGATATGGGTCCGCGGCGAGGTCGGGAATGAAAACGGGATTTGTTGGTCGCAGGTGGTCGGAAATGGTCGCGCATGCTTCGGCGCGGCGCGAAACTTCGTAGAGGTTGTCGCCTGGGTCGGGAACGTGTCGCGCTGGAGTTACTAAGGCCGCGCGCAAGTGCGGCACACTGGAGAATGCGAGGGGAGAACTACACTGAGCCCTGAAATCTGTGAGAAGTCTGTATTCTAATTCATTCGGGGTGTAAAGGTAATTAATTACATGGGCTATATACCAGGGAAAGTGAGGAAAGGAGTGCATTAGATGGGAAAAGGGAATGCTAAAACGCGAAGGGAGGAGTCCAGAGTGAGAGAGGAACCGAGCGCTCAGAGAGCGCAGGAAAGCGACAAAGCGCACGAGAAGAAAACGACCAAGGCAAAAACCATGGGTCCTTTTGAGAGTTCGGCGCGGGAAAACCCTTGGAATGACCGATTATATAGCTGGGCAAGTTACAACCTCTCTACGACTCCCTCGTATCATTCGATCACCACACGGCGCGGTAGTCGAATGGTACGAGGGTGACCCTCGACACCATTGGCCTTGAGGAGAGCAAGAATGTCTGGGGAAGCGTCATGTGCGTTCTTGGCGGTGGTGGTAGCGGGATGAGTCACGATCCAAATCACAACGGGACCTAGATTGTTCTTCCCATCCTCCCCGTGGGTGACGAAACAAGCTGTATTAAAGGCTGAGTAGCAAATCTTCCAAGCTTTCAAGAGCTCGAGGATCTGCGGAGTGACTGTGTCCCAGATAGCACTGAGCAGTGTGTCGAAGACTGCACAGTCTTGGTAGGGAGATGAGGGTATCTGCCCTGGGGAATGGGGAAGGTATTTTCGAGGAGATCCGAGTGCCGGTAGAGGAGCTCAGGATGGTCGCCAACCATCCTGAGCTCCTCTACTGTGGGAGATATACCGTTGTAGTAGGTGGTCCTCTCCCAGTCTGAGAGAACGTATGGGGTAACAGCGGTGGCATCCGAGTCCGAGGCCATTGGAAACCCGATGGAAGTCGGATAAAGGGAACCAAGTATATTGGTGAAAGATAAAAGGACTCTTTGGTGCGCAGTTATTAAGCAGGAAAGGTAAAAGGTAAGAAGAAAAGATAATAAGCTTCTTGAGCGCCTTATATATGGTCATGCACTGATGAGTGAGTGACGTAGTGACGCGTGACGCGTGACGAGATGTTCGGTCGTGCGCATTGAGTGATACGATGGACCCTCTTCTCAGCCTGTGTGGTGTGCGGAATTAAATTGATAGCAGAGCTCTCTCGTTTTTCGTGTTCCAACTACAGACTGTCTTTATTGTTGTGTTTCCCTAACTGCTAATCGAATAGTAGACGATTTTGAGTCGTTATTATACCGTGTTTTATGCATGTCTGAGTCACGGCCGAACATAGGTTGCGTCCAGCTTATCCAGGACCCTCTTTGGGCCTCTTGTCGCCCCATTCAACAGGCTGTCAACAGTAGCCGATCGAACCTCACTGAGGAGCGGCGGCGGCTAGTACGTCCTTTTTGACACCATTTTCGTGCACCAGAGAGTCTATGTAGCACGTTAACCTATACTTTTGGCCAATGACTGTTGTGCATGTTTAGTAAAAGCAAGGCTAGTACGTCATACTATTTCCAGTGATCGTGCATCTCCGACTTCATCGATGCTTTATCCGCTTCATTCCTTCGAGCTTTGGCGTCGTATCACCTGATTCTGGTCGAACTCAAAGCCGATCTCCATACTCTTTCAATTTGACTAAGAACTTGAGCTGAGGAGCTCAGATTCTCAATGAACCTGAAGCTTACTGTATCGGACACCACACAAGCACATATCGTCAAGCATATCATAGCGCTGACATACCTTCTCAGGTTCGCCGTGGCGGTGACGATGACCGACGAAGCACTTCATAAGAAAGCAGCATATCGTGCGCAAGCGGCCTTTTAACGTTAAAAAATAGATAACTAGGCACAGTAAAATTGTCGCCCGTCTACATTCTAAAACCCCGACGGCTCGGTCTCGCCAACATGCACTGTATAGCAGTCTCGCCGATATCGATGACGCCCATGACGCTCCCCATCCACCAACCCGACTCCCAATGGTGCGGCGGTCACCCGCCACATGTTGTCCGCCGAACCGTCCACCACGCCATCCCCTGCAGGTAGCATCGTCACCATCCCGGGTACTGCCTGTGGTACTCCTCGAATCGCCCCTGGGCTCCTGACTTTGATGCGCCGTGGTGCTCTAGATCTGCCATCTGGTGTGCCAGTGTAGAAAGTTGCCAAATAAGTGATGGTCCCTGTGGGACGAAGGAGCGATCATAACCGCCCCTTCGAGCCCGTGTAAGGCCACGCTACCGGTTGTGCAGGCCTCCGCACGGCACGTAACCTCGTATATGAGTCTGCTTCAATCGGGGACGCATCGCTCTAAAGTCGCTAAAGGCGCGTGAGAGTGCGAGACGCAGAGGAACGCGGAGAAGTGGGCACACAGAGCCTGAAGAAATCTAAAGTCCTGGGGAGAAGGCACTGGGATTTAACTGGGTTCCCGAAAGTGTAGATATATGGTATATAAACAAGGAGAATACCAGAGATGGGAATCTAGGGTGGAGTGGATGTGGGGGACAACAGAAGCGAGGTTGCAAAGTAGTACAGTCTGCGACACCACAGGGTAGGCGAAGAATGGCGGGCAGTTCCGCCGTCTGTTCCGGGCTATGTAGAGTAGAGCTCATGTATAGTGTCCTGGTTGTGCAGTCAGTCAGGCTTGCAGAACGAACTTGAAATCGACGCATCGGAGGGATGCTAGTACTACGACAGTACAGCGTGCGCCATGCCGAAAAGAAGTTGAGTCATGTATTTGGGGTGATCACTTTCTGGGGGTGTGGAAAGAGGGATCCCGAGACGTTGTCGTTACCTCCTGGCCAATCGGGGCTCCTCAAAACATGCTGAGCGCAGAGTGCCTCACACTATCATATTTGGGACGTAGCAACTATGCTGACTGGGTGGGGCATCACTTTGAAACATCAAGACAGCAGAGTACCAAGACCTGAGTTACCCCCACTGAAAAACAATATGTTCGACGTGGAATCACAGAATACCACGTCTCATAGCCGAGTTCGCCGTATGATTCCTATCCGAATGCAGATCAGGGCGCACAGCAAACATCGGGTGCCAAGCTGGTGTCCTTCCTAGATGAATGTGACGCAACGCCAAGATCCCGGGGACCACAGGGGTCAAGGCGTTGCAGAGCCGACGGAGTTAATGTTTCTGACTCCGCGTCCGGTGATGTGTACCAGCATGGGCCACTGGCATTAGAAGACGTCGAATTTGATTGCTATGGGCTTAGCACGAGCGCTGCACTATTATATCGTTCAACAGTCAGTGCTAGTCGATCACCGTGGTAATACAATCGAACGCTTCTCAAAGTTCACATCAACCCGTCTTATACAAATCGAATCAACCAAGGCTTCTAGGACCCTACCGTTTTTTCCCAGTACGGCTGGGTCATCTTCGTTCCTACACTGGTAGGTAGAAATCATATTAGTGGAAGTCGGAGGGTAGGCCCAAAGAGGCTGAGATACTCATGTGAAAAGATTTACAGATATTACGCATATGATAGTAGTACACTAAATGGTCAAGGTGATCACATCATTGGTCGTTGCCACATTCACAGAGCCAGATCGGTCATGGTCGCTGCTGGGTGGCACCCACTCAACTTTGCCAAAAACACGGTTTCTGCCCACATAACGTTTCGTCAAGCTTCGCTTGCGTCCTTGGCCCGAGGGATCCTCGTTGTCGCGCAAACGGTCGAGCACGACACCGCCATTCGTTGTCGCAAGGACGAATGTGCCCTCGTAAGCACGATGCAAGGCTGTGTGCACGCGCGAGTTCGTCGACGCGGCGTCGAATTTGAGAACGGAATCCACGGGCGAGTCGTCATAGATGACCTCGATTGGACTATTCGTGGTGTGCGTGCTCACGCCGAAGGCACCACCCGCGCCGGATGATGAGTTTGACATCAGCGATATGCCGGCGTTGATACGTCTAAGTGGAGAATTCAGCAAGCAGAAGGATACAACGAGTGCGCCACGAACCCATTAGTGGTCTGAATAAACACTTCCGTGGGCTTCTCGGGCTCCCCATTCAATGCACCAACTTTTACCGAGACCGGCGAGTTGGTAGTTACGATTGTGAGTGAGTTAGAGATGTTGAACGCGCCACTAATACCGCCGTTCGTTGAATGGACGTTAAAGGTGCTCGCAATCGCCCCCTGAGAGAGTTTAGCAACAGCACAGGTATAGATAATAAGAATAATAATTACGTGGACTTTAATATGGCTGTTCGTCGATCTTAAACTGACGTCACCGAAGCGAACAGCGGATATATCGCCCATGTCCAAAGCGAACATAGGAAGATCCGCTCGGAAAGACGGTACATAACGAATTGCACCGCGACTGGCGGGGAGCTTCACTTCGACCACAAAGTGTAAGGTGTCCCTTGAAGGGATATACCACCGACGGGGAGTCTGGACAAGGAGTAGTCAGAAATCTGCTTTGCGGACAAGAGTTTACGTACAAAAATCCCAACACCAACTTGTCCGTCGCCTCGGCTAAGTTGACAAACAGTTGCACGAGAGAGAGCAATCGAGCCACGGTGATGTACAAAGACCTTGACGGACACGTCCTTCACCTCAGGCGACTCGCTCACATACAAGTCGCCGGATGCAAGGGCACCACGGGCAACCAAATAGAGAGCGTCTGAGTCAACAGGAAGACTGAAACTAGCCCGCGACCATGACCCGAACGGTCTGGATGGAAGCCACGGGTGTGTCCGATCAGATACGGTAGTCCACGAGGGGCAATTATCGATGTCGCCGTCTTCGACTTCTGGGATGCCTATGTCACCCTTCATGACGTCCTGAGACTTCAAACATCACAGAAGACGCCAAGAGGTCATCATGCACTTACCAGTCTTATGACCCCAAACAAATCGAGGCAGGACGATACAAAGGCTCCCGTGAGGAGCCAAATCAACACCGCAACCGCGAAGGCCTTGATGAAGCGCTTCCCTCCAGATTCCGAGGCGCCAAAAAAGTGGCAGGAACGACATAGTGATTGGTGCTCTGAGGACTTCTATATGGTGGCGGTGGAGGTGGAGGTGGAGGACTCGGACCTCCCGAAGATGGAGGGGGTATCTGCTGCTGATTGGCTTTGCACGATAACGGATTTTGGATAGGAATGATCATGAGAGAAGGTGAAGTAGGGTGGAAGAAGTATGCGAATGATATAAGTACCCCTCCGAGTCAGAGGCCTGAGGACCGCAGTGCTGCGCGATGGCCGGTGCCGCTCATTCGGCAACCGTGAGGTGACATTTTAACTTACACTAGCATCTCTACTGCATGCGAACGACTCGGTATTATCACCCTAACAAGCACGGTTCCTAACCCGGGCATTACTACTCTAACGGGTCTTCATGTCTGACGATTAATCGCCCGCTCGACGTGCTCTCTGCCCCCGTTCTCCCAGTCGTCCGCACAAAAAGACAAGAACTTGTTGTCTCGCGCAGGGTTTTTGCTCGGGTCCCCCTCCCTGGGCGAAGAGCCATTGCCTTCTTGTCCTTCGAGGAGGACCCAGTGCCAGCGCAATGTTCCCTCGTAACGGAAACCCATGCGCACCGCAGCATTGTACGAAGGGCTGGTTGAACGAGTGTGCTACCCATTGTACACGGCGCAGTCCCGAGACCATGCCGGGGTGCAGTCGGAAGCTCGAGGCAATATCGCAGTAGGATACCAACTGCGTTGGAGGTGACATAGGTGCGTTGGTACGCAGGGAATATGGTGACGAATCCGATCTCTGTGCTCCGATGTACGGGCTCTGTATTTATGAGCCCGATCACGCCTGCCAATGTTCCGCCCCGACCCTTGTCGATGATGGCAAAGAAAATGAAGTTTGGATTGCGCCGGACACGAGTCTCGAGAAAGGCGAGGTACTCGTCGATGGTCTTGGGTCTAATCGATAAGAAACGGTATATCTCGGGTGCCTGGGTGGACTGATCCCAGTATTCCTGAGCATGAAGTACCGGTATGAAAGGCGTCAGTTTGACACGATCCGATTCGAGCGAGGGCTCGTCAATTGGGAACGAGAAATTGACATCATACGGGTCGGGCCCATAGTACATGCTTGGGAAGACCGGAGCCTCTGGGACCTTGTACGAGTTGACATATGGCATGATGATGGGGAAAAGTCTACAAGTTTGTGCCAGAGCACGTTATATATCCAGGCCCAGGTGACTCGACTCGATCTTCATGAGATCTTCGTTGCCATCGCTTTCCGTGCGCCTCAGCCTGAGGTACTCTCAGTACATGTCGACGGGTTCTATCCTATAGTCCCGCCCTATCCTCTTAAATTTACCCCACCTCTAGAGGTGCCTGGCTTCCCGTCGGCGAGATTGGGAGTACCTATCAATATATCAGTACCTTTCTCCCCAACGAGTAGCGAAGGTACGTAGGTGACCGTCATGTTGGCGCAGCCACTCAGGAACACGTGGACCGCCCGATTCCGTGAATTGAAGCCGCGTTGCTCCGCAGGTTCCACTTGTCGTGGTCAATGTCCGCGTTCACACAACGTCTACGGTCCCTCCTACGACGCAAAAGTTCCGGGAGCTATGGCTACATGCAGAGCTTTGAGGGCGTACCTTTCTATGAGGCGCGTCCGCCATGGTGGGCCAAATTCACATGGGGGTTTATCGCGGCCGACCTCATCGTGACGTGCGTCTGAACGACTTTTCCCACATCTCACCCGTTCTCACACACACCCACCCACCTACAGCTCGACGATGACGGAGCTGACGTGGACGAAATGGACGCTGCCGCCTGAGAAGCCCGGCGACACGCCCGTGCGCCGGCCGGCGTGGCAGCGCGCGGGGCTCTGTCTGGCGCACCTCTCGCTCGGCGTGGGCTTCGCGACGCTGCTCCTGGTCTCGCGCTCGCGCGTCGTGCGCATCCTGCACGTCATCCCCGCCTCAGGCGGCGGTGGCGCGCCGAAGCAGCTCCTGATTGGCGGCGCGCACCGACACGGCTCGCGCGGCGCCGTGGTGCCATTTGCGCGCACGCGCATCGACCCCGGGCGGGATGGCTCGGAGGTGATTCTGCGCATACAGGACGTGCGTGGGCACTGGTGGATCGGGCTCAATCGCGCGCGGCTGCGCGGCGTGCAGGTGCCTGCTGTGCGCTTGCGGGACGCGTTCATGTCGGAGTGGGGGATCCGGAAGACGCGAGGGGGTGATGTGGACGTCGGCACCGGGCGCTGGAAGAGTGGGCCCGTGTTGGAAAATAATTGGTGAATACTTTACCTTGGCAAATACCGGGATTAATTTAATCCATCACGTCGCGGTGGACGTTGTCTCAGAAGTAATGCACTGCATTTATCATTGCTGCTGTCACCTGCGCTCTAAATAACCCCCCCCCCCTACATTCTCCCCAGCTTAGCAATTGCACGTGGATATCAACCACCGTAAAGCCGCTTGTCAATGGAATCTACTGTAACCTACTCGCCGCTTTCACTCAGGACGTTCACACGTCGACGCAGACCTCATATCCGTTCCTTGCTGGACTTCTGGGACGTCTATCATAACTTCTGATTTAGCTTGTTCACGTTCCTGAAGCTTCGAATTCCCTCGGTACATACTCTCCTCCGCAGAGTAAACCATCACAGTGGACAACGGTGTGGCAACCACCCCCTGGATCCTGTCACCGTTCCATGTGGGCGAGATGCCCGCCAGCGCCACGATTAAACGCTCAATATCGACCTCTGTGAATCCGGCCAACAGATGTCCGGTCAAGTCTCTATGACCTCCGTTCCTTGATAATTGCCGCCCTACAGTAATCATTGAGCAGCAAGAGGAGTAACTTGTTCGTCCGCCCGATACATAAGGTCTAATTAGCATGCGCCCAGCAGGAATCTGACTTACAAATGTCAGCTTTCACATGTACCACCCCTGACACGACACCTTCGCTGCTTCTGTTTGTGCGCCTACTATCGAAGAAGACGTTCCTTTTTCACACTGATAAAAAAAAAAGGGCAATAGAAAATCCACTCTCAGGACAATGTACGGTTGCCCCACTGCATTAATTCACTGGTGCTTCGAGCACGGAAATTACTGTGCTCAGCGCCCAGCTACAGTACCGTGGCGCGGTGACGGTGGGTTCCCCCGGTTGTCCGAGCACGCCATGCGTAACTTCCTGGAAACCAGATTTCCTTGGCTCGCCTCCTGTACAAAAGCTACGTAACTTACACAAAGCTACCGTATCGCGGTTGCCCTTATATCTGGCGCGGATCTGTCAAGGAAAACATCCTCCTTTTAAGCGGAATCAACCCCCAAAAAATCCATGTGTTTTGTGTCCAGATGATGATGACCACGTTGTGATGCCATACAGCGCGTGCCAATGCGCGCGTGCATTGTTATTCGTTTGTTTACGGTTGGAATTGAAGCGCTTGATGGTGGCAGCCCACGACGTGCGCCTGCCTCACATGTCCGCGCCACCCGTCGCCGCACTAACCTATCGCTCACCGTAACTTAGCACCGGTGGCACGGTGGCACAACAATTTGTCAGTCCCCATCGGCCGACGTGATGGAAGTTTTACGTATCGTATAAAAAACTACGGTAGCTTGACTTACAGCCGAGGGGGCAGCATCGATGCAAAGGGGAGGTGGAGTTGAGACATCCGCGACAGGTGACTAGACCATGCATGATCAGCGGCAGAGCTAAAAACACACACTTGTTCGGCACAACAATAGCATTGCCAATGCGCGTGTTCAGCATCGTAGCATCCTAACTACTTTATCGATCATCCGAGAGGGTCATCGTGGTAAGTGCATCCAATAGCAGTTAGCAGGTGGTTGCCTGAGAGACGTCTCGACGATAAGGGATTCAAACCTTGTCAAGCAAGGAGGGTGAGACATCATTCGGAACGTGGCCACGACTCAGATAGTGTCAACTGAAGGTGAGCGATAATCTTGGCACTACCTATTATTGTAACTCTTCTCCTTGGCTTGACACTGCTGACCAGTCACGTTTTGTTATGTGATCCATATGTGGTGAATTGGTCGGTTCCTCGGATCTGAGTTCGTCCCCCAGAAACGATTCTCGACCCCGGGCCTCCAGCTGGCATACGTATACGGTATGGTGGTAACGTAGCTTCCTCATGTACGAGTCTCCTCTCGGCGCTCTGCAGGTACCTTATCATGACAAACGGACGATCAATTACACAGACCAGACCGCATGTGAGCGAGGAGTACTGGAGAAAAAGGCAAGATGTGCGACAATGAGTGGATAGTGCTGTCGCAGATTACTCCAACATCTTACGTAGGGTAAGTTACGTCAGTACGGTACATCAGAAAAGTGGTGTTAAAGTGGAAACGTGTCTACAAGGAAGGTGAGGTTACATGGGTGAAGGATTGGTATAGATTAAGTGGACAGAATATGGTCATGGCAGGGGGACATGAGCAGAGGTGGCCCAAAATAGGACAGACTACGGCCAGGGGAGATAAGTGGGGATGGGAAAACCAACCCGTTGGTGGCATGATAAATTACTCGCGCCCACGTAGCCGTGCTATCGCACCTGCTAGTCGCTTTACAGTTTTCGTGCCTCCCACGCTTTTTGACCGCGGTCGCACTGGCGCACGCAGGGGAACGAAGTGAACCGTCTCACCAGGAGGAGCGGCCGGGAATGGTGTGTCGTCCAGATTGACGAATGACTCGAAAGACATTACTACTGGGGTTCGAGGAGGTAAATCGTGCTGCTGGGTTTGTCCTGCGGATGACCGTGGGGAAGGAGGTGGGAGGTTTGGTAATGGTTTTGATGTGGGGTAAGCAGGTGGTGGTGGTGGCGGCGGCGGTAATGAGGGTACCAAAGTAGCCATACTCAAGTCGGAAAAGGACGTGTGTGCGGTTAAGCTTGCTTGGGCTCTCGATGGGTGGAGGAGTTGGGTAAGAGAAGAGTTTCGCGAACGGAACGAGTGTGGACCAGGGGCCGGTGGCGAGTCCGGTAAAGATGCCCAGCAGGCATCTTCAAACGCCTCAAACGGATGGGAGAGCAGCTGCGGGTCGAGAGAAGCTAGGAGAGCGGGGTCGAACTCTAATGGATCGCGCGAGTAGGCCGGCGCTGGCGAATCAGGCAACTCGGGTTCGGGTTCGGTTGCTGGCGGAGTCGCAGGCAGAGGGACCTGCATCTGCGCGGGTTCTGGTGGTGGGGGTGCGGGCTCTCGTGTCGGCGGGAGCCGTCGATGGGGGGGTGTTGAGGGTGTCAATGGGGTCGCAGACCAGCGCGAGGAGACGCTGCTGCGGCTGCGACCCGAGGCAGAATCAGACTCGAGAGCGAGGTCGTCGAGCGTCAGATCTGAATCCTGGCTCCATATGCTCTCGGCGAGATCGAACCCCCGTAAGCCTAGGAAATGTGGTGCATCAGCATTCCATTTTGATGGGCGGTGATGAGTGAGTGTACTTACTAGTGTCGTCCGGGCCGGCTCCAAAAGTGTGCTCGCTACCATCGAACGGAAGACGACGCCCATGCGGCATGGGCTGCAGGAGAAATTAGCAGTGAGATTAAGGGGGGGGATGGAGGGTAGGGGCGGCTTACAGGTTTCAGATTATAAGCGGGGAGAAGGGGATCTGGACGGTACGGGGGCGCCTCTTGTTTAATTGGGCTGGAGAGGCCAAAATCTTCTCCTAGAAAATAATAGTCTGCCTTGGGAGCAGACATGGAGATGGGACGTCAGGAGATGGATGCAAGATAAGTAAGGAAAGAAGGGAAGTGGGCGGGAGAGAGGAGAGGAGAGTATGGGCGGTGGAACGTGCAAGGAGAGAAATGAGGACTGAGGGAAAGCTGCTGATAGAGGATATATATAATTGAGTCATGGTATGCGGGGCCTCATGGGGACACTGGGCGGCGTGCGGAAGTAGGCGTGATGATTGTTGGGTGGCGTTAATTGTCCCGCTGTAATTATTCTGTCCAAGCCAATTACATAGTCAATACAATTCTCTGTCTATCTCCGCTTCTATGGAACCGTCTCGTCGTATAATATATATGGTAGATTGCAGAGCGTGGTTGAAACGAACAAATGCTACTGTGACAAAAGTAAAAATGCATGACAAAAACAGGGAGGTCCGCGGTCATCACAATTGCTGTGTTGGTGACACTGTCCACAAGCTGCCGCCCCGCGGACGTGTTTTCCGCTTGAACAGATCCTGTGCTTTGCTTCTCCAGCCCCCCGTCGCGTCCCTCGTCCCCGCTCCGGGTATCGTCATTCGCGATGACTGTGGTCGTAACGTGCTTGGAGCGTGCACGTACGCTTTCGCACGGCTCGCCGGCCGTGGCGCAGCTTCTCGCGGTTCTAGTTCTTCTACGTGATTCTCCTCCACAACGACTCCGATCACAACGTTCGTATCAATCTCACGTGGTGACAAATAATTTGGGCGTGATAGTGTTCGTTGCAGCATCCCCCCAACTGAGCGTGGTAAGCTCAATCGGCCGGCGATACGGTGGACTTGGGTAACGTGCTCGCTCTCCGCGCAGCACGCCGCATCGTTGTCCAATGTTGACTCCGAGCTCAGTGAGTCTATGCTGTGATTCTGCGTAATAAAGCCCAGTCAGCCATGCATACAAGCCAGAGACCCTGTGCGCCAAGCGACGTACATATGATTGCGAGTGATAAAATGGAGAATGCGTTGTCATGCCGTCGACGAAGGTCGTTGGGGTTTGTGGAATGCTGGAAGATGCCTGTTGTGTGTAGTCCTCGATCTGTTCAGGGATAATCAGGCCTGCAGTGCGTGGGATCAGGTGTCGCACTCACATGCCCAAAACGTGAGATGGAGATGCTCCCCCGGTATCTCTGCCTTCGCTGACCCGCCCGCTGCGTGGTAATAGCTAGGTCCGGGATATGAGAGGAGATTCGGGCCTCTTCGGCTTGCATCATGATCGCTCGACGCTCGCTCTCCTCTTCGAGCTTGAGAAAGATCTGGGGGCAGCAGTGAGAACTAGTTGCTAGTACTCCGAAAGGGGTAATAGTGGCATACCTCCTCGAATGCATCTGGTTTCAAGGTCATCATGGAAGATGGGGAGGTTGTTGGAGATGGTAGGTGGGATGGCAGTAGTCGGAGGAAGAAAGGGAGGAGCAGGGAAACGAAGCGGTTGGGAGGCGTGGTCGGCTACGAATGGATGTTCTTAGGTGTATAAGTAGTCTCGCGTGCACGCTCATGTACCTCAGGACCCTCATTGGTGAATTCATGGATCTGGTCCATCAGACGCTTCTCATCACACCGGAAACGGGCGTCTACGTTACGAGTTCTACTTCCGTTCCTTCGGACTGACCGAACAGATGGCAATATTTGGGCGCGATCCCGCACCGCTCTTGTTCGCTGCGGCCCTCGTAATGACTGCATTCAAGTAATTTAAGGGCTCGCAGTCAAGAACTACGATACGACCAAGCCTACAAGAGAGACCCAAACACGTTATTTAGACCCCACGATCGCGCTGAAGGTGTGAAAAGGGAATCACGTGGAGACGATCAAGGTTCACTCGGTCTCAAACCTCCGTATAACGCCGACAATGTATATATTTTTGCCAAGGTTGCGTCCGGCCGTCCTTTCCCCGTAGAGAAACGTATACGTACAGGCCGATCTACAGTGTTGTAAATACGTTAGATATTGTCTTTCACGACTCCGATAACCATGGCTCTGTCGTGCTAGCGAACAACGTGGCGAGCATACCAGGGATGCAATATTCTGTGAAGAAAAAATCCTGGCCTGGATTGCAAAAATCGTCAGGGACGTACAAGGTTATATTCCCACAAGTAGACCCTCATTTCTGGATACACGTAACATGTGCAACGTGCTCAATCATTTTTTTGCGTAGTTGTTTTGGTTGGTCACGTGTACAGTACATGTCTCGGTCTTTGGTCAGGTGGACAACCCGCGGACCCCGATTGTTCCACGACTTATATCACCCTCGTATACTTTCCTCTCTTTTCGTTTCACAATGACATGATTGATTTTGTCATTTCTTCCTTTAGGGATTCATTTACGGCGCCAATCCTGGTCCAGCGCCATGACCTCACGCACGCGCTACATTCCTGAGCTCATCTACGCACTCGCCTTCAGCTCCATTTCCGTACACCTTCTCTGGCAACGCCGCACTGCAGAGACAGACCGACGCCACCTCTCCGCCCGCATTTCGATATTGGGGGAGCTCGCCGCGCGGCTACGCGCGGGAGAAGCCGTTCCCGATGTGGAGGTCTCCCGCTTGCGCCGTCTCGCGGAGACCGTTGGGGCGGCGGACGCCCACCCAGGAGAGAACATTGGGTGGCGCGACGTGGTCTTTGGACGGAAGGAAAGCGGCATGGAACGCGAAGGCAAGGAAGAGTTGGAGCGCAAGGAATTGGAGAACGGTGCGTCCAATCTTTCGTGAGAGCGCCTGTTACAGGCGCTGCGCCGCTGGCAGACGCAGAACGGCTTATCGCGGCGTAATACAGTGCGAAGTGAATTGGAGCGCGGGGGTGATGCCGCACAACGATCTTGACTCATCGCCGTTGTCCCTGCCATCGCTTCTGCCGCTTGACCAACGTCTGCGTGCTATCTATCATAGCTTGGAACATTTCACGTTGAACATCTCGAAGCGCCCGCATATGTAACATCCGCTGTTCGCGCGTTCGCTCGGAAGCTTTTAAGAAGTTACATTCACCTAAATACCTGCTTCTTGCTTCCTATGTTCTTAACTAGGGCATATGACGGCCGTTTATCCGTGACGCGCTATGTATATCGCGGCTGTGGTGCTCCACTGGTCGTCGTTCGATGAGTTAAACTTGATACACAGCGAGAACCGGACAATCTAACAATTGTTGTTTCAAATACAATTTCAAACCATGTGATTACTCTTAGAACATGCGTGCTAGAGGCATCATTGGTCGCTGTCCACTTGTGGTGGGGCCTATCGATTCGCAGCGTCTAGCCTCGATGTGTTTTGTTCAACACAGAGGTTCTCTCAAGTTCCGTGTAGCTTCGCGAAGTGTGATGCGGCGGGTGTGCGAGGTGCATCGTGGTACTTTGTGATTTACGTGAATTATTCGTATATTTATTTCGTCCCTGCATATTCTTAGCTCCCTGGGAAATTTCTCTTTGTCTGTTGAACCGACTTTCGGAGAAGAGGCCCAGATATTTGATATAGACGAAGCGCGAGGCGATACCATCAACGACGGTCGCGTCTTGAGATAAGACCCTTTGCTGGGACTAATCTGGGCTTCGAACAATTATCACGTCAAGTGATCGAGCCACCTTCTAACTTACGGTGTAATGATTATCGGTTCCATGTGACCTCTTTCTTCATTCTCGTGTCGTTGAACCGACTTATATGTACCACCCCAAAATCTTTTGGGAGCTCGGGGTAAAGTTTGAGGGTTGGACGTCACGCGTCACGCATCATGCATCATGCATCACGAGGAACGGTGCAAGTTCGTTCCCAGGGTCCCAGGTGACGTCGAGCCTGTCGTCCTTCCCACTCTTGACACAGTTCCTTTTGTTCTCCCAAGCCTCAATAAAACCTTAAATTTCTAAACCCTGAAGGCCGAATCTAACCCGATTAGGAACCTACACCACGTTTTTCTCGTCTGCGGTAACTTGTCGGCATCTTGTGTGGGTCAAATTTTGGGTTTTGGATCCACGACAGAGTCCGCGTGTATGAGATCTTGAAGTTACAACGAACCAATTGCCATCATGGCCATGTGGAGGATTTCTTTATTTGCTGAAACACTCACCTTCTGTTCGGTGGTGAGACAGATGTAATAAGTTGACATAAATGGGGTACGAAATGGCCATGGATCCAAGCCTCGCGTTGATGGCTTCTCTAATCCACCCGTGACTTCAACGAGGGAGGGGAGGCCACTTGATTGCGTGCTTCTCCGTTTCACTCAGCCGGAGTATCACGCGCAGTGTAAGGCCAACCAATGCCGCACGCCGTCTTCTTGTTCATCATTTTTGCACGCTGTACTTCGAGTATGATCGCAAGAAACCCAAATCTTTTTTTTTTTTGCGTTACGAATTCATTCAATTGTGCGTACGTAAATCTACTATGATACAAGTGCAGAGCAGTCGTATGTCGGCATTTGTGCAGCGCACAGCGCACACTGAAATCAAAGTCAATCGAAGACGAGAAAAAAAAAGATATCGTACACGAGCACCAAACCAATGAGAACGCGGGAAGATTAGCAAATCGTATCAGCTCGTATGCGGTCGCCGGTCAACGCGAGCATTCACCGTTCACCAGGCCCATTCCTCGTCGTCATCGGTGGCCGACTCTGCCGTAGTGGCAGCGGCATCAGACTTCTCCACAATCACCGGCGCATCATCATCACCGCTCCCCGTCTTCGTATCTACAAGCACACCATCTCCCTCCCCGGCAGGAATATTGACAGGAATATCGACGGAAGCAGTAACGACGGGCTTAGGTTCCTGTACGACCGAGTTATCGTTATCTACGCTGTTCGAGGTTGCCCCAGATGGAGGACGCGGACTGTTCTTCTCACCCTTTGGTTGAGCTTGAGCTTGCTTCCTGGCCCTTTCCCTGATCCTTTTCTTTTGGGCCTTGCTGAGCTTAGCTCCTGACGCATCGAGTTCGTCGTCCTTCTCGACCGATGACGACGGAGCTTCCTCTGCTGGCGTTCCGGGGCTGGACGCGGACATCGTGGAGGCAGTGCTGGCTTCACGAATATGGTCAAGACGCAGCGCAGGCTTCACTGATCCTTCCTGCTTGGCGCCATCATCCTTCGTAGTGGTAAGTTTCTCGTCGCCAGCCTTGCCATTTTGACTTGGCTGAGGCGCAGGCTGTGTTGCGGGTCCCTCTGTATGCGCCGGAGTCTCGCCCGCCTTCCCCGCGTCTGGGTCTGGGGCTTCCGGGGCTTCGGTATCGCCATTTGGCTTGGCAGAGGCTGAGGCCGCCGGTTCGGATGTAGGGGTGTGTTGCTCGGTTACGGTGG
Source organism: Lactarius sanguifluus (assembly GCA_021527775.1). Classification (NCBI taxonomy): domain Eukaryota; kingdom Fungi; phylum Basidiomycota; class Agaricomycetes; order Russulales; family Russulaceae; genus Lactarius; species Lactarius sanguifluus. The sequence continues at coordinate 9,378 of JAKEYF010000426.1, read as the reverse complement.
CGTCGTTTTCGGGGGTGGGATCCTTCTTGGGAACAGGTGGGGGTAGCGTGGCATCTGCGGGGGGAGCGGCAGCAGTGGTGTCCTTGTTGGGCTCGGAGTTATCCACGACCTCTTTTGTCTTCTGCGCTTGCGTAGATTCATCCATAGTCGACGGGGAAGCAGAATCAGCAGATTTGTCGCCTGAGGCATCAGCTGCGGCGCCTCCGGCCACATCGCCGGTCTTTCCCGCATCTGTCGTTTTTGAGGAAACGGTTTTATCAGCTGTCGCCACCGCTGTCTTGCTCTTCGTCTCATCAGGCACAACAGTCGCAGCTTCAGCAGGTTGAGTCGCTGTGACCTGATTGCCATTGCCATCGCCAGCTTTGCCGAGAGAACGGTCAGCCAAAGTACGACATAGTCAACCAAACCCACTTACCACCCTGCTTGTCGTTGATCGGTTTGTGCTCTTGTGAAACGAGGGTAGGAGAAGAAGACACGACGCTAGCCAATGACTGAGCTGCCGTGACAGACGTCGCGGATTGTGTGGGCGCAGGTACACGGGGATTAGAAATGGTTGTCGGTGAACGTTGAACAGGAGCACCAGGGCCGCCAGGACCCCTGAAAGGATTGCGTTCCGTGTTAGGAGATGAGGCGTTCTTAACGTTACGCTTGGACTTGGACCACGGATCTGAGTTCCACGGACTGGAAGGTTTTGGAGGGGCTGACTCCTCAGCGGGGATGATCGCCGAGGCCACTTCTGATGCGGCTTGAGTGATCTTACTGAACCAACTGCCCCCGCCAGAACCCCGAGCTGGACTCATTGGACTGGAGGCACTGACCGCTGCTCTCGCCGCCTTGTCCGCTGCCCTCTGCCTTGCGATTTGCTCCTCGGCCTGCTTTGCGCGTGAATCAGCCTTCTCCGCCTCGACCCTCTTCCTCTCTTCCTCCTTAGCTTTCGCCGCATCTGCTCTGGACTTGGCTTCGAGCTCTAGCCTCTCCTTCTCGGCCTTTTGCTTCGCTTCCAATTCTGCCTTCGCTGCTGCAGCCTTCGCCTCATCTGCGGCTTTTACCTTAGCATCGGCTTCCTTGGCCTCGGCTTCCCGCTTCTCCTTGGCTTCCACCTCGGCCTTCTCTCGAGCTTGGGCTTCAGCATTTGCTTCCGCATCGGCCTCGCGTTTCGCCTTGGCCTCCGCTTCAGCTTTCGCTCTTGTCTCGGCCTCAGCATTCGTCTTGGCCTCCTCGGCTTCGCGTTTCGCTTTGGCCTCCTCTTCAGCATTCGCTTTGGCCTCAGCCTCGAGTTTCGCCTTCTGGACCTCAGCTTCTTTGGCCTCGGCTTCAGCCTTCGCGTTAGCCTTTGCCTCTTCCTCGAGTTTCGCCTGTTGAGCCTCTGCTTCCGCCTTGGCTGCAGCGTCGGCGTCGGCCTTAGCCTTAGCCTCACGCTTGGCCTTTGTCTCCGCCTTCCTAGCCTCCGCAGCAGCTTTCTTCGCCTCGGCATCAGCCCTTTCCTTCGCGCGAGCGGCCTCCTCCTGTTCCTTGCGTGCCAATTCTTCGGCCTCGGCATCAGCCTTAGCTTTGGCAGCAGCTTCGGCCTTGGCCTTAGCCTCCGCCTCACGCTTGGCCTTTGCCTCCGCCTTCCTAGCCTCCGCAGCAGCTTTCTTCGCCTCGGCATCAGCCTTTTCCTTCGCGCGAGCGGCCTCCTGTTTCTTGCGTGCCAATTCTTCGGCCTCGGCGTCAGCCTTGGCTTTGGCAGCAGCTTCAGCCTTGGCCTTAGCCTCCGCCTCACGCTTGGCCTCCGTAGCGGCTTTCTTCGCCTCTGCATCAGCCTTTTCCTTCGCGCGAGCGGCCTCCTCTTGCTCCTTGCGTGTCTTTTCTTCGGCCTCCTTGCGTTCCTTGTCCTCAGCCTCCTTGCGTGCTCTGTCCTCGGACTCCTTGCGTGCCTTGTCCTCGGCTTCCCTGCGAGCCTTCTCTTCGGCTTCGGCCTGTGCTTCGGCTTCAAGACGACGCCTGGTCTCCTCCTGTGCCAGCGCTCGTGCCTTGGCTTCAGCCTCGGCCTTTTCGCGCTCCTGGCGGGACTTGATGTCGCGCGGGCGCCATGCGCCGGCCATAGGTGCATCGTCCTCCGACTCGCGCGACGAGGACTCGTAGCCGGGGTCGCCGGCACTTCCGATGATGCTGGACATGAAGCCGAAGCCGAACAGGCCACTGGCTGGGGTGGACGCACTCTGCTTCTTGTGTTGGAAGGCACGCTGGGTCTGGGTGGAGCTGGAGGCGGTGGCGGAAGCGGGAACGGGCGTTGGTCGGGGAGTCGTTGAACGCTTGGGTGGTTCGGAACTGGGGACGGTCGTGTCGATCTTCAGCTGCTCCTTCTTGGTCGGCTCGGCGGTGTGTGAGCGCGGGCGATCAGAGGGTAGGTCAAGGGTAGAGGCGGTGGCAGTGGTTGACTGTTCGCTCTGGGTGCGCGCGCGCTCCTGGCGCGCCTTGCCAGAGCCCTGCTCCGCAGTCTCAGGCTTCCTCACAGGCCCCTGGCCTTTGTTCTCTACGACGCCCTTTGGATTCGACGCGGCCTGAGCGGCGTCCTTCGCCTTAATGGTGTCCGTTGCTGCTGACGTTGCTGCAGGCGACTGATGTGTTTGGGGATCAACCTTTTTTATAAAATCTCGTTTACTGGGGTCCAAATGCACAACAGGATCCGATCTACTCGCCTCCTTCCCTCTTGGTTCTGGCTTATTCTGCGACTCCGATACCCTTTCGGCTCCCTCACGTTTCGTTGCGACTCTACCTGCGGCGGCCGTAGCCGTTGGACGTTCCGTTTGCGTGGCCATTGGTGAACCCGTTGGTAGCACCACCCGAACCTGCACTGGCAAATCAGCATGAGATGAAACGGGAAGATAGGCATTCATCACCGATCCACCTCGATGTGAGTTCGAGACGGAGTAACCCGTCCCGTTTGTTTGGATGCCGAGTTGAGGGGTGTTACGACCACCTGTTGGCGTTCCGCGGCCAGTAGGTGTTTGCGGTGTGGAGGGGCGCTCAGGAACTCCGATGGGCGCTGACAACTGGAATAGATCTTGGATGAGGACATCTAGCTCGGCACCCGCAAGATTGACAGGAGAGGATCGTGAAGCTCCAGACTTTTTGCCGCCGAACACGGGCGCTCTGGCGATCTCGCGAGCACGTGCCAGCTGGAGAGCAGTCTCCAGGCCGAGCTCCCGGCCTTCTTCAATGGAGATGGGTTCGTCGCGAAGGGTAAGAGTCGCGTATGCCTCCTGGAGAAGATTCCGGTCGATGTTATGAGTCTGGTAGATGATAATCTTTTGAAGGGCTGGTATCTCAAGTTGCTCGAGCTCGCGTAGGGCAAGTGCTTTAGCTTCGTCAAAGTCCCATTGGTGGGCGAGCTTTAGTATTGATGTCCATTCTTCGACAGAAGCCTCATAGATGGAGTATTTTCTGGAATGCGACGTTAGAGAGGGCAGGAGATAACAACCGGAAACGCACGGATTGTAGAAGATCCAGAGGAAGCGCTCAAAATCAACTCTGAGGGTGTCTTCGAGGATAAATGGGTTATTGTCCGAAGAACCCTTGGTAAACTCCCCAGGAGGCGGTGGGTGGGGAAGTTTGTCCCGAAAGAAAGCCGAGTCGCGGGTAAAGAAGAAGCGGTGGACACGAAAGAGATAATTTTCCACCTGTTGACGCGTCATTATCTATAACCGAAACAACAACCGATCATGAAGCCACGTACGCGAAAGATTACGTCCCCTCCGTGAATGTAATATTCGCCATGGCGAACAATACGCTCGCCATTGGGGTGTGGGCTAACCGCAGAGTTCATAGTCACAAAAATGGCGACAGTGTCGTTACAAAAGTCGTAGAGTGTGAAGAGAAAACGAGGGGAGTAGGTGTGAGGTAAACGGGGAGGAAACAAGTATGTGAGTGTTGGGAAGGGAAGAAAGAAAAGCGGGCAACACGTGTAGAACGCATGAGGCCGTCGCTTATATATGCGCAGAGACCATGTTCAACTTCTTGACACAACAGACGCCGGACCCTAGTTTCGGGGGGCGTTAATGAGAGCTGTGTACGAGTTGGGTTCAGATTGGCACTCCTCCTGCCATGAGGTTCATTATTGAGAAAAAGCACAGCGATCTCGTCGGAACAATCACACCTCGTGTTCACCATGCCCCGCCGCCTGGTCAAGACCCTCTACCCGAGCTCCGTGATCCCCCTATCTGGCAAGAGCGCACCAGTTCCAGCTTCAGACCCGTCTCCGTCGACTCCTAACATAGAGGGAGGAATACGCGGGATGGGTGGGACTCAAACCCGATGTGAGGTCGAACCCTTTCTGGTGAAGTTTACGTGTCTCGTCCAGTCGCCGGACGGAGACGATGGGGCATAAATGGGAAAGAGGGAACCGCTGATGGCTGCGCTCTTGAAGCAGTGAAGCAATCGATCGGACTCGTGACCGTGTCAAGTCGACTCCGTCTCATAATATCACAATGGCACTAAGGTCCGATGAACGGCCACGAAGACACACGCTTATCAACAGTCCACAAGATGATCGTGCGAGACGGAACAAGTACATTTGATGAAACGTAATGCATGATAACAAAATACAAGGTACTACTGTACGACTCCCCACGACGACACAGCAGCTATTACCTGTCTGTGTGGGGACAACCCTTAGAACTGCCACGAGAATGGCGATCGTGACGTACTACTCTTGTTCCTGCCCCGCGCACTCGGCTTGGGGCTGTCTTCGGTCTTCAGTGGGGGTAACTTTGCGTTAGCGTTGTCGGTTGTTGGGGGGTGTGCTTCTGATGTTGAAGTGCTTTGAGACAACGCTTCGGCTTTGAATGGCGTCGTTGGGGCCGTCTTGGAAAGAGTAGTGGAGATTAGTACTAGTGACGATGAGAGAATAGCTGTTACTTACTGCCGGAAGGTTAGATGCCCTGTCAAGCCTGTCAGATGGCGCATCGGGGCAAGTCTGCGGCCCATGTTGAGCTCCGCCGTTTGTGATAATTTTGGGGAGCCCGAAAATCTCTGACAGCAATCCGTGCAATTTCGGGGCGTCTAGTTGGACGGGGGAGGGAGTTAGCGGCCCCACACCCGTGTCGGGCCCGCGAGACATTTCTCGGGCCCGCGCGATTTGCAGGCTCGTGCGGAGCCCAAGCTTGACGCCCTCTTCAAGCCCGATGGGCTCCTCGCGGGTTGTGAGGGTTGCGTAGGAGTCGATGAGAAGGGTTGTGTCCAACCCGAATCTCTGATAAATGTGAATCCTGTCAACCGGCGACAGGTCCATCTTCTCCAGCTCCCGAATACACAATAGTTCGACGTCCCTGAAGCCCCATTTTTGGGCTAAACCAAGGATCGACGACCATTGACTGGGGGTAGCGTCGTAGACGGAGTATTTTCTTCGGGGAATCAGTGAACTTTGAACGGGAAATGGTATTGCATGACGACGTACGGGTTGTAGAACACCCATAAGAAACAGGCGAAGGCATCACTCGATATACCTTCCAAAATGATTGGGTTTGCCTCCGAAGATCCTGGCGGGTCCTGGACAAGGAATTGGGATGGCTCGAAAAGCCTTCGGAAATAGGAAGATTCCCGCGTGAAGAAGTACTTGTGCACACGGAAAACGTAGTCTTCCACCTGAACAGGAGGTAGTCAGCGAGAGTGAGGTATTATTACTAGGAGAAATGGCGCACCCTGAATGTGACGTCGGCTTCATGAATGAAATAACTCCTGTGCCTTGTGACGGGCACAGTTGTTGGGGATGGACTTGTTGGGATAGGCATGAAGAGATTGGGTCAATCGGAAGTTGGGATAACGTATTGTCTCAGAGGTCGACTGCCAGCTCACTTTTATACCGATTGGGAAAATGACCTCAGGTGCACACGAGACGGACAAGAGAAGCAGGGAGGGTTCGGATAAAGGAGTTTCGTTCCTGTAGAGTTGGGGCGGGTCAGAGGGCTAGAAAGGAAGTCCATGGGAGATCGAAGTGGGGTATAGAGCGACCGTATTTCCACCCCTGGAAGTAGGTTTGCGCTCGCATTGACTTGAGTCCAGCCCAACCTCATCATTATGAAACCCACGCGTCTGTTACTGATCCTCGAGGCTAACGCATGGCTCTGATGGCTTTGACATTGCGCGTGTACTCTAGTATGGAAGGCGACTGCGATGGCCGCGATCACGATGGTTTCATTGTTCGAGCTAAACAACACGCGGCCAACCGCAGCTGCAGGATGGCGGTGCCCTAGAACAGATTCGCCGGAAATGAGGGGAGGGTCAGTCAGAGTGTGTTATCAGACGCCAATCGGCTTACCCCAAACCGCCCACGCCCAATCAGAGATCTTTCCTTCGAATCGAAGGTCTCAATTCGGAAGGATAACGCAATACGTTACCACATACGACCTCCGTTACCCCCCATGGGCTCTCTCGGAACAAATTCAACCCCCGGTCCGAGGCCCTATATACCGGAAACGGGAACCAGCCTAGGGACGCAAAGCCTACCAGCGGTAGAAACAGATGCCGCGCAATCGGACAGGTGGGCGATGCAACTCATACGGAACGGAACTCCAAGTCGGCGTTGGCAATCCCCTAATGCCAGCCAGGGCATAGCAGCAGCGCGTTAGGGCAAGCAGGGCTAAAGAAGCCGCGCGTCCCGCTGTCACCAAGAAATAGAGTAGTCAGTATGCGCCGATCGTAAATGATATCGCTTTAAGATCAACTTTATCATTGATTCTTTCTCCTTAGTATGCAGAACGTTCGATGGTACCCCACGTATGAACGGAATGTATGTACGCAGTCGACCGGATCACCCAAGCGACTCCTATCCCGACTGTGTGACCCCGTGAAGGTGGAGTCGCGCCGAGACAACTCTGCTTCTAGAAAAACTTGAGCGCTTCAGCGCTTGAAGACAGGAACGTCTTCTCTGCGCAGAGGCCTCCGTAAGAGCGTGCGAAAACGAAAGATCCAAGTTCCTATAGAGGTTAGGTGTACGCAGCAGGTTCGTCAAGATAGCGCCACCGTGCAGGCGGTAGAAAGTGAGGGTAGAAAACACTGAACAGAGGGGGATGTAACCAAATCAGACCTGGGAAACTTGTAAGACGCCACAAACTAGGAGGACAGTAGCCACGCACCAATACACTAGCGGTGTAAACCCAACGCGTCAAAGGGCGAACTCCCATTGCGAGTCTTATAACCTGCGTACCGTCCTCCAAATCGTTCCCAGGTAGCTCGATCTCGTACAACGGAATTCGTAAGGCTGCGTTATCGTTATCGTGACCGATGGGCGCTACGCGGGAGAAAACTACGGCGTGGGTGTGGGAGCCACCAAGGGGCCTTTTACACTTTCATTTCCCAAACGTACGTAGCCAGCGCGTAACTTGCAGCCTTTGAAACAGAGACTCCTGTGGCGCTCTCGCCTTGCGGAAAACTCGCTGCCACCGTTCGTCGCGGCTGGGAAGTTGAGTGCGCTGTCACGCGCTGGGGCAGATCTTGTGTACAGGAGGGCGTACGTGTGCTTGAATGTAGCGATGGCGATGCGGGTGGGAATTGTCAGGTGGTGGGTGTAGTGGCGGCCCGACTGGCAACATTTCACGCGCAACAAGCATTCGAGTGATTCGACTACAGAATGTGACACGGTACTTTTTACATCGTACTTATACTCCTATGCTGTACTAACCCCATCGGATAGGCCTCGGTCTGGATACCGATCATCAAGGACTCATCTTCGCCCACCCCTTGTGGTGTTATTGGTCGCGCCATTTATGTGACCATTGAGCCCGTTGCCAGTGGTGGACCCATTGGCATGGGTCCCCGTTCCTACATCAACGGTTCAGGATGTGTTCAATGGAGGGAGCGCACACTGTCAACCTACCTTGGGAGGTATTCGAAGCAGACGATCCAGAGTTTGTCTGAGCAGTACTCCCAGTCTGAGACGTATCCCGCGCATTGGCAGGGGTCCCACCGCCGGTAGGCGTCTGGGTGGTGTGCTCGCTTGCCGAGGTGAGTTGGAAAATGTCGTTGATAATAGTATGCAATTCGCCCCCCGCGAGATTGACGGAAGAGCGTGGGTTCACCCCCCTGCCGCCGAAAATGGGTGCTCTGGCGACCTCGCGAGCACGCGCGAGTTGCAAGGAGGTCTCCAAGCCGAGCTCCCGACCATCTTCGATCGTGAGGGGCTCGTCACGAACAGTGAGTGCTGTGTACGCGGTTTGAAGACGGTTCCGGTCGACGTCATAGGTCTGATAAAGGACAATTTTTTGAAGAGCCGGAATTTGTAGGCTCTCCAGGCCGCGGATTGCTAGTTCTTTCACCTCGATGAAGTTCCAGGAGTGTGCGAGCTTTAGAATGGACGTCCATTCTTCGATGCTCGTATCATAGAGAGAGTATTTGCTGGAAAAATACGTCAAATAACAAGAGGCAATAATGAGGCGAACTAACGGGTTATAAAAGACCCATAAAAACCGTTCAAATTCAGATCTGGTGATGTTTTCCAGTACAAAAGGAAGGTTGTCGGTGGATCCTTTTGTTGTCTCACCGGGAGGCGCTGGGTAAGGGAGTCTATCACGGAACCATGAGGAGTCCCGTGTAAAGAAGTATCTGTGGACTCGAAATAGTGTATTTTCCACCTGTTCCCCACTTTGAGTAACCGACATGGTGCTTGATCATGGTCATACGCACACTGAACACAGCATCTCCTCCATGAATGTAGTAGTCCTTGTGCCAAGGCACACGTTGTCCCGTGGTAGAGGACGTCGATGGCATGGCTAACTGAGGTGAATAGTAAAGGGAAGCAGGGAAAGAGGTAGGATAACGGGCGAGAGGGATGGAAAGTATCTATGCTGAAGCACGGCTCTGTCAATTAGATAGTCGTATATATCTGCGCGGAGCATAACATCCCATCCGATATAGAATGCCACACGCCCAGGTCTCGGGGTTTGCGCAGATTCCGGGGGTCGGGCTGGTCAGGTCATGTTTCTTGCCACGCGAACGCATCACGATCGTATAATCAGCAATGGTATTACGATCTCGTCCGGGGCACTCCACCCTCGTGTTCGACGTTCGAGCGTGTATACCGAGAACCATTCGCGGGTCCAGTCAATCACTTTGTGAAGTTTGTGAAGCATGGAACGCGTGATTTTGAAGCGCTCGGGTTTTACCGCCCAAGATGGAAGGAGTGGTCCCGTTCGCTCTGCATCCGCAAATTCGGGCGTCGGGCGTGGAGGAGCTGCTAAAGATGAGGCGCAGCTTCCGCAGCGGCACACTTACGACACGGAGACGACGGCAGGCACACCGCCCAAAAGTGTTTATTGGCATACCCGGAATCCATGACCGCCCGCTGGCACATTCTTCTTTGTGGCGTGCGCCGTTGGTATCAACTGCCTTATTCGTCGTGGC
>JAKEYF010000425.1:0-45740 GCA_021527775.1 Lactarius sanguifluus | reverse complement strand
GAGGTCGCGTGAAGTTAGTTCCATGGAGTTCCGTCTCCTTATATGGCGTGAGGAGGTTCGCATGGAACACGGGGTGTATCTTCCACATCTTTGGAAGGTCTAGTTCGTACGAGACCGCCGATAAGACTTTCTTAATTCGGAACGGTCCGTGGCGCTTCGGAGCAAGCTTTGCGGTGGGGTAGAAGGTCCGGAGGTTTGTCCCCTCCAACCACACTTGAGCGCCTTCCAGGTAAGGTATAAAGCGCGTCTTCCCCCTCTTTGCCATAAGTTCTTGCGCGTGCTTGATACAGTCTTGCACGTGCTGGCGTCTGTCACCCATCTCTTCTAGTCGTTGATCAACAGACAGAGTTGACGTGGGTTTTGATGTCCACATGGTACGTGGTTCCCATCCCATGATCGACGAGAATGGGGAGTGTTTGGTTGTGGCGTTTGGCCATGAGTTGTGCGCGAATTGCGCTACTGGGAGTGCCTCCGCCCAGTTGTCCTGTTGGACGTTGCTCCAGTGGCGGAGATACTGTTCCAGCCACTGGTTAGTGCGCTCCAACTGCCCGTCCGTCTGTGGGTGATATGCGGAGGAGATGTTCTGGCGGATCCCCAGCGTCTTACACAAGTCCTTCATGAAGGCGGACGTGAAGCGCGGGTCTCGATCTGTGATCATCTTTCGGGGGATGCCGTAGTGCGGGTAAACGTGGTGGAGATAAAGTTGCGCCACTCCTTCCGCGGTAATTGTCTCGTTACATGGGATGAAGATGGCCGCTTTTGAACAATCGTGGTCGGTGATGGTGAGAATGGAGTCATATCCATTCGACGGGGGTAGCTTTGTGATGAAGTCCATTGTCACGACTTCAAATGGTTCAGCGTCGGGGTCGGTGGTGATGGGGAAAAGGTGTGGTTTTTTGTCGGTGGGGGTTGATCTTGTTGGCTTGGCACGTTGCACAGCCTTTGACATAGTCTTCCACGTCCTTTCGCATGTTTGGCCACCAGTAGTCACGTCGCACCAACTCTAGCGTATTTGCGATTCCTGGATGGCCCATGCTCGGCATGTCGTGGAAAAAGGTAATTACCCCCCGCTTACAATCGTTGTCGCCCACGACAACGAGAGCGTCTCCTTTCCACCAGAGTCCTTGGTGCTTTTTCAGGTTGTGGGGTTTGACCCACATGAGGACGGTTTTCTCGTCCATGTTTTGCGCTATTTGTGTCCAGATGTCCATGTCGTGCATTGACATCTGGGTCGCGCGTATAAATCGGTCAGCGGGGAGGACAATGACATCGTTGTTGTCCTCCTCGTTGGGCTCATAGTCAGCTCGTCGCGAGAGGGCGTCCGCGTGACCGTTTTTTATACCAGGTACGTGCTTCAGTGCGAAGTTGTACTCTGATAACTCCAAAAACTCGCGTGCCACTCTTCGGCTGATCTTTCGGGGGTCTTTCCAATACTGCAGATTGGCGTGGTCGGTGTGGATGATAATTTTGTGAGGGGAGCCGACTAGGTAGGTACGCCAGGCTCATAGCGCCTTGACTACTGCTAGTAGCTCCCTGTCGTAGATGTCGTAGTTGCGTTCCGCTTCCGTTAGTGACTCAGAGTGGAACGCCACCGGGTGCATGCGTTGATCAGGTCCTAACTGATTAAGTACTGCCCCAAGGGCCACATTGGACGCGTCTACTTCGAGCTCAAATGGTTTCGTGAGGTCGGGGAAAAGGAGCGTAGGCTCTCGGCCGATGCTTCGTCTGATATTATCGAGCGCATCCTGCTGGTCCTGGTCCCAACGCCAGGGGGTATCTTTCTTTGTGAGGTCGTGCAGCGGGCGGGCAAGGGTGGAGAATCCTCGGATAAACCGCCTATAGAAGTTACAGAAGCCGAGGAAGGCGCGCACTTCCCTGAGGCTTTTCGGGGTTGGCCATTCCAGGACTCCCCGTACCTTGACGGGATCCATCCGGACATTCCTGTGCCCGATGATGAGTCCGAGGTATTCAATTTCTAGAACCTCGAACTCGCATTTCTCTGGTTTAATGTACAGGTCGTGCTCTTCGCAGAGGCGCAGTACCTCATGCAGCACGTTCCGGTGTTGGGCGTGGTCGAGGGCGGTGGCGATTAGGATGTCATCCATATAGACGATCACAAGCCCGAGCAGGATAAGGTCTCGGAAGATGTAATCCATCATCGCTTGGAAGGTTGACGGGGAGTTTGTGAGGCCGAAATACATGACCAGGGGTTCGAACAGTCCCCGGTTCGTTTTAAACGCTGCTTTATGCTCATCTCCCGGTTTGACTCGTACGTTGTTATAGCCCCATCTAACGTCGAGTTTGGAGAACAATCGGGCTCCCCGTATACGATCAATGAGTTCGGGGATAAGGGGAAGGGGGGTAGTGGTTTCGGACGGTGATCTCGTTCAACCGCCTGTAGTCCTGGACGGGTCTCAGTTTCCTGTCTTTCTTCTTGATGAAGAAGAATGGTGATGCGTAAGCTGACTTGGAGGGTCTGATGTACCCTTTGTCCAACTGTTCGGTGAGGAACGTAGTGAGTGCCTCCTCTTCGTTCTGCGCCAGCGGGTATACTTTACAATCTAACGCTGGCGGGGCGTTCGGGAGAAAGTCGATGGCATGGTCCCACACTCGTGAGGGAGGGAATCGGTGGGACGCTTCTTCGCTGAACACCTTATGGTGACGTCGGTACTCCGCAGGTACCAGCTCCTCAAACGTACGTTCAGGTCTCTTTGCTGCCTCTCATTGGGCTAACTCTGAGGCCGTCATTGTTTTTCGTAGGAATGTGATGCAGGGGTCCCGCTCATCGTCCATGAGCTGTTCCCACGCCTCCTCGTCAAGTTCATACGTCTCCAACGCCCTTATGGATGCTTCCATAGGCGTGGCTTCGTCTGACAGATGAAGGCTGGAAATAACGACCGGTTGAAACTCCTCGTTCAACGTCGCTTCTCCCCATCGTATCTGTGGCTCGAAGGCCGTGAACCAGGGGTAGCCGAGAATCACTTCGTCTCTTCCTAAGTTCGTGATTAGGAAACGAAGCGTCTTGCTCTCCTTCCCTGTTCTTACGGTGAGATCGGTGTACTGCGTGATCTCTCCGTCCTGGTTGTTCGTCCCATCCACATTCCAGATGCGGATGGGATGCGAGACATTTCGGGTGGATATCTGTAGTCGTTTGAGCAGTGTCGAACAAATGAAATTGTCGGTTGCTCCTGAGTCCACTAGGACTTGTCGTTCGGCCGTCGTGTGTGCAGATTTGAACAGAACTGGGATTCGCATAGATCGGTATCTGCTAGTGTACACATTTAGATTTAACGCTCTAGCCCAGGCCGCCGGGTTCAAGCGTCGGGAAAACCCTCCTTCCCGAATAGTTTGTCCACCATGAGGTCTCTAACCTCCTGGGTCTGCGCCTTCATCGCAGCGATCTGCGCATCCGCCTGCTCTTCATTCGAAAGTAGGCGATTAGAAGATATGGCGACAGTAGTGATGGTGGGAGTTGGTACGTCTGGAGTCGGGGTAAAGGAGGGGGGTCCGAAGGAGGAGGCAGTAGCCGCGCGCGTTCCCTTTTGTGGGCAGTTACGCGACATGTGCCCTTGAGCACGACATTTAAAACATCGTCCCTCCTTCTGAAGCTGGGCCCGGTCTCCGTCGGTAAGTGCCACGGAGGCTCGGGCGCGTCCAACATCCATGGCGTTCGGGTTTCGATTCTGATTGAGGGCCTGGACCCACTGCTCTCGGCTGTGTCCGCCCTTCTTTCCACGCTGGGGTTTGTTCTTTCCCAGGCGGTCCTTTAAAACAAGGTATTCAGCCTGCTGTAGACGAGCGGCTGCTTTCCAATCATCCCATGTGATCGGATGTTGGAAGCGCGTGGCGTTGATTACTAACTGGTTTGGGAGCCCATCCTGGAACATTTCCAGGGTCGTGGCTTCATCAGGGTTATACCCGGCTTTGTGGACTAGGTTGGAGAATGTAGCCACATAGGTGTCAATGTCTTCGCCCTTCATGGTCAGAGTTTGCAAACTCTTCCGGGCCTTTGTTCGTTCCGCCGTGTTGGTGTATGACTGCATGAACCGATCGCGGACGGTGTTCCACAGGTTCATTTCAGTCATCAGAACTCCTGTGTTTCACTGGTCCTCGAGCCAAGCGAACTGCTCTGTGACCCAATCGTCGACGAGGGGCCCGCGGATGTAAGAAAGAAAGGTCATCGCGCGGGGGTAGGGGATAGCGAGCTGGTCGACGGTGGGGTTCATTTCTCGGTATAGGTTGAACGCAAGCATGAACTGCTTGCTTTTCTCCCGGTCTCCGTTGAACTCGGGGGGTGGGTTCCCTCCTAAGCGTCCGTGTCCTCCAGGTGCGGGCGGGATTGCGGCTGGTGCGGCTCCGACGGGGGGAATAGGAGCACCACCTGCTCCACCGCCCCCGCCTCCTCCGCCACCTGCGCCGCCTCCTCCACCGCCTGGTGCACTTCCTCCACTAGCGCCGCCACCCGGTAGACCTCCGCCAGGAGCTGCGCTTCCGCCTCCAGGAGCCGCTGCTCCACCTGACGGGCCGCCGCTAGGAGCGCCTCCACTACCAGAAGGAGCTGGTCCTCCACTGGTAAGGGTTGTGCTGGCCGAGGCATGGGTTTGTGACATGGACTGGGGCATAGGTTGAGAACTGGGTAGGTCTGGGGGATTTATGAACAGAGAGGGGGTAAACGTGGTTGTTGGCACCGAGACACTAGGTGAATTATCGGGGTCGGAGTCAATGTCAATCCCCTTCGGGTTATGACTCTTTAGTGGTCCAACGTTCAACTCAAGCGGTACTGGTTTGATAGTGTACCAGCTTCGTTCGTTCGGCGAGTAATTGATGTAAGCCCAGAGACGTTTGTCCTCTAGGTAATGGATCTGGTGATACTCTTTCTTTGTTGGGTTGAAGATATAATATCCTTCAACGCCGTTGATTTCTGCCCAGACAGCTGCTCCTTTGATACGATCAGAGAGCTCGTCGGTTGTAAACCGAGTTATGTATTCTGGGTGGAACGCGGTTCTGGCGCGACTAGATGTCGCCACTGTGAGAGACTTGACTTAATGTAACGCCACCACAGGGGCGTTAAGTATGACGTGTACTTCGGTTAAGTCACGGACGGTAACGGGACGGGAGTAAGTCAGTTACGACTTAGTTCGATGGTGAACAAGTACCACTTGGCCTCCGTGGACACAAGGGTAATAGCAAAGACAGGCTCAAGTGCAACGGCGAGCGAAACAGAGGAGTCAAGCGAAAGTGCGACTCAAAGGGTCGGTTCGTGAGAATGGACAGCGGTGTGGTATTACACAAGAAGTCAAGTCTACCATACAAGCTAGGTAGTGTGAGACTTATATACTAGTACACGATGTTTGTCAGAGACAAACATATGGCGCGATCCTAGGATCCGGGTCCTAGAGAGCTAACAAAGGGAAGGTACGAAACGAGAACAAGGGAATTCCGCGGGACGACGCGTGGATCAGAAGTCGTCAGTGGGTTCTGGAAGTCGCGCCACGGGGCGTCGTAACGGTCATGCGCTAGGCGCGAGATAAGAGTCGAGGCGCGGATCGAAGCGGATCGTATCGTAAAAGTACAATGGAAAGTCAACATCGAATGCGAGTCACAAGACGGAAAAGAAGAGGCCGAGTCAAAGGAAGAAATCGTAACATGGACATACTTTCGCGCGACTCGCACTGCGGATCCTCTCTATTTATTTCAGCCTTTATACCTCCAAGATCATTGATCAATCGGTGCGACGACATGTACTCGAACAAGTCCTGGTGTATCGTTGGTCGTCAAGACATGTCAAGATATGTTCGCTCTCCGGGAGATCAACCAGATGGTGCGCAAGATGTGTTTTAAATCTCGAGTGATAATTGACTTCGAGAGTCGCGTTCGCCACGATTTCCGTTCATAGAATCACAGTCTACCTATACTATGTGAATATGATACGTACGGTACTCCGTGCCTTTCGATTCATGCTTAAATACCCAAGTAGCCTACCTTGTTAGCCTCAGCTGCTTGCTGCTAGTAATTTTACGAGGCATATTCATAAAACTTCTACAACTCATCACAGTACTCTTTCGATCTATCTGTAAGGTCATCTGCCCAGGCGTAACCATAACGTTTGAGTCATTTTTGCAAGATCAATGATCATTCTCTCCAACAACCTTCATATGCATTACCTTCCATGAGAATCGTCTTTACTTTACAAGCTCTGAGATCTGAGTGACAACTAAACATCGATCCCTCAGCCACTTTGCGTGACTTGGAGAGTCACGTTCGCCACAATTTCGCTGGTCCAGGGCCATACCCTACTGTTGTTCTTCACTGCCCCAGCACAGTTCGGACTGTGCGAACTCTAGCAGCTCCATTCCTTCACGGCCTGCGTCTCTCTTCTGAAGGGCGCCCCTGTCATTCCCAACCCTCCGATCACTTCATACCCCTCCTTGCCCATACCCCAGAGGACTCTCATTCGGTCTACCTCACCAGCATCTTCGGTATCGCCACAAACACCTCTCGACGTCCTCAGCCCTCCGATCGCTTCATACCCTATCCCAGCGCCTCTCATTCAGCCTCCACCTCACCAGCGTCTTTGGTATCGTCATAAATGCCTCACGACATTCTCATCCCACTAATCACTTACCCTTCCTTACCCACCAGATATCCTCAAGGCCCATCGCTCGGCCCCTACCTCACCAGTGTCGTCGGCATCGCCACAAATGCCTCCCCGATGCGACCTGGACTCGTCAAGGTCGCTTCGGCTCTGAGGGACTCAAGCCTCAACGAGGCATTCTCCGCGGCCCATGTAAGTCAACTCTCGCTCATTTCCCCTCCTTTCGCTGTCCACCCTCAGAGGCCCACCCGGTCCTGTCTGATGCGCAGGTGTCGAGGTCGCTTCGACAATCAAGCCCCGTTGAGGCTCACCCCTTCCCTCAAGGCCACTCAATACCCACTACTATGAAACCTGTAAGTCAACCGTACATCCCCTCATTCGCCACCTCGCTCACCTCCCCCTCTCGCTCACGCTCACCAAACACGCACCACCACCCCCATCTTCTCACCGCCTCACTCACCCCCTCATGCCCACCCCTCGCACTCCTTGCCCACCCCCCAACCGCGCACCCCTATCTTCTCGCTGGCTCGCCGTGAGCTCTCACCTCCCCCCTCACTCACCCTCACTCACTTCACCCTCGCTCACTCTCGTGCTTGCCCGCGCTTGCCTGCCCTCGTCCTTGCCTGCCCTCGTCCTTGCCTGCCCTTGCCCTCACCCTTCTCGCCCTTTCCCGCCCTCGCCCTTTCCCGCCCTTGCCCTTTCCCGCCCTTGCCTGCCTTTGCCCTTGCCCGCACTTGCCCTTGCCCACCCTTGCCCGCCCCTCCGCTTTACCAGCCCTCGCCCTCGCCCTCGCCCTCGCCCTTGCCCGCCCTTGCCCACCCTTGCCCACCCTCACCCTTGCCCGCCCTTGCCCACCCTCACCTTTGCCCGCCCTTGCCCACCCTCACCTTTGCCCACCCTCGCCCCTGCCCGCCCTGCCCGCCCCTTCCTGCCCTCGCCCTTGCCTGCCCTTGCCTGCCCTTGCCCGCCCTTGCCCGCCCTTGCCTGCCCTTGCCCTTGCCCTTGCCCGCCCCTTCCCACCCTCGCCCTTGCCCGCCACCCTTGCCCGTCCTCGCCCTTGCCTGCCCTTGCCCACCCCCACCCTTACCCGTCCTTGCCCAATCGCCCTCGCCCACCCTTGCCTGCCCTCGCCCTCGCCCTTGCCTGCCACCGTTTCCCACCCTTGCCCGCCCTCGCCTCACCTCACAGCAAGCTTATTAAGACGCCAATGCATCGCTTTATCATCATTCAATATAGGCTTCGCATTTACCCCCCTTAATTACTCATGTGACTTTAAATTAGCTAAGAAACATAAATACATATTGTGCCAAAAAGTACTCGTGATTATGATGTTATTTATTAGTTAATAGTTGTGAAAATCTTGCCTGAGTAAGCAGTGAAAATGCGTGTTTGGGCGGAGATCGAACTTTGAGGACGGTCGAGAGCGGACTGGGCCGTGAGATCTTTGCAAAAAGTACGCAACTGGCATCAGTGCCATGTCCCATCTCCACTCTTTATCACAACCCCCATTTCACCATAGCCTGCAATCAGAGCTAGTATTACTTGCACGCAGGCATGGAATAGGTTAGCAAGGGCACATCGCCAAGCTGCCTTGTTGGTGAGGCTAGTTAGTTTAGTTGTTGGGATGTAGCCCATGAGTATCTGCATGCAGTGCAACAGTTTTTGATGGATTTCTTTTGGAACATTCCTGATGGTCATGTAGATAGGATATGTAGTGTTCCCACAGAAGAGGGTTAGCTGAGTCTTCAAGTTGTCTGAGGACAGGATCACTGGGATCACTGTCACTCCTAGCTGATGTGATTCAAGAGACATCTAGTGGGACCATTTGTAAGAACCAGCCCAAATTGGTCAGTGGTGAGGGGCATTTAAGATTTGGTATACATAAAGTATGATGCATACAAATACCTGAGTAGCATACACAAGGTCAATTATCACATCTATCCACAACTATTCCAGTCCCTGGCATGCAGAACTTCACAGGTTATGGGCCCTGTGCTGCCCTGCACTGCCATCATTTGCTACTGCTTCCCACTCCTTTATATCTGTCTCCTGTTTTTCATGGGCCATTGTTCACTTCAAGTTGTTATCATATGTTGTCATAGACCATCGTCCAGTTATTGTGGACCATTGTCCCACTTGTTTGTTGTCATCACTTGTGACCATTGTCCAAGCCCTGTTTTACGCCATCTGCACCATCAGACCATCATCCCACTTCTGTTGTCATCACTCATGACCATTGTCTGAGTCCCTTTTTGTGCCATCTGTGCCATTGGACCATCATTCCACTCCTGTTGTTATCACCTGTGATCGTTTCTTTAAGCACTGTCCATCGTCATCTATTCACATCCTAGACTGTTATGTGCTGTTTGTACCACCTATTCTTCTGTCGCTCAGCCTCTGTTGCTGCTGACTCAGACCATTACAGCTGCAGGGGTGGGGAAACAGCTGCCACATCATGCCTGTTGCACCCCCCTGCTTCCACCTGCCACATGCTGCTGCAGAGCCTTGCAACATATATGAGACAGTACTTCTACATAGGGTTAGGGTTTATATGTGGTTAGATGATGCACATTGGGTGTGCTCATATAGGCAGCAGCTTTTGAATACATAAATGTCCCTTTTATTGTGATCTGCAGGTCTTCCCTCTCATCTTTGCTATGCCATCTGCAGTTGATAGTCATGTGACCTAAAGGTGTAACACAGTCTATAATTTTTTATCATATAGTATTGTAATTATAAGTTGAAGAGCTGTACTTTACAGCAGTGAGTGAGCAAGGCAAGCAAGCCATGCTGTAAAGTACAGCTCTTCAACTTATAATTACAATACTATATGATAAAAAATTATAGACTGTGTTACACCTTTAGGTCACATGACTATCAACTGCAGATGGCATAGCAAAGATGAGAGGGAAGACCTGCAGATCACAATAAAAGGGACATTTATGTATTCAAAAGCTGCTGCCTATATGAGCACACCCAATGTGCATCATCTAACCACATATAAACCCTAACCCTATGTAGAAGTACTGTCTCATATATGTTGCAAGGATAGTGGGTTATATATTGTACTTCTAAGATGGGGTGTCAAATGCTGCTTATAGGGGAGATCCCTATTCATGGCAGGCTTTATGGTGTCCAAAAGATGATATTATATCGCGGATAGTGAACCATTCGATCCGCGGTACATGAAAACCTATATTTCGAGTCCAAACACATGCACATGTGCTAGTAAGGTAATCACTACAGATGTCATTTTATATACTAGTATATCAACCAGTATATACAGGTAACTTAAAATGAATATGCATGTGTTTGTACTTGAAATATAGGTTTTAACGTACCGCGGATTGAATGGTTTACTATCCGTGGCATTGTACTCTGAAATGGGGTGTCTAATGCCGCTTATAGGAGAGATCCCTATGTGTGGTTGCCTCTATGGTGTCTAAAACATGACGTTATACTGCGGATAGTGAACCATTCGATCCGCAGTACATTAAAACCTATATTTCAAGTACAAACACATGCATAGTCATTAGGGTTTACCTGTGTATACTGGTTGATATACTAGTACATAAAATGGCATCTGTAGTGATCACCTTACAAGACCATGTGTATGTGTTTGTACTCGAAATATAGGTTTTAGGGTACCGCGGATTGAATGGTTCACTACCCACAGTATAACATCATGTTTTAGACCAGACTCCTTCCCATCGGCCCGCGCGTAAGAGACATGTGCAACCCCACCTTCCTATTATATCCAACCTTCGTGTCTCGTTACGCTTGGGACTGACTGGGGACTTTTGTGTCGGCGTTTTCCGGGGCGTGACACATCGAAGTCCTTCATCGCCATTTCCGTAGTTTTATTGTCGAGACGCGTGTGTCCATATTGGGATTTTTTAATTAACATACATATGCCTATTATATGCGTGAACGCGTGAAGTCTGTGAGTCCCAGACCGTGGACTCTATACCTTGCTATATGTTACGAATCCCGACCGCCGACGCTACTGGACGTGGGCCGGAGGAACCGCCTAGCCGGGCGGAGACTCCCGATGGCTCAGACGCCGCTAGCGGGACCTTACGGAGCACTAGGGAGATCTTCAGGCGTGGTCTGGACTCATGACGGTATGATCACGTGACCGGAGTCTAGACTGACCTAGAACGATGACGATAGATGGCGCAATACGCATGTGACCTTCTGGTAGGTTCCATGACTGCGCACGGACCCAGACCCCAGATAGAGCGGACTTAGCTGAGTATGAACCTTATGTACCTGCATGTATATATACCAGGCTTGTCTTCGTACTCGAGTCCTCAGACTTGATTTACTTAG
Source organism: Lactarius sanguifluus (assembly GCA_021527775.1). NCBI lineage: Eukaryota > Fungi > Basidiomycota > Agaricomycetes > Russulales > Russulaceae > Lactarius > Lactarius sanguifluus. The sequence continues at coordinate 34,813 of JAKEYF010000425.1, read as the reverse complement.
CAATACCAGCTTTGTATCTTGGGAACCCTGCTCTGCCTTGTCTTAAGCCTTCCCCTTTACTTGTGCATCACCGTTCTCACCTCACCTCTTCGAGCGTGTGCCTTCGACCGATATCAGTCTCCATTATCGCCATTGTCCGATAATGCCGAACGCGTCTTCTGCTAGACCTGCTGCGGGTACTATGAACCATGGACGTCGCCCCGCTGGTGGCGTTACACTATACACCGTACATATGCGCCCTGAACTCATCACCGTCCTTTGTCACATCTCTGAACACGGGTACTCGATATCTTCACTGGTGGAGGACGTCCTTGCTTCCCACACACGCGATCTAAGGCATCAAGCAGTGCAGTCAGCCAAAGATCATCTGGAATGCGAGGCTGTTAATATATGCACCTACCTTGTCAATCACGTCCCAACCTCTGCTTCGGTATCTGCTTGGGCTCTTCAGAATACACAACTGGTGCTGAGGAGAGAAGCTGAAGAGTTGATGAAGAAGGATCATGGCCTTCATTTTCACGCAAACACTGCAACTGTGGAACAAGTCGAGTCTTCTTTCATGCCCCACCTTGCAGGAAAGATTCGGCACGTTGCTCCGACTCTGTGGGCATTTTCATTTTCGCTTTACTCGGCACACTCGACAAGTGGGATCCGTGTCGCGCAGTTGACCCCATGGATATCAACTTATCCAAGGTCTTTGATGAGTCTGAAAGAAATCTTGGAGAACTTGGCAAAGATACACCAGCCAGCGAGACCGAGGGGGATGATGGTACTGACCCAGATTCAGATTTGGAAGACAACTTGAGGCAGCATTGGAAGAGAGTATGGAAAGACGTGTCTGCGAGGAATACAGCCCTTCGGGTTATTGTGCGTAGTAATTCAGTAAGAAAATTGTCACATATGTTTACTTACACGCAACATACTCATATGTCAATAGAAAACAGTTGTCTGTGCCAGTATCATCCTTAAAAGTGCGAACAAAAACTGCAATCACTTACAGAGCGTCATGGGGATTTTCGTGCACTCGGCAAATGTTCCTCAGCACATCATCAAAGTCCTCGCACATGCGGGTCTGTCGATAAGTATCAAGTCCATCCAGAGGGCCGTGAAGTCGATGTCGAATGACAGCGCGCACAGGATCAAAGAGAGTCTGCGCACACTCAAAGTAGCCATCGCCTACGATAATTTCGACATCAATTTCAAGACATCCAAGCCAACACTCACTCACCAGTCATCATTTGTGAGCGCCACATCTGCTACAGCAATACCACTTGCGTGTGTCGAAGATATTGAGGTGTTGCGGTGTTCTGAGGAGCTGTGGAAAAAGGACCCTCGAAATCCTTCACCCTTGGCCACACCTGTGGTATTCGATGACTTTGATTTGGTGAAATACCATCTGATGGACCGCTACAATCAACCAAGCCCGGGAAGAGACATCAGTCCACAACAAGAGGCATTCGTGTGGCACATATGAGAAATCCTGGTGAACCACGGCCAGGGTTTTGGAAGTCTGTCCAAAAGTCTTGGAACAATTGACTCGATCCTTGCAATTCCACTGACAAAGACAGAACAGATACCTATGAGGTCCATGAAGATAAAACAGTCATCAGTCAACAGAAATATTGAAGTTATGGACAACTTACTCCAGCAAGGTGGTCTAGGCGACGCTACAGATCCTGAGTTCTCAACCAGTGGAAATGTAGACATGTCTGAGTTTGTACTCTTCATCCATGGAGATCTCTTGACGAAGGAACACCTTGATACGATCAGGGACTCTCGGCGCATAGAGGATACACCTAAAAATCGGTTTCAGTTCGTCGTCTTCCTGTTGGGGCTGTTTCATTATAAGATGGCCTGCGCGGATGCTCTGTGGAGGACTTATGTTCAGGAAAAGGAAGGGCGCAGCAACTTAAACAGCACGTACCAACATGTGGGGATTCTACAGCCCCGCGAGACTGGCATAATGACCACTAAGCCAGGCTTTTGTCAGATGCATGATGTGGTCCATCACGAACTATGCGCCACCATCCTTGAGTGTTGGTGGATTGAGGTCTCTGCACTGGACCCGGAGAACTGGACATCTCTTGAGGCATTCACAGCATCGAAGCTGGACTGGGACCTAGTTGTCAAGATTTCCGAAGAGATCGTTCAGAAATATGTGGCGACAATAGAAGGCCTATCACAGGCGCGCATGAAACCTGAAACTGAAAGAGATCAGCAATTCGAGAACCAGACTCTGCGAAACCGGGACTACCTCCTCTACGTTGACCTCTGTAACACCATGAACGCTGGGGACATCAGTCACGTCGAGGCCTCATTCCTGCCATGGATATATATATTCTGCACCATGGGAAAACACAAGTATGTGTCACAGCTGGCAAGGTTCATGAAGAACTTGCATGAGGTGTATCCTCCTGCTCTGAGGTGAGTTCCGTGTGGAAGTTGGCGGTTTGGGGTGCTCATTTGAAGAATGACAGTCATCTCATCCGAATGAATCTGTTGTGTAACCCAACAGGGAAGCCCAACGCCTTCTGTCCTGTTGACTGGTTGGTAGAGTGGAATAACCTATATACAAAGGTGAGCAAACAAGGGTTACAAACTCTGACTTACCGCCGCTGGCTTCCAGGTCATTTATTCGGGGAGTGGCCCGAATAGCAACATCGACTACATCTGTAAGCAATCACCTCTGATTGAGGTGTTCAGGAGTTGCCATGTCATGGTCGAGTCCGTGTTTCAACTTACACACTGCACCCTCAAACATATGCCTCCGGATATGACCGCAACAATCGAGAGACTGCATGCGTATATGCAGTCATCGGGCACCTGTGAATTCCGGCAAGGGAGGGTTGTAGACCAAGAAATAGCGGATAATCTTGTGAAGGGTTTTCACATGGTAAACACAAAAAAGACTAGTAGTTTACCTGTAGACAAAGAGGCTGGTGAGATTGTTGCCGCGGATCTAGCAGCAGACTAACTGTGAACACGTTTGTTATTTGGAACATCCTCAGTCCTTGCGTGATGGCGACTGGACGTGGACAGGGATCCTTGCGGTGCACCATATCATCGTGCTTTCTGAGAAGTATGAGTGTCCAGAAGTCAGGAGCATCAGAGTTCACAGTGAGGAGAAGCAGTAGAGGGGGTGGGCCTGTACAGCGTCAGCGGTGTCAAGGCCCATGGTGATGAACTCGGCATCTGAATCAAACTCGCTCTGGCACGTCTTCTGGCCCTCGATGGCGGACTTTTTGATGATCACTGGAGCAAGTGAGTGAGTCAGTGATATAGCAGAATTGCGCCAGCGACGCACACCTTTGACAAAACTCTGAGTCCATCCTGTTGGCTCTACTGGGGAGTTGCGGCTGCTGGCACGTGATGCACATTGGCACTGAACACGCCCCCGCCGGACACGTACGACGGGCAGACGATCGGAGGCCAGACAGGCATCAGTCTGTGTGTACCCGTTAGTCGTGCGTCGATACATGAGATCAGGTACTTTCCCTCGAGTGTCCTAGTGGGTGGGTTGATGGGCAATGGCGGGGCAGGGTTTGCACGGGCATGTGTGGGTGTGGGCGCATAGGACGTTGCAGATGTCTTGTACTCGTTCGCGTAGTGATCGACTCAATCAAAGAAGTCGTGACAAGTCCGGACCCATCGCTGTGTGCACATCTTGGTGGAAGGGTCCTCGACGTTGTGTGGTTCTGGGCTGATGTTGGATGCAAATCTGGAGACAGATCGGACGGAGGAAGGCACAGTGGGTGCCATGCAGGAATGAGAACCAGATGACATACGAGAGGACAAGACGCTGCGAATGCAGACGCATATGATAACGCTACTGTTAATATGGCGCCAAGTGGTGTTTGGTGGCACTACTTGTTCGTGTTGGTGGTAGGGCAATGGACAGAACTCGGGTCGTATGACGAGAAATGGGGTATTGCATTGAACATCCGGCAAACAGGTGGTACATACAAACAAGACTATTCTACCTATAAAACAAGAGGATGTCAGTTAGATGCCGTGGATTCAAAAGTACACTAACCATGACTCGGAATACATTCTCGTTCGCGTTCGGAACGACGTTGACCCCTGTGCATGATTTGTGATTTGGACATAGACGGTTTGAAGCTGATAAACGACGACGATGACGATGAGCATTCAACAGGACAAATCTGAGTTCGGAAGAGACAGCTTACCTATATGGGTTGTACTACCAGTGCCAGGGATGTCAACGAGTTAGACTCGTCTATACTCGTTTAGCTGTATCTCCTGAACCAGTGATCGTACAAATCTGAAACTTGGTATACAAGCAGGCATACTGTATATCTGCTGGCATTCCAATTTTCAGACCTGTACGATCACTGGTTCAGGAGATACAGCTAAACGAGTATAGACGAGTCTAACTCGTTGACATCCCTAACTTAGTCTACCACACTTCCCACATTGATACTGGCTCTTTGCACAAGATTTGGAACCGGAAGCCATGGGCCCGACGCTTCCAGGGACAGTGGAGGGCTGATGTCCCGTGGACAGCTCCGGGAGATTTTCGGTGGGACGCAGGGTTTCTCTTGAAGGTGTAGCGACAGGGGGCGCATGGGCCCTGACGATAATAAGGATCTCTGGTCCCCAGCGATCGCAATTGCACCAGCTCACTTGGCTCTGGAGTGTTGCGAGATCATCGATCTGTTCATAATGAGCCAAGTCCACAATACGCTCCAGGACCTCGTCAGTCATAATGAACTGGGACCCAAACATATTGTTGCCAGTGGTGACTCCCAAATTCCGCAGTTCCCTCGTCTGCCAATTGCGCAAAGACTCTTTGAGCTTGCGGTCCAATTCAGTTGCCAGGTATCTGCAGCTTTCGACCTTGTACTTATTAGGAGCACGAGATTGCTTCAGAGCGACTGTTGCAGGAACTGGGAGGATAAAAGAGCCCAGGTTGCAGGTATCGCAACACAGATGTGAGGGCATGCCAATACAATGAGGGCAATCCATTTTGGAACATGCCAAGGAAGGAGATGCTGGCTGCGGGTCACATGGTGTCACGTACCCACCAACACATAGAGACGCACCAGGTCTATTCCCAAAGAACTCGTCGGATACCCTGCGTCGACAGATCCCACGTTGACGTGCATTGATATAAGTATCCATCGCAGCCACCTCATAGCTTTCATGGCGCTCTTCCTTGACGATCAACTTACCAGCCATTTGTGGTGTAAGAACTTCGGGGCATCCAACATGGCCTTGGGACTTCTTCCGCATGCTGTGACCTGCCCCCTCCTCCTGCGAACACACCCTCTTATGGGTTGGGCGACTTGGGCCACTATTTGCATTCGCTATGCCTTGTGACGTCTTTTGTCAGGCTTTCTCAGTCTGATCCGACACTTTTTTGTCAGCGCAGATTCTTCGCTGATCTGTATACTGTGGCTCAATCATGTAGATGCCTGTAGCTTCTTTTGAAGGGTCCCGGGCTGCCCGGCCAAGTCGCTGCCAGAGCATACATAGTGACTGTGTATACCTCCACTGGATAACGATCTCAATATCACGCAGATCAAGACCCTAGAACATGGTCAACACGTGCAACGACAACGCAAGAACAACTCACCATTCCAGCAGCATCGGTACAAAAAATACCCCAGATTATATTGGTATGCAATTTCTCGATTGTCTTTGTTCGAAAATCAGTACTCATCCCAGAATGGAACCACAGTAACTTGTCAACAGAATCAGCAGGTGTGAGTGAGCGAGCATACAGACATATGCGCTCAGTTTCCTTGCGATCGTTACAGAAGACCATAAAGAGTGGGGGTGGAGGGTCGCCATCAAATCTGAGCACACGAGTGATATCATGGGATGAGTTCAGTGGATCAAGCATCTCCAGGGTAGTCAAGTGGATATTCGGACGGTCATTGGTAAGCCTGATCTCCCTAGTATCAGAGCACATTTGAAGGAGGGTCTTCACGTGTGCAAGGACGTAGCAAGGCATTGTCGCCAAAGCAGCATAGAAGACAACGTGTGCAGGGACCATCCAGCACAGCCTACCGACAAGGGCATAGTCAGGTCAGAAGTCTCCCGACCACTGACTGATACAGTGAGCTTCATCGAATATGAAGCTCCGCAGTTTGTTGACAAATCTCTTCGATTTCCACAGTCAAGAAACCTCCGGTCATTTAGAATACGTTCGGGGCTTGTAATGATTACGCGGTACTTCAGCGATTCAATATCCTAGTTGCCCCACTTGCATTAGACAAGCAAATTAATATACTGATATAGTACCTTGAAGATCTCGTCAGACGCAGACGTAGTAGTGAGATTTATTGCTGCAATTGACACATCTAATAGCTCGTTGACATTCTTTTCACCCAAAATGATCAATGGTGTGATTACAATGGTAATCCCATCTTCGTTGAAGAGGAGAGGGATCCAGAATGTCAGAGTTTTTCCTGATCCTGTTGGTGCCAGAGTCACTAAGTCTCTCTGCCCCAGTTGCGTCAATGCAGCCTCGAGTTGCCAAGTACACAGAATGAAACCAAAGCGCTGGTTCACAGCTTCTCACATTTCATCTAGGGATGGTAGAACAAAGGAGCCCAGAGCCATTGTACAGAGTTGGATAGTGTCCACGAAGATAGAGCTTTGCGCGTTTGTAACAACTGAGGACCACACAAATTAAAAATCAAATTTTCCTAAAAAGGACACACACATGTAGATTAAAAAATGACAGATACTATGATGAAAGAGCAAAGCGTGTCATGCCTGGAAACCACCGAGACAAATGTCCCCAGTCGTTGCAGAGTGTAACGAGACGCGAAGTTGCAATAAAAAAGGAAAGTGGGTGTGGGAAAAAAAATGTGATGCGTAATCATAGTCTCTTACACGGCGCATTGACAAGGGAAGGAGTCTGGTTTTAGACATCATAGAGGCAACTGCACATAGGGATCTCTCCTATAAGCGGCATTAGACACCCCATTTCAGAGTACAATGCCGCGGATAGTAAACCATTCAATCCGTGGTAACTGCTATAGATAAGCCCTTACATACTTATCACGTTCCAACACTCCCCCTTGCTTAGTGCAGCTATTAAAGCACGTCTAAGCAATAACAGTGTCTACTCAAGACATTCAGAATGAGCAATGAGGCGAGGAAGCCTCGATTCTTAAATGTCTGAGGGTTGCGTAGGAGTCGGTGAGAGAACCTGTCTCTAACACGTCTCATCACGCTGTGAATGGCTATCATCAATGACATTTTCCAACTTGGCGTGTCATATGTGATGTTACGTCCCCTTCAGGGAGTGGACATGTGAACTCCCCTCTGGTAGTTCAATGAGAAGGCTTAGAGTCAGCTGCAGAAGTGACATCGCACCATGTCTTAAGAGAGTAAGGTGATTCTGTCCTGTTTCATCAGGAGACAGTTGCTCGTAATGCTCTCCTTTGCGAACATAGAGAAACATATGTTCAGCGTAAAGAAGAAATGATGGACACGGGAGTACAAAAAGCTCCTTCACACTCTCCCTATGACTAGGCATGCTCTAGGCAAGCAACGGTGAGCCAAACTCTAGCCCTAGCTGTTCCCTGAATTTAAGGAACTTTATGCAACCCAGATTCTTAGTGAAAAGATCACTTTGCCGCCAACAACAGCAGGTCTTTACAGATGCAGAAGTACATACCTTCAGTCTTCTTGAGTGCAGCATGCGACTGTTCACATATTCATTGTGCAGTGTTACAGATTGAACAACGTGGACGCTTACTTACAGGTGATGACCCCCTTAGTAAGTCGTAATGAGTCATGGACTTCTCACACCAGTCAGGTGTCGTATCACATGCCAATGTGGCGTGTTTCATAGTATTGCTATAGTAGGGTTCGAGCTACTTTAGCTATTCGTTGTACAGTTTCAGGAGGAGCTTTAAAGCTGCCTCATACATGTATAAGTAGTCGTAGTTGAAGACTCAGGATCACCATCCTGGTCTTCTTCAATCACCACTTGTCTCGCCCCATCTCTACTACGTTTCGCTTGTCTCCCTGGAGCAAGTTGTCTATCATTGAGGTATCCAGAGACTAACGAATGTCCTGGTATACGAAGGAGTCATGTGCCCCGTTTAGCGCCATGTACTCATGGTCAATCACGTGTCAAGTCACGTGACACCCTTGAAGGAATATTTGCTAAGTCGTGAACGCCCTTGTGCAGTCTAAGTCGGACTAAACGTCTGTGGTGGTGTTACATTAAGACCAGGATCACTCACCATGGCGTTCACAACTCGAGATCGTTGGACCCAGTTTAGACCCTATTCCCTCAAAAGGCGAGGAGACCGCAATGTACCCATCCAATTCCTAGGAGCGGCTAGGTGGAGAGAGTTCAGAGGAGAACTCGGATACTTTGTAGATTTCGCGACAGGACCCATGCGATACAGACCAGTTGAGTTCAACTTCGAGAATCTGTGCTGGGTAGAGATTACATGGAACCCAATCGACAACAGGTACGATGCCATACGACTGGCAGGCAGAAATTACAACTGCGATATCGACACACGAGGGTTGCCCACAAGAGAACAATACGGATGAATCGATGGACAACCAGAGGAAGAACCCAGTACATCAGAGCCTAGAACTCCAGCCCCCTCGGAAACTAGTGGCAAAGAAGAAAGCCAATCCAGAGAAGAGGAAGAAGAAGCAGAAGCAGTAGTGCAACAAGCTGAGTCCCTCCACATAACCAAGCCGGAGGAAATCCACATCCTATCACCAGCAGCCGCAGCGATGGCAACAGCTACCGAAACCATTACCGAACAACTCTGACACACCGCCATAGATGATGAAATCCGAAGAATCGCGGAAGAAGTGGAAGCACACCTCCAACCCATTAACCCAAGCACGGGCCATAGAATGATGGCTGACGACGCCGCCATATTTAGGGCCATAGGACCAGACGTTCCAGATCCACCACCGGGAAGACTATGCAACCCACCGCCCGGATTGGGTCCCGGATGACCACCAGGAGGTGGAGACGGCAGAGGCGGAGGACCGCCAAGGTGCAACTTTGGAGGAATCTTCGGAGGAGGACCACTGGGAGGAGGACCACCGGGAGGAGGACCAGGGGGAGGCACAGCAGGTGGAGGAGGCCCAATGCCTAGACTCGAAGGTGAACCCCTGTCAGTGTTCAAAGGGGACCGCGCTGAATACGAGTTGTTTCTGACCCAATGGCACGCCTACATGGGCCTCAACTTCGACGCCCCCATTATGAGTAACGTCTACAAGAGATGTTTACTGTTCCTAGGATACATCAAAGGACCCCTAGTCAGCAACTGGACGCTAGGATTCCTCCAGTGGTTAAACAACGAAGTCAGAGGGGGCACAGACCGGTATGACGAGTACCTCTGGGATACGCTCACGGCCGGATTCGCCGATCGATTCGCCAACACGTTGGAGCAAGAACAAGCACAAGCCACCCTAGCCAAGGGATTCAGGATGGCAGGAGACGACATAGACACGTATGTCACCACATTCAAACAGTTAGCGCGGAAGGCTAATTATCATCTCAATGACCAACAAACGATCGACCAGTTCACAGCAGGACTGCCGGGCAAGCTGTTCACCAAGGTATACGAAATGGACGAACCCCGTACATTCACTGAATGGAAAGACGCGGCGCTCCGACGACAAAAACAGTATATCCACCTGAAAGTGCGGCTCAACATCACTACGCCTACTAGGAACGCACCGCCGTGCTTCCCACCTCAGCCCAGATTTGGAGGAGTACCATGGAATGCACCATGCAACCCCCCTCCACGATACGATCCGAATGCAATGGACATGTCAGCAGACCGCTCACGCGCCCGACTCGCAGAGGTAGGAGACCCAAACAGAGGACCATATCAGCAAAGACCCCCATTCCCACCAAGAGGAGGCCTGGGACAGGGAAGAGGAGGCGGTCAACGCCAGAGCATGCAGGAAGTCATTTGCTATAACTGCAATAACCCTGGACACATCTCACGAAACTGCACTCATCCTAGAAAACCACGCCAGCAGCAGTGGCAGCCGTCGACAAGTCGCAAGGTGGAGATGGACTACTACAGCCAAGAACAACCCGAGGCCTGCGTAGCAAGCACGTCTACCCCGCAGCAGATGGCAAAGGAGTGGATAGATGGAGTAAGAGGAGCAAGCGACGAGTAAAGGACCTGATACTCCAAGATATGTGGAATCAGGGGGATTTTCCGGACGCCTGAACCCATTGGCCTGGGTGAGGGCAATCAACAACTGTAATCATGACTCGCTTCCGTTCGCTTAGAATTCCAGTCTCGATTCGAACAAGTTACTCAATGGCCAACATAAAAGGGCTCGTCGACTCAGGAGCCACAGATAATTTCATAAGACCAGCGTTCGCCAAATGCATGGGGCTTGGGCTACAAATCTTAGAACACCCCAAGAAAATATGGAATATCGATAATACGGAGAACAAAGCTGGGTCCATCACACACTTCATAGACCTAGACATACAGACCAAAGGCAAACACAGGACCATGAGATTCCTCGTTACAGACATTGGAAACGAAGACCTCGTACTTGGATATCCATGGCTGGCCACCTACGAACCAACCATCAGCTGGAATCACGCCACCATACACGAAGACGCACTTCCCATTGTCATCCAATCCATCAATCCTGAAGACGGACACACAATAATCACGGGAATGATGACAGAAGAAGAAAGCTGCATTAATAGGACCTTTACGGAGGACGAACGCGAATGCATAGTCCACGAACTCGAGGAAGAGTGCCAGCTATGTACCATGGCTATGGAACTCGCTATTGCTGCTAACAAGAACATGGTAGCAACAGCAATCCCCGCACCATATCAACGCTTCGCGAAGATATTTAGCGAAGAAGCGTCACACCGATTTCCGCCTTCGCGACCATGGGATCACGCTATCGAGTTCAAAGAGGGTACCCCGGCAACAATCGACTGCAAAGTCTATCCCATGACGCAAGAAGAAGACGGCCAACTCAAGATATGGTTAGTGGAACAACTCAAGATGGGGTACATCTGCCTGTCCAAGTCGCCATACACGTCATCATTCTTCTTCATAAAGAAGAAAGATGGGAAGTTACGACCTGTCCAAGACTACCAGAAGATCAACGCATGCACCATCCGTAATCAATACCCATTACCACTCATATCAGAACTCATCAACGATCTCAGCAACGGTCACCTATACACGAAACTCGACGTTGTTGAGACGCGACTGAATAAGTCACATGTCTCGTGGGATCTGATTGTGTCAGCCCACATACTAAATACGGTATCTGTCCCTTATGGACTCTTTTGGACACTCCGGACTCATACGGACCGCTTTTGTTTATCTTTATTGTCAGAGTCATATATGGCTCTTATTGTTCTTTCTTGTTAAGATACCGGTATTGTCTGCTTTAGGCAGCTATTGTTCTCTGCCCTCCAATGGCACTTCTCCCTCTGGCGCACAGACCACATGTATTGTGTTTGGGTCACCAGTGCGCACAGACCATTTCTTAGCTAAGCGTCCTGTATATAAGGACTGCTGTTTACGCCTCTACACTTCAGAGTTCCCTTCACCTCTGAAGTGTAAGTCCCTTTCTTCTTTACTTCTCATATTACCTTTGCTCATAGACGTTCCATAGTAACTTGTCTATTAGGTATGCAGTTGTAATAGAGTTCCCTTCACCTCTGAAGTTAACTTGTCTATTAGCTCTTTGCTCTTACTCCTCGCTTGTTAGTTCTGCGCTCAACAGACGTCAGATGGGGGTATAACAACATACGCATCAAACAAGGAGATGAACCAAAAGCAGCCTTTAAGACACAGTACGGACTCTTCAAACCCCTCATCATGTATTTCGGACTCACCAATTCGCCGGCAACCTTCCAAACAATGATGAATGAGATTCTGGGGCCTACTATTACCAAACATGAAGGCAAAGGTACCATTATACAAGTATACATGGACAACATCAGCATAGCGACACACAAAATGGCGGGCCTTCAAGCGCACATCAAAGCAGTTTGTGATGTTCTTCAGGTAGCCATGGACCACGACCTCTACTTCAAACTAGTGTTTGAAAGTCCGGTTGAGTCCGGTTTTTTCCTAATTTGGCTGCAACCGCAACCGCAACCGGTTGGTCATTTGGCCCGGCCCAGTGCAACCGTGACCGAACCTTGGCCAACCGGTTGTCACCAGTTGCACCACCTTTCTGCAGGCTGTGTCAACCGGTTGTGACCCGACTTGGTTGCAGTCGGTTGCAGTCAGTTGAGACCGGTTGCAACTGATGTAAACCCGCACGTGTATGACAGGGTTTGGCAGGTTTCATTCGAGTACACTACAATCTCTATTTGGCACAGTTGTACATTAGTATACTAGCTACTAGCCTACTACTAGCTACTGATCTCGCATCGCGCCCGGGTCGTCGAGTCACGTTGTCGTTGTCGACACGTCTTGGTGGTGTCGCCATCCATTGTCCGAGTCGTCTTCATCCGAGTCATTGTCGTTGTTGTCGGTCTTGCTGTTGTCGATGGCAGCGGTGGTGGCAGTGGTGGTGGTGGTTGGTGGCCGTCCGCCAAGTTGTCGTGTGACTCGTGTCAGCGACAGTGTCGCTCCGAGTCTCCGACTCGCTCGTGTCGCCTCGTTGTTGTCGATATTGCCTTGTCGTTGTCGTCGCTATCGTTGTTGTCTTTGAGCTTGTCGTTGTTGACAGTGTCTTGCCGTTGTTGATGGCAAGGCCCTGGCCAAGGTGGTGGCGGTTGGTAGTGCGTGCGGGCTGCAGGAGAAGTACAATTGATAGATAAGGTGACTAAGCAAGGCATAACCAAAACCGGCATCTGGGAATGAATCAATGGCAAACCCCGCCTGCGCCGCATATGCTGCCAACCAACGACAACCCACAACGCCTTGCCAGCCCCAAGCCAAATGTACCAACCACCAGTGCCATACCGACGCAAGTCCCAAATGCAATGCCTGGCACCCTAACAACAACGACGGTCTTGCGGCAGGACTCAGAGCGACAGCAAGGCAGTGCTCGGCTGCAACTCCAAGCGACTCGACAACAACGATGCTGGTGACAACAACAACGCTGGTGACAACAACAACGCCGGTGACAACGGCGACAGTGACGACAGCGACGCTGGTGACAACGGTGGTGACAACGACATGGCGACAACGGCGACAACGCCGCAGCGACGACGACGACGACGACGATGCTGCCATGACCACGACAAACAGCAGTGGTGACACAACGACGGCGGGGGGCGATGACGACACCGTGGGATTCGTAGTTATCTTACAGTAGACTCAGTAGTACTTTGTATAGTAGTGTAGCATTCATCATTCTGTCCTGCAGTGCCAACTTGCCGACTGCAAGTACCCATACCCAGTAGCCATACCCGTGAGTGAGCCCGGCTAGTCCCATGTGAGTCGGTTGCAACCGGTTGCAACCGACTGCAACCGGTTGGAGGTCAGCTGCCATTTCGGGCAACTGCAACTGATACTTTCTAGGACTAGGTACAACTGCAACCAAAAGTCCGGTTGTTTCCAGTTGCAGTTCAGTTGAGTTGCAGTCTTTTTCAGTTGCTGCAACTGAACTTTCAAACACTACTTCAAACCAGAGAAGTGCCTCTTCCACCAACCGCGAATGGATTACCTGGGGGTAATCCTTGAAAAGGGGGTAACTCGTATGGACCCAGTAAAAATTTCGGGCATCAAAGACTGGCCATGCCCAACAAAGGTCAGAGATGTCCGTTCCTTTCTCGGATTCTGCAATTTTTACCACCTCTTCATTCGCAGTTTTGCCACGCACGTGCGAGCACTCAAACTCACATGTAAAGAGGCCATATGGCAATGGGGTACAGAAGAAGAACAAGCATTCCAGAAGCTCAAGTCACTCGTCACCCAAGAGCCAGTACTGGCGCACCCCTGCCTCACAGACCAATTCGAGCTCGAAGTGGACGCATTGGGTTTTGCTGTAGGAGGCATACTCTTACAGAAGAAGAAGGATGGGAAGCGACACCCTATCGGGTACTACTCAGTGACGCTTAACGAAGCAGAATGCAACTACGACATATACGACTTGGAGTTGCTCGCAATCGTCAAAGCCCTTAGACACTGGAGACCCCTACTCGCCGGATCACTGCACAAGATCAAGATCTTCTCGGATCACCTCAACCTTACGCACTGGAGATCGGCGCAAAAGATAAGTCGACGCATTGCCCGGGAAGTACTCAAACTCATGGAGTATGACTTCGATATTCATCATATCAAGGGAACTAGCAATGGACGCGCGGACACGTTATCCCGGAGACCGGACTACGACCAAGGAGAACAGGATAACGAAGGAGTAGTAGTACTCCCCAACCAAGTATTCACACGAACTACGGTCACCCAACTTCCCAAATCTCACGTACAAGAGGAAGAGCAGATACACCCATGGGTAGACCCCCATCAACTCAAGAAGTTCGACGGAATATGGTACTGACAGGGAGCCAGGGTCATCACTGGAAACACGGACGACATCCGCACCATCATATGAAATCATCACGACACCCCCACGTATGGACATCCTAGAATCAAGAGGACTGCGAGGATCATCAAGAGACATTACTGGTGGCCAAGGATGTTAGAGCACGTGACCAAATACATCAAGGGATGCACGGAATGTCAATGCCACAAGGTCAATAACCGACCGACAAGGGCACCCTTAGCCCCTATTACCCCAATCCCTGACACTAAGCCTTTCGAAGTGATAGCGCTTGACTTTATCACTAAACTACCGGTATCACAGGGATATGACTCGATCCTTACGGTCACAGACCATGACTGCACCAAGGCGTCCATATTCATCCCCTGTGTGGAAGAAATAACCGCGGAAGAAACCGCTGCCCTGTACATAGTTCACGTATTTCGGAGGTTCAGATTACCAGCGAAAATCATTAGCGACCAAGATCCCCGATTCGCATCCAAGTTCACCCAGGAGTTATGCAAGATCCTTGGAATCTACCAGAACATATCCACAGTGTATCACCCGCGCACGGATGGGCAATCAGAATGGACCAATCAATGGCTAGAGCAATACCTTCAATTCTGGACCAACGAAAGGCAAGACAACTGGGCGCAGTTCTTACCCATGGCAGAATTCGTGCACAACAGCTGGCCCCACGTGTAACGCCACCACAGGGGCGTTAAGTACGACGTGTACTTCGGTTAAGTCACGGACGGTAACGGGAAAGGAGTAAGTCAGTTACGACTTAGTTCGATGGTGAACAAGTACCACTTGGCCTCCGTGGACACAAGGGTAATAGTAGAGACAAGCTCAAGCGCAACGGCGAGCAAAAAGGGGAGTCAAGCGAAGGTGCGACTCAAAGGATCGGTTCGTGAGAGGAGACAGCGGTGTGGTATTACACAAGAAGTCAAGTCTACCGTACAAGCTAGGTAGCGTGGGACTTATATACTAGTACACGATGTTTGTCGGGGACAAACATATGGCGCGATCCTAGGATCCGGGTCCTAGAGAGCTAACAAAGGGACAGTACGAATAGAGAACAAGGGAATTCCGCGGGACGACGCGTGGATCAGAAGTCGTCAGCGGGTTCTGGAAGTCGCGCCACGAGGCGTCGTATCAGTCATGCGCTGGGCGCGAGATAAGAGTCAAAGTCCGAGTCGGAGCGGATCGTATCGTAAAAGTACAGTGGAGGGTCGATACGGAATGATACGGAATGTGGATCACGAGACGGGAGTGAAGGAGAAAAGAAAGAGGGAGAATCGTAACATTACCCCCCCGCCAGACTCGAAGTCGCCACGACTTCGACTAGTCACTGGTATAGTAACAGTCTTCCTCAGGGATAACGGTAGCGGGGTCAGGAGAGGGGGAGCGGGGACAGGTGTGAGTGCGTAAGAACATGTGACGCCCCCTGCGGCCACACTTACGGCAACCCTCATACTGGGGGCAATCTATCTCATCATGCGTCAGCCTTCCAATCGAGACACTTCCCACACCAGCGGGTGCGCGGCGTGGGATTCTCATACCGGGCAGACATCGGAGACAGGCGCCTTATAAGGCAGACATCCACGCGGTGGGCGAGACTGCCACACCACTGGCATGCGTCCCGCCGCCCCCGCTCGGGGCAGTCTCTGACGAGGTGGTCCTTAGACCGACACTCGTAACACCTACGACGACGCGTGCTGCCTTCTCCTTGAAGGCGCGGCATCTCGCTAGGTCCTCCGGTACGCGGTAGGTAGAGGCATCTCGTCCGCGCTATCGGCGCGGAGCTCAGATGAGTGACGGGGGCGCGTGGGTTTCGTCATCAGCTCTACGTATCGGTCGCTAATGAGTGGGATGATTCGGGCGTACTGCAACCTCTTCCGTACGCTCGACATATTCATGTCGAGGTGGAATTGGTCCTTCGTCGCCTCGGCCTCCAACCTGCGAAGGTCGTCCCGACGCACCTTAAGCGCGTCTCGCGCTTCGAGGCAGGTGCGCAGGCGGGAGACGTCTGCGTGGAGTGCGGGGTAGTGGAGGGAAGAGATCACCTCATCGATTACGATGCGGCGAGGGTCATGGGGGTGGAAGAGGTCCACCTGCTGGTCCGTGACGTGTTGTGGGAGTTGGTTAGCTTGGACGGTGCGCAGGTAAACAGATGTGACGTAGCAAGGTTCCCCCTTGCCCATGGTGCCCACGACCTCTTGATAGTCTTTCCGGTAATAAATGTACCGGGCTACCTCCTTCTTCCCCGGCTCTCCAATCATGAGCGGGTGGAAACGGGGGGAAGTGGGGTCGTTAAAGAAGTAGGGGATGCCTGGCTCGCCTGACTTGTCCTCCTCTTCATCGTCAAGGAGGGCGTAGCGGCGGTCAGGGACCGCGAGCTCTACCGTAGGACAAGGGGTGAACACATGGTCGATACCAGGCGGGAACGGGGGCAGTGGGAGGCTGGGTTGGTGAAGCGAGCTCAACGCAGGCGGGGAGACAAGTGGGGGTGGAGGCGTTGACTCGGGGGATTCCGGCGACTCAGCCGGTTCGGCAATAGTGAGGAGGGAATTGTCGGGGTCAAGCGTAAACTCCGGCAGTGGGGCCGGGGTTACGATGCGCGAGTAGGGAGTATAGGCGTCGTATCCCATAACTGGGATGCCAGCCTCTTGGGATGGTACGGTCAGGTTCTCGAGAATGATCTGAGACGGGGGACGGATGGGTACAGTGGTGACGACAGGTGTATCAGACATGAGGTTTCCTGGGAATGATCATGGGTGATGAGAGTGGGCGAAGGGGGTGCGTCTTTTATATCTTTCGTCCAGCCCCTTCGGCGGTAGGATTCTGCCGATAGAATTCGGCGATTAGGTCAGGTGCGTGGCGGACGTTATCAAGTGGTTCCCACGAGCTGTCACTCATGGGAAATCCCTTCCACTGGATTAGGAACTGAAGTTTACGCCCTCGGCCGTGAAGGCGAGATTGTAACACGCGCTCCACCTCGAACTCTTCTTCTCCTTCGATAAGGTCAGGTGGAGGTCGCGTGAAGTTAGCTCCGTGGAGTTCCGTCTCCTTATATGGCGTAAGGAGGTTCGCATGGAACACGGGATGTATCTTCCACGTCTTCGGAAGATCTAGTTCGTATGAGACCGCCGATAAGACTTTCTTGATTCGGAACGGTCCGTGGCGTTTTGGTGCGAGCTTCGCGGTGGGGTAAAAGGTTCGGAGGTTCGTCCCCTCCAACCATACTTGAGCGCCTTCTAAGTAAGGTATGAAACGCGTCTTCCCCCTCTTCGCCATAAGCTCTTGTGCATGCTTGATGCAGTCTTGCGCATGTTGGCGTCTATCCCCCATCTCTTCCAGTCGTTGATCGACGGACGGAGTTGATGTGGGTTTCGACGTCCACATGGTATGTGGTTCCCACCCCATGATCAACGAGAATGGGGAATGCTTGGTTGTGGCGTTTGGCCACGAGTTGTGCGCGAATTGCGCTACTGGGAGTGCCTCCGCCCAATTGTCCTGCTGCACGTTACTCCAGTGGCGAAGATACTGTTCCAACCACTGATTGGTCCGCTCTGACTGCCCATCCGTCTGTGGATGGTATGCGGAGGAGATGTTTTGGCGGATCCCCAGCGTCTTACACAAGTCCTTCATGAAGGCGGACGTGAAGCGCGGGTCTCGATCCGTGATCATCTTCCGGGGAATGCCATAGTGCGGGTAAACGTGGTGGAGATAGAGTCGCGCCACTCCTTCCGCGGTAATCGTCTCATTACACGGGATGAAGATGGCCACTTTTGAACAATCGTGGTCGGTGATGGTGAGAATGGAGTCGTATCCATTCGACGGGGGTAGTTTTGTGATGAAGTCCATTGTTACGACTTCAAATGGTTCGGCGTCGGGGTCTGTGGTGATGGGGAAAAGGTGTGGCTTTTGTCGGTGGGGGTTAATTTTGTTGGCTTGGCACGTCGCACACCCTTTGACATAGTCTTCTACGTCCTTTCGCATGTTCGGCCACCAGTAGTCGCGTCGCACCAACTCTAGCGTATTTGCGATGCCTGGATGGCCCATGCTCGGCGTGTCGTGGAAAAAGGTAATTACCCCCCGTTTAAGATCGTTGTCGCCCACGACAACGAGAGCGTCTCCTTTCCACCAGAGACCTTGGTGCTTTTTCAGGTTGTGGGGTTCGACCCACGTGAGGACGGCTTTCTCGTCCATATTTTGAGCAATTTGCGTCCAGATGTCCATGTCGTGCATTGACATCTGGGTCGCGCGTATGAATCGGTCGGCGGGGAGGACGATTACATCGTTGTTGTCCTCCTCGTTGGGTTCGTAGTCAGCCCGCCGTGAGAGGGCGTCCGCACGACTGTTTTTTATACCAGGTACATGCTTCAGTGCGAAGTTGTATTCTGATAACTCCAAAAACTCGCGTGCCACTCTTCGGCTGATCTTTCGGGGGTCTTTCCAATACTGTAGATTGGCGTGGTCGGTGTGGATGATAATTTTGTGAGGGGAGCCGACCAGGTAGGTACGCCAGGCTCGTAGCGCCTTGACTACGGCGAGCAACTCTCTGTCGTAGATGTCGTAATTGCGTTCCGCTTCCGTTAGTGACTCGGAGTGGAACGCAATCGGGTGCATGCGTTGGTCCGGTCCTAACTGATTAAGTACCGCCCCAAGGGCTACGTTGGACGCGTCTACTTCGAGTTCAAATGGTTTCGTGAGATCGGGGAAGAGGAGTGTGGGTTCTCGGCCGATGCTTCGTCTGATATTTTCGAACGCATCCTGCTGGTCCTGGTCCCAACGCCAGGGGGTATCTTTCTTTGTGAGGTCGTGTAGCGGGCGGGCGAGGGTGGAGAATCCTCGTATAAACCGCCTATAGAAGTTACAGAAGCCGAGGAAGGCGCGTACTTCCCTGAGGCTCCTCGGGGCTGGCCATTCCAGGACTCCCCGTACCTTAACGGGATCCATCCGGACGTTTCCATGTCCGATGATGAGTCCGAGGTATTCAATTTCTAGTACCTCGAATTCACATTTCTCTGGTTTGACGTACAGGTCGTGCTCTTCGCAGAGGCGTAGTACCTCATGCAGCACGTTCCTGTGTTGGGCGTGGTCGAGGGCGGTGGCGATCAGGATGTCATCCATATAGACGATCACAAGCCCGAGCAGGATAAGGTCCCGGAAAATGTAATCCATCATCGCTTGGAAGGTCGACGGGGAGTTGGTAAGGCCGAAATACATGACCCGGGGTTCGAACAGTCCTCGGTTCGTTTTAAACGCTGCCTTATGCTCATCTCCCGGTTTGACCCATACGTTGTTGTAGCCCCACCTAATGTCGAGTTTAGAGAACAATCGGGCTCCTCGTATGCGGTCGATGAGCTCAGGGATAAGGGGAAGGGGGTAGTGGTTTCGGACGGTGATCTCGTTCAACCGCCTGTAGTCTTGGACGGGCCTCAGCTTCCCGTCTTTCTTCTTGATAAAGAAGAATGGTGATGCGTAAGCGGACTTGGAGGGTCTGATATACCCTTTGTCAAGCTGCTCCGTTAGGAACGCGGTGAGCGCTTCCTCTTCGTTTTGTGCCAGTGGGTATACTTTACAGTCTAGCGCTGGCGGGGCATTCGGCAGGAGGTCGATGGCATGGTCCCACACTCGTGAGGGAGGGAATCGGTGGGATGCTTCCTCACTGAACACCTTATGGTGTCGCCGGTATTCCGCAGGTATCAGCTCTTCGAATGTGCGTTCGGGTCGTTTTGCCGCCTCACGCTGGGCTAGTTCTGAGGCGGTTGTTGTTTTTCGTAGGAATGCGATACAGGGATCTCGCTCATCGTCTGCGAGCTGTTCCCACGCCTCCTCGTCAAGTTCATACGTCTCCAACGCCCTTATGGATGCTTCCATGGGCGTGGCTTCGTCTGACAGATGAAGGCTGGAAATAACGACCGGTTGAAACTCCTCGTTCAACGTCGCTTCTAGTGTTTGGAAGTCCAGTCTCAAGACTGAAAAAAGACTGAGACTGAACTGGACCAGGACTGATCCGGACCGGAAATTACTAAGACCGATCAAGACCGCTAACCGCAGTCCGGTCTCGGTCTCAGTGCGTTGCCGAAAATTGGTAGACCGGTGTAAGACCGGTCAAGACCGGGCTCAACCGGTCTTTTCTCTTTCTCGCACCTTACTTTGCTCAAAGTAATCTCACATGAAATTGATGTGATAATACTGCCTGAGTACTAGTACATGAAGTAAATACACTAGCTATAGTCATAAAAATCTGTCCGAGTTGTACGAATCATGTCGCGTTCAACTTGAAGTTGTCGTCGTCCGAGTCATCGCCGTCGTCGTCCGAGTTGTCGCCGTCGTCGTCCAAGTTGTCGCCGTCGTCCGAGTTGTCGCTGTCGTCGTCCGAGTTGTCGCCGTCGTCGTCCGAGTCGTTGCCATCGTCGTCTTGAGGTCGTGGTCGTTGATTCGTAGTGGTCGTCTTCTTGAGGTCGTGGTTGTGGTCTTGAAGTTGTTGTCTTGAGGTCGTCGTCTTCATCTTGAGGTCGCAATCGTCGTCTTGAGGTCGTCGTGGTCGTCGTCTTGAGGTCGTGGTCATGGTCTTCAAGTTGAGGTCGTGGTCTTCATCTTCGTCTTGCCGTCGTCGCCTTGCCATCGACTGGCACTTCGCTGTTGTGGCTGGTTGTGCAGTTGAGGAGATTGACCAGAAGGATATAACATGAGCGAAGGAACCGGACAGCGGAATAGTCAGTAAGGTGACTAAGACTCGGCAATCTCCCGGGCCGGGCACGTTCAAGTGAAAGCACGCTTTAGGAAACCGTGATACGGCTTTGCTCAGCGTACACAGGACGGCAACGACAGCAATCAACGACCCCACCAACACCACATACCCGAGGTGGCGACGGCAGTTCAACCACGACGATGCAGGATTGTCTGACGGTGGGGTGAAGACGACAAGGCCGGCGGCGACTACAATAGCGACAGCGAGGCAACTCGACTTGCCTGTCGACTTCATCAAGGACCCGGACAACATGCCAATACTGAACGACACCGACAACAACCCGGAGGCAACAGACGACAACTCGGATGCGACAAGGGACGCGACAGACGACGACACTAGTGCGACCAACAATGACTCGGATGCGACTCGGATGCGACTCGGATGCGACAGATAAGGGGCGACGACAGCGGGGTGGGCATTATAATTAGACTACAGTACAGTACATTGTTCGGTAATTACTACAGTACTAGTGCAACTTGCTATGAGAGTGGTTCTCCTGCCTACAAGACTGGTCTTTACCAGTCGCAAACTGGTCTCAACCTCAACCGGTTGAGACCAGTCTCGTAACCGGAAAAAACCGACATAGACCGGTCTATGTCGGTTCAGTCCGGTTATCTGTGGCTAAGAGATTTCGGAAGACCGGTCTCGGTCTCGGTCTGGGCTCTCGGGGTCCAAAAGACCGGACCAGACCGGACTTTCAAACACTAGTCGCTTCTCCCCATCGTATCTTCGGCTCAAAGGCCGTGAACCAGGGGTACCCGAGGATCACTTCGTCTCTTCCTAAGTTCGTAATTAGGAAGCGAAGCGTCTTGGTCTCCTTCCCTGTTCTCACGGTGAGATCGGTGTACTGCGTGATCTCTCCGTCTTGGTTGTTCGTCCCATCCACGTTCCAAATGCGGATGGGATGCGAGACGTTTCGGGTGGATATCTGTAGTCGTTTGAGCAACGTTGAACAAATAAAATTGTCGGTTGCTCCGGAGTCCACTAGGACTTGTCTTTCGGCCGTCGTGTGTGCAGATTTGAACAGAACTGGGATTCTCATGGATCGATATCTGCTAGTGTACACGTTTAGATTCAACGCTCTAGCCCAGGCCGCTGGGTTCAAGCGTCGGGAAAACCCTCCTTCCCGAATAGTTTGTCCACCATGAGGTCCCTGACCTCCTGAGTCTGCGCTTTCATCGCTGCGATCTGCGCATCCGCCTGTTCTTCATTCGAAAGTATGCGATTAGAAGATACGGCAACAGTAGTGATGGTGGGAGTTGGTACGTCTGGAGTCGAGGTAAAGGAGGGGGGTCCGAAGGAGGAGGCAGCAGCCGCGCGCGTTCCCTTTTCTGGGCAGTTACGCGACATGTGCCCTTGAGCACGACATCTAAAACATCGTCCCTCCTTCTGAAGCTGGGCCCGGTCTCCGTCAGTAAGTGCCACGGAGGCTCGGGCGCGTCCAACATCCATGGCGTTAGGGTTTCGGTTCTGTTTGAGAGCCTGGACCCACTGCTCTCGGCTGTGTCCGCTCTTCTTTCCGCGTTGGGATCTGTTCTTTCCCAGGCGGTCCTTTAAAACCAGATATTCAGCCTGCTGTAGACGGGCGGCCGCCTTCCAATCATCCCATGTGATCAGGTGTTGGAAGCGTGTGGCGTTGATTACTAACTGGTCAGGGAGCCCATCCTGGAACATGTCCAGCGTCGTAGCTTCATCGGGATTGTACCCGGCTTTGTGGACTAGGTTGGAGAACGTAGCCACGTAGGTGTCGATGTCTTCGCCCTTCATGGTTAGAGTTTGCAAACTCTTCCGGGCCTTTGTTCGTTCCGCCGTATCGGTGTACGACTGCATAAACCGATCACGGACGGTGTTCCACAGGTTCATCTCAGTCATCAAGACCCCTGTGTTTCGCTGGTTTTCGAGCCAAGCGAACTGCTCTGTGACCCAGTCGTCGACAAGGGGTCCGCGGATGTAGGAAAGAAAGGTCATCGCGCGGGGGTAGGGGATGGCGAGCTGGTCGACAGTGGGGTTCATTTCTCGGTATAGGTTGAACGCAAGCATGAACTGTTTGCTTTTCTCTCGGTCTCCGTTAAACTCAGGGGGTGGGTTCCCTCCTAGGCGTCCGTGTCCTCCAGGTGCGGGCGGGATTGCGGCTGGTGCGGCTCCGGCGGGGGGAACAGGAGCGCCACCTGCTCCACCGCCCCCGCCTCCTCCGCCACCTGCGCCGCTTCCTCCACCGCCTGGCGCACTTCCTCCACTAGCGCCGCCACTCGGGAGACCTCCTCCAGGAGCTGCGCCTCCGCCTCCAGGAGCCGCTGCTCCACCTGACGGGCCGCCGCTAGGAGCGCCTCCACTACCAGAAGGAGCTGGTCCTCCGCTGGTAAGGGTTGTGCTAGCCGAGGCATGGGTTTGTGACATGGACTGGGGTGTAGGTTGGGAACCGGGTAGTTCTGGGGGGTTTACGAAGAGGGAAGGGGTGAACGTGGTTGTTGGTACGGAGACACTAGGTGAATTATCAGGGTCGGAGTCAACGTCAATCCCTTTCGGGTTATGACTCTTTAGTGGTCCGACGTTCAGTTCTAGCGGTACTGGTCCAATAGTATACCAGCTTCGTTCGTTCGGCGAGTAATCAATATAAGCCCAGAGACGTCTATCCTCCAGGTAATGGATTTGGTGATACTCTTTCTTTTTCGGGTTGAAGATGTAATATCCTTCAACGTTGTTGATTTCTGCCCAGACAGCTGCTCCTTTGATACGGTCGGAGAGCTCGTCGGTTGTGAGCCGAGTGATGTACTCTGGCTGGAATCTGGATCTAGCGCGACTAGACGTCGCCACAGTGGGAGACTTGACTTAATGTAACGCCACCACAGGGGCGTTAAGTACGACGTGTACTTCGGTTAAGTCACGGACGGTAACGGGAAAGGAGTAAGTCAGTTACGACTTAGTTCGATGGTGAACAAGTACCACTTGGCCTCCGTGGACACAAGGGTAATAGTAGAGACAAGCTCAAGCGCAACGGCGAGCAAAGAGGGGAGTCAAGCGAAGGTGCGACTCAAAGGATCGGTTCGTGAGAGGAGACAGCGGTGTGGTATTACACAAGAAGTCAAGTCTACCGTACAAGCTAGGTAGCGTGGGACTTATATACTAGTACACGATGTTTGTCGGGGACAAACATATGGCACGATCCTAGGATCCGGGTCCTAGAGAGCTAACAAAGGGACAGTACGAATAGAGAACAAGGGAATTCCGCGGGACGACGCGTGGATCAGAAGTCGTCAGCGGGTTCTGGAAGTCGCGCCACGGGGCGTCGTATCAGTCATGCGCTGGGCGCGAGATAAGAGTCAAAGTCCGAGTCGGAGCGGATCGTATCGTAAAAGTACAGTGGAGGGTCGATACGGAATGATACGGAATGTGGATCACGAGACGGGAGTGAAGGAGAAAAGAAAGAGGGAGAATCGTAACACCACGAGGCAACAAAGAAATCCCCATTTGCACTCATGATGGGATACAATCCGCGTGCCGATTGGATGGATAAACCATCTCCCATACCAGCGGTCAGCACGAGACTTCAGCAGTTCCAAGAAGCGCGGAAACAGGCCCAGGAACTGATATGGAAGGCTCAATCCATGTGGGTCAAGCACCGAGACACGCCCAAATACCACGAAGAGGACCTAGTATGGCTAGAGGGACGTCATTTGCACACTAACCAACCCACTGCCAAGCTTGCCGCGTGGAGACATGGACCCTTTCGAGTCATTCAGGTGATGTCCCCTATCAACTATCGCCTCGAACTTCCCACGCAGTGGAGTATTCACCCCGTGTTTCACATTGATCTTCTCACGCCCTACCGAGATACACCCATGCATGGGGAAAACTTCCAGCGCCCGCCACCGGACCTAGTTGATGGACAAGAAGAATATGAAATAGAACAAGTTCTAGACTCCAGAAGATTCAGAAGAGGACGTAAACTCCAGTACCTCGTGAAGTGGAAAGGTTACTCTGACTTGGACAACCAGTGGGTCAACAAAGCCAACCTATTTGCGGAAGAAGCCATAGCGGAGTTCGAAAGGACGTACCCCACGGCTATAAAGGCCATCCAAATCGATGCTGAGTCCCCATCACTCTTTCACCCTGGATTCCTATCAAACACCATGTCTTCTCCCGCTCGCACCGCTCCCTCCTCTGTCCCTGCCTATGCAGCAGCCAACCTCACCCACCAAGAGACGTGCGATGCCATCGTGCACATCGAGCCCATCACGGACCTCGACCACCCCGAAGCAGAGCCCACCTACTGGCTCCTCAACGACGACGGCAACCGGCTCAACGCCGCCCCCCTCTCGGAGGCCAAAGTTGGTGGGGTTCGTGACACTCTCGGAGGGCGTACGCTCTCCTCACCTGGATCTGGCCCGGTTTGAGTCGAGTACCAGATCCAAAAGGTCAAAGACACAGAGGACAAAGATATGGGAGGAGTGGAAGGTAATGGCGGAGATGTGGAGGTTAGAGCAGCTCGACAACGCCACGAGATGGAGGACGACGGGAGTGACAAGGAGAACCGTGCGCCTCGAGCTGCGCTGACAGTTTGACGTGACGATGCGCAAGCTGTCTACGATCTCCTGGAGCAGCTGAGGGAGTGGTACCCAGCTGAGCACCCTTCAATCATAAACAGCACCGACTCTGACCACCCTGACGAGACCCCATACGCCTGTGACACCACAGGGCATCCCCTCTACCACGCCGCCGTCGAGGCGGAAGTGGCTCCTCTTCACACCGCCACACGCCTGTGCCATCAGCTGGGCAGCACGCACCTCGCCCCCCACAGCTTCAAACACAACCGCGGGGATGACTTCATTCACTTCCCTATCACCACCCCCCAGGGCCATATGCAACAGGCCACGTACGTGCAGGTCATCGACGGCCCCGACCCCATCGTAGTGGGGCTCATCGAGGACAGCGACAAGGTATATACCAAGCCGCTGTACGCAGAGCCCCACGTGCGGGAGCTTGGCAAGCCGCACTATGCACCTGAGGACATGCACGCTCTCATCAGCGGGCATGTGGGGCAGCATCGCCTCGACCGGGCCGTCAACAAGCTAAAGGACCACAGCTTGAAGGCGGAGTTGAAGCGGTATCAGCAGTACCAGCACGAGGCGGAGCAGGTGGAGCAGCACGAGGCAGAGCAGGTGGAGCAGTGCCTGCACTCACTGGCTCAGTCGTTGGGAGGGGTGCATGGTGAGTTGAAGAGGTGCAAGTACAGGTTGGAGATGGCGGATACCATAGAACGGGTCATGCAGATGCAGGAGGGGTGGCTGTTGGGCATCGGACCCATGAGGACACGACGTGGTCGTCGCAGCTGAAAAGGGGGTGATGTTACGGATCGAACGACATGGATGCTTACTTACAGGTGATGACCCCCTTAGTAAGTCGTAATGAGTCATGGACTTCTCACACCAGTCAGGTGTCGTATCACATGCCAATGTGGTGTGTTTCATAGTATCACTATAGTAGGGTTCAAGCTACTTTAGCTATTTGTTGTACGGTTTCGGGAGGAGCTTTAAAGCTGCCTCATACATGTATAAGTAGTCGTAGTTGAAGACTCAGGATCGCCATCCTGGTCTTCTTCAATCACCACTTGTCTTGCCCCATCTCTACTACGTTTCGCTTGTCTCCCTGGAGCAAGTTGTCTATCATCGAGGTATCCAGAGACTAACGAACGTCCTGGTATACGAAGGAGTCACATGCCCTGTTTAGCACCATGTACTCGTGGTCAATCACGTGTCAAGTCACGTGACACCCTTGAAGGAATATTTGCTAAGTCGTGAACGCCCTTGCGCAGTCTAAGTCAGACTAAACGTCCATGGTGGCGTTACATGCGGAATAAGCATGGAGCAAGAAAGAACACTTGTATTTATTTCTTCTTGGTAGCCGAGCAGGGGTTCGTCTCATCTCGATCACTACCTTCGTTCCACCCTTTACTCCAGTTTCAGTCTCCAAACTCACATTTCATCACTCATTGGTAGTCTGCTGTACGTTCAGATTGGTACTAGACCTGACATTTCCTTCGCTGTGTCACATTTGGCACAGTATGCAGCAAATCCTTCCCCCCAACATCTGCAGCTTGTGCAATATATTCTGGCTTACTTAGTAGGCACTGTGGGCATGTGTATAGTTTATGATGGCGCCAGTGGAGACGGCCTTCAAGTTCACAGCTACTCTGATTCTTCCCTGGGTGACCAGGTTGATGATAGACACTCCACTTCGGGTTATGTGTTCCTATTAGCCAATGGTGCAATAAGCTGGTCTTCACGAAAGCAAAAGACAGTGGCCCAAAACACTACAGAGGCGGAATACATGGCCATGACCGATGTGGCCAACCAAGCCACTTGGTATCAGAGCTTCCTTGCGGAACTCGGGTACGAGGTCGACGACCCCATCCCATTGCATGGTGACAATAAGGGTGCCATTGATTTGGCCTTGAACCCTGTCACTGGGAGGCAATCCAAGCACATTGCCATTAGGCATCATGTCATTAGGGAGTACATCGAAAAGAGGACCATCACTCTTATTAGAACCCCTACTCTGGAAATGGTCGCAGATGGCTTTACCAAGTCGCTCGCGCGCACTCTGCTCCAACAACACAATGTTGACATGGGTGTAACGCCACCACAGGGGCGTTAAGTACGACGTGTACTTCGGTTAAGTCACGGACGGTAACGGGACAGGAGTAAGTCAGTTACGACTTAGTTCGATGATGAACAAGTACCACTTGGCCTCCGTGGACACAAGGGTAATAGCAAGGACAGGCTCAAGCGCAACGGCGAGCAAAGACGGGGAGTCAAGCGAAAGTGCGACTCAAGGGATCGGTTCGTGAGAATAGACAGCGGTGTGGTATTACACAAGAAGTCAAGTCTACCGTACAAGCTAGGTAGCGTGAGACTTATATACTAGTACACGATGTTTGTCAGAGACAAACACATGGCGCAATCCTAGGATCCGGGTCCTAGAGAGCTAACAAGGGGAAAGTACGAAAAGAGAACAAGGGAATTCCGCGGGACAACGCGTGGATCAGAAGTTGTCAGCGGGTTCTGGAAGTCGCGCCACGGGGCGTCGTAACGGTCATGCGCTAGGTGCGAGATAAGGGCCCAGGCGCGGGTCGAAGCGGATCGTATCGTAAAAGTACAACGGAAAGTCGACACAGAATATGAGTCATAAGATGAAGAGGAATGGGCCGAAATAGAGGGGAGAAATCGTAACATTACCCCCCCGTCAGACTCGAAGTCGCCACGACTTCGACTAGTCACTGGTATAGTACCAGTCCTCTTCGGGAATGACAGTAGCCGGGTCAGGAGAGGGGGAACGGGGACAGGTGTGAGATCGTAAGAACATGTGGCGCCCCCTTCGGCCACACTTACGGCAACCCTCATACTGCGGACAATCAATCTCGTCATGCGTCGCCTTCCAGTCAAGACACTTCCCACACCAGCGAGTGCGCGGCGTGGGATTCTCGTACCGAGCGGACATCGGGGATAGTCGCCTTATGAGGCAGACATCCACGCGATGGGCGAGGCTGCCACACCATTGGCATGCGTCCCGCCGCCCTCGCTCGGGGCAATCTCGGACGAGGTGGTCCTTGGACCGACACTCGTAACACCTGCGACGACGCGTGCTGCCTTCGCCTTGAAGGCGCGGCATCTCGCTAGGCCCTCCTGCACGCGGTGGTAAGGGCATCTCGTCCGCGCTGTCGGCGCGGAGCTCAGATGAATGACGGGGGCGAGTGGGTTTCGTCATCAGCTCCACATAACGGTCGCTGATGAGGGGGATGATCCGGGCGTACTGCAACCTTTTCCGTACACTCGACATGTTCATGTCGAGGTGGAATTGGTCCTTCGTCGCCTCTGCTTCCAGCCTGCGAAGGTCGTCCCGGCGCACCTTAAGCGCGTCTCGCGCTTCGAGACAGGTGCGTAGGCGGGAGACGTCCGCATGGAGCGCGGGGTAGTGGAGGGAGGAGATCACCTCGTCGATCACGATGCGACGAGGGTCATGAGGGTGGAACAAGTCCACTTGCTGGTCCGTGACGTGTTGTGGGAGCTGATTAGCTTGGACGGTACGCAGGTAGACAGATGTGACGTAGCAAGGTTCCCCCTTGCCCATGGTTCCTACGACTTCCTGATAGTCTTTGCGGTAATAGATGTACCGCACCACCTCCTTCTTGCCCGGCTCTCCAATCATGAGCGGGTGGAAGCGTGGGGAGGTGGGGTCGTTGAGGAAGTATGGGATGCCCGGTTCCCCTGACTTGTCCTCATCCTCATCGTCGAGGAGGGCATAGCGGCGGTCAGGGATAGCGAGCTCTACTGTAGGACGGGGGGTGAAGACATGGTCTATGCCAGGTGGGAACGGGGGTATCGGGAGGTCGGGCTGATGGAGCGTGCTTAGGGTGGGCTGAGAGACGAGTGGAGGTGGAGACATCGGCCCAGGGGATTCCGACGACTCAGCTGGTTCGACGACAGTAGGTAGTGAGGTTTCTGGGTCAAGTGTAAATTCTGGCAGAGGGTCGGGTGTAACAATGCGTGAGTAGGGGGTGTAGGCGTCATATCCCATGACTGGGATGCCCGCTTCTTGGGACGGTACTGTTAGGTTTTCGAGAATGATCTGGGAAGGGGGGCGAACGGGCACAGTGGAGACGATGGGTGTGTCAGACATGAGGTTTCCGGGGATGATCATGGGTGACGAGAGTGGGCGAAGGGGATGCGTCTTTTATATCTTTCGTCCAGCCCCTTCGGCGGTAGGATTTTGCCGGTAGAATTCGGCGATTAGGTCGGGTGCGTGGCGGACGTTATCGAGTGGCTCCCACGAGCTGTCACTCATGGGAAATCCCTTCCACTGGATTAGGAATTGAAGTTTGCGCCCTCGGCCATGAAGGCGAGATTGTAACACGCGCTCCACTTCGAACTCCTCTTCTCCTTCGATAAGGTCAGGTGGAGGTCGCGTGAAGTTAGCTCCATGGAGTTCCGTCTCCTTATATGGCGTAAGGAGGTTCGCATGGAACACGGGGTGTATCTTCCACGTCTTCGGAAGATCTAGTTCGTACGAGACCGCCGATAAGATCTTTTTGATTCGGAACGGTCCGTGGCGTTTTGGGGCGAGCTTTGCGGTGGGGTAAAAGGTCCGGAGGTTCGTCCCCTCCAACCATACTTGAGCGCCTTCCAGGTAAGGTATGAAGCGCGTCTTCCCCCTCTTCGCCATAAGCTCTTGCGCGTGTTTGATGCAGTCTTGCGCATGTTGGCGTCTATTACCCATTTCTTCTAGTCGTTGATCAACAGACGGAGTCGATGTGGGTTTTGATGTCCACGTGGTACGTGGTTCCCATCCCATGATCAACGAGAACGGGGAATGCTTGGTTGTGGCATTTGGCCACGAGTTGTGCGCGAATTGCGCCACTGGGAGTGCTTCCGCCCAGTTATCTTGTTGTACGTTACTCCAGTGGCGGAGGTACTGTTCTAGCCACTGGTTAGTACGTTCCGACTGCCCATCAGTCTGCGGATGGTATGCAGAGGAGATGTTCTGACGGATCCCCAGCGTCTTACACAAATCCTTCATGAAGGCGGATGTGAAGCGCGGGTCCCGGTCCGTGATCACCTTCCGGGGAATGCCGTAGTGTGGGTAGACGTGGTGGAGATAGAGTCGCGCCACTCCTTCCGCGGTGATCGTCTCATTGCACGGGATGAAGATAGCCGCTTTTGAACAGTCATGGTCGGTAATGGTGAGAATGGAGTCGTATCCATTCGATTGGGGTAGTTTCGTGATGAAGTCCATTGTTACAACTTCAAATGGTTCAGCGTCGGGGTCTGTGGTGATGGGAAAGAGGTGTGGCTTCTGTCTGTGGGGGTTGATCTTGTTGGCTTGGCACGTCGCACAGCCTTTGACATAGTCTTCTACATCCTTCCGCATGTTCGGCCACCAGTAGTCACGTCGCACTAACTCTAGCGTGTTTGCGATCCCTGGGTGGCCCATGCTAGGCGTGTCGTGGAAAAAGGTAATTACCCCCCGCTTAAGATCGTTGTCGCCCACGACAACGAGAGCGTCTCCTTTCCACCAGAGACCTTGGTGCTTTTTCAGGTTGTGGGGTTCGACCCACCCAAGGACGGCTTTCTCGTCCATGTTTTGCGCTATTTGCGTCCAGATGTCCATGTCGTGCATTGACATCTGGGTTGCGCGTATGAAGCGGTCAGCGGGGAGGACGATTACATCGTTGTTGTCCTCCTCGTTGGGCTCGTAGTCAGCTCGTCGTGAGAGGGCGTCCGCGCGACCGTTCTTTATACCAGGTACGTGCTTCAGTGCGAAGTTGTACTCTGATAACTCCAAGAACTCGCGTGCCACTCTTCGGCTGATCTTTCGGGGGTCTTTCCAATACTGCAGATTGGCGTGGTCGGTGTGGATGATGATTTTGTGAGGGGAGCCGACCAGGTAGGTACGCCAGGCTCGTAGCGCCTTGACTACAGCCAGTAACTCCCTATCGTAGATGTCATAGTTGCGTTCCGCTTCCGTTAGTGACTCGGAGTGGAACGCAACCGGGTGCATGCGTTGGTCAGGCCCCAATTGATTAAGTACCGCTCCAAGGGCTACGTTGGACGCGTCTACCTCGAGTTCGAATGGTTTTGTGAGGTCGGGGAAGAGGAGTGTGGGTTCTCGGCCGATGCTTCGTCTAATATTGTCGAACGCATCCTGCTGGTCCTGGTCCCAACGCCAGGGGCATCTTTCTTCGTGAGGTCGTGCAGCGGGCGGGCGAGGGTGGAGAATCCTCGAATAAACCGCCTGTAGAAGTTACAGAAGCCGAGGAAGGCGCGTACTTCCCGAAGGCTTCTCGGGGCTGGCCATTCCAGGACTCCCCGTACCTTAACGGGATCCATCTGGACGTTCCCATGCCCGATGATGAGTCCGAGGTATTCAATTTCTAGTACCTCGAATTCGCATTTCTCTGGTTTGACATATAGGTCGTGCTCTTCGCAGAGGCGCAGTACCTCGTGCAGCACGTTCCTGTGTTGGGCGTGGTCGAGGGCGGTAGCGATTAGGATGTCGTCCATATAGACGATTACAAGTCCGAGTAGGATGAGGTCCCGAAAAATGTAGTCCATCATCGCTTGGAAGGTCGACGGGGAGTTGGTAAGGCCGAAATACATGACCAGGGGTTCGAACAGTCCCCGGTTCGTTTTAAACGCTGCCTTATGCTCATCCCCCGGTTTGACCCGTACGTTGTTGTAGCCCCATCTAATGTCGAGTTTAGAGAACAATCGGGCTCCTTGTATGCGGTCGATGAGTTCAGGGATGAGGGGAAGGGGATAGTGGTTTCGGACGGTGATCTCGTTCAACCGCCTGTAGTCTTGGACGGGCCTCAGCTTCCCGTCTTTCTTTTTGATGAAGAAGAATGGTGACGCGTAAGCGGATTTGGAGGGTCTGATATACCCTTTGTCAAGCTGCTCCGTTAGGAACGTGGTGAGCGCCTCCTCTTCGTTCTGTGCCAGCGGGTATACTTTACAGTCTAATGCTGGCGGGGCGTTCGGGAGGAGGTCGATGGCATGGTCCCACACTCGTGAGGGGGGGAATCGGTGGGATGCTTCCTCACTGAACACTTTATGGTGCCGTCGGTATTCCGCCGGTACCAGTTCTTCGAACGTGCGTACGGGTCGTTTTGCCGCCTCGCGCTGGGCTAACTCTGAGGCGGTCGTCGTCTTTCGTAGGAATGTGATGCAGGGGTCCCGCTCATCATCTATGAGCTGTTCCCACGCCTCCTCGTCAAGTTCATACGTCTCCAACGCCCTTATGGATGCTTCCATGGGCGTGGCTTCGTCTGACAGATGAAGGCTGGAAATGACGACCGGTTGAAACTCCTCGTTCAACGTCGCTTCTCCCCATCGTATCTGTGGCTCAAAGGCCGTGAACCAGGGATACCGAGGATCACTTCGTCCCTTCCTAGGTTCGTGATTAGGAAACGAAGCGTCTTGGTCTCCTTCCCTGTTCTTACGGTGAGATCGGTGTACTGCGTGATCTCTCCGTCCTGGTTGTTCGTCCCATCTACGTTCCAAATGCGGATGGGGTGCGAGACATCTCGGGTGGATATCTGTAGTCGTTTGAGCAGTGTCGAACAAATAAAGTTGTCGGTTGCTCCCGAGTCCACTAGGACTTGTCGTTCGGCCGTGGTGTGTGCAGATTTAAACAGAACTGGGATTCGCATGGATCGATATCTGCTAGTGTACACGTTCAGATTTAACGCTCTAGCCCAGGCCGCCGGGTTCAAGCGTCGGGAAAACCCTCCTTCCCGAATAATTTGTCCACCATGAGGTCCCTGACCTCCTGGGTCTGCGCTTTCATCGCAGCGATCTGCGCATCCGCCTGTTCTTCATTCGAAAGTACGCGATTAGAAGATACGGCGACAGTAGTGATGGTGGGAGTTGATACGTCTGGAGTCGAGGTAAAGGAGGGGGATCCGAAGGAGGAGGTAGTAGCCGCGCGCGTTCCCTTTTGTGGGCAGTTACGCGACAAGTGCCCCTGAGCACGACATCTAAAACATCGTCCCTCCTTCTGAAGCTGGGCCCGGTCTCCGTCAGTGAGCGCCACGGAGGCTCGGGCGCGTCCAATGTCCATGGCGTTTGGGTTTCGGTTCTGTTTAAGAGCCTGGACCCACTGCTCTCGGCTGTGTCCGCTCTTCTTTCCGCGCTGGGATCTGTTCTTCCCCAGGCGGTCCTTTAAAACCAAGTATTCAGCCTGCTGTAGACGAGCGGCCGCCTTCCAATCATCCCATGTGATCGGATGTTGGAAGCGCGTGGCGTTGATTACTAACTGGTCTGGGAGTCCGTCCTGGAACATTTCCAGTGTGGTAGCTTCATCGGGATTATACCCGGCTTTGTGGACTAGGTTGGAGAACGTAGCCACATAAGTGTCGATGTCTTCGCCCTTCATGGTTAGAGTTTGCAAACTCTTTCGGGCTTTTGTTCGTTCCGCCGTATCGGTGTACGACTGCATAAACCGATCACGGACGGTGTTCCACAGGTTCATCTCAGTCATTAGAACGCCTGTGTTTCGCTGGTCCTCAAGCCAAGCGAACTGCTCTGTGACCCAATCGTCGACGAGGGGTCGCGGATGTATGAGAGAAAGGTCATCGCGCGGGGGTAGGGGATAGCAAGCTGGTCGACGGTGGGGTTCATTTCTCGGTATAAGTTGAACGCAAGCATGAACTGCTTGCTTTTCTCTCGGTCCCCGTTGAACTCGGGGGGTGGGTTTCCTCCTAAGCGTCGTGTCCTCCGGGTGCGGGCGGGATCGCGGCTGGTGCGGCTCCGGCGGGGGGAATAGGAGCGCCACCTGCTCCACCGCCCCCGCCTCCTCCGCCACCTGCGCCACCTCCTCCACCGCCTGGCGCACCTCCTCCACTAGCGCCGCCACCCGGGAGACCTCCTCCAGGAGCTGCGCTTCCGCCTCCAGGAGCCGCTGCTCCACTTGACGGGCCGCCGCTAGGAGCGCCTCCACTACCAGAAGGAGCTGGTCCTCCGCTGGTAAGGGTTGTGCTGGCCGAGGCCATGGGTTTGTGACATGGACTGGGGTGTAGGTTGGGAACCGGGTAGT
>JAKEYF010000424.1:0-45774 GCA_021527775.1 Lactarius sanguifluus | reverse complement strand
AGCCAGTTGATCAACTTGCGATTTCCATCCCGATAGACTCTGAATGCGTTGGCCTTGTCTTCAAGTAGCTTAAGGACGTCATCGGGAGAATCGCGGCCTCTCAGCTGGTCGGCAAAGGGTGCTTGTCGAGTTCTACGCCAGTCTGGTCGCTGTAGTCGGCAAGAGCTTTATCGAGGATCGCTTGAAATGAATATAGCAGGCATTTTGTAGATGGTTCCTAGAAGAAATAGAGATACGTTGGCGAATTCGGTGGTTGTGTGTGAGGTGGGGGAGGGCTCACAGCGAGCACTAGCGCCCAACCTCCGTGCCGCACAGAGCACCGCCTCTTCGGAGCTTCTGTCAATACCTGATGGAATTCCAACGCTGTACCTACAACGGAGCAGCGACCATCGCCCCCTCACCGTCTCGACCATCGCCATGACCCGTGAAAATATAGAATTTAAGTGCGGTGGTATCCCATGATAACATAAGTACAAACGAGAGACACATACAGTAAACCAAACACTATCCAGACCCTCCAGCGTGACTCTGACTGAACACCTTCAACCAACCGTCCCCCATCTCCGATCTGAGCGCCTCGACCCGCGCCCGGAACGCGTCCGCCTCCTTGATCTCCTCCCCCACCCCATCCTCCACCTTCCCAGGCGCCTCAAACACAGACGCAGCAACGCGCGCACGCCGCGCCGCAGACCGCCGCGCCGACACGCGCACGCTCATCGTGCGATCCGGCGGCGGGCGCACCAGCACTGGCGACGGCGGGCCGTCAGAGTCCGCCAACGCCAGCGCCGGCGCATACTCAGTATGCGAGCGGCGGTGCTTAGGCGTGGGCGCCTTCGGCGTCGTGCTGTCCTCCTCCGCGGGGAGGAGCGTGCGAGAGGAGCCGTCGCCTCGGGTGCGGGGGGTAACGACGCCGGCGCGCCGAGCGGAGAGCGCGACGCCGAAGGGGGAGAGCCGACGTGCTCGCTTGGCTCCTCCGAGACCGTGACCCACGTGCCAGCAGCGTTCGCGTTCGCCGGGTCTGCGTCCAGGTGCACGATGCGCTTTCGCCCGCTTTTTCCGGGGTTTCGCGCTGTGGCGGGGAGGAAGCGGCGATTGTTGGTGCGACGAGGGGGCTGGCGAGAACGCTGGGCTGCTTCGAAGAGCTGGCGCCGCTCGATGGGCTGGGGCGACTGCCGTCGTTGATGGAGCTGGGGCGGGTGGTGGCGGTGGTGGTGCAGTCGTCGCTGTTGCCGCTCCTCCAACAGGCACCACTGGTGGCGAATATGGCTTGGACATCGGCCGTTGTAGAGTCATCTGTTCTGGTGGGGGGAGGTCAGGCTCCTTCGCTCGTAGAACCGGCTGGCGTCCCCATCCAGAAGGATCGCTTTCCCTCCTTCCAGAAAAAGTCGAAGCACTTAACGCGGGTAGTCACTCTCGATCTCCGTGAATGCGTTAGCCCTCCACCCACACCTCGGTAATGTTGGGTAACAACTGAGAGTCGGCCCACCTCTCCCGATTCCTCCACTTGATTGTGTCTGACGTCCCACGCGCTCTAGTGCCACTAGCCGCTCTAGACCGCAAAGCGAATCCAAGGCGATTCCGCGACAGGTTGAGTGCAAGCACTTGACCCAGTTTCTTGTAAATGCCCAGGACGGAATCAATCATGTTATCTGAGAGGTTGAGTGAGACGAGATTGTACAACGATGATAAGGCCAGGAGGGACCGCGAAACAGAGCAAATTCGAGGATAGATCGAGGTGGGTGAGGCGAAGAGAGATGTGGGAGGATTTCAGTCGGAATAAGGTTAGCGCGTTATCTGCCAGTGAAAGATGCCTGAGGAATGCCCACTTGGGATGGTGGTAACTGGGGCGAGACGGTGGATTCGGTGGGAGAAGAAGGCCCGGGGTGGGTCTTCGCCAGTTGGTGTGACGACCGTTTCCTCCGCATGTTCTTCCACGGAATCTGGAAGACGCGGTGCTGTGGAATGATGATTGCCGCGAAAGGTTAGGGGGATCCAGAGGAGGGGCAGCCTGTCTCCGGGCAGAATCATCTATCACCGTGTTGATGAACAAATCAGATACGTCATCGAGCCCACTGCGTTTGATTGTGAGACTCCACAAGCTCTCTGAAAGCCTGTCCCAACCAAGGAGCGTGCGTGGGTCAATGTCAAGGCACTCCAAGCTCTGCAGATTACGGAATGAATCCAATGGTAACGCGTTTTCGTTTGGAGGGTCCGCCGCTATTTCCATGATCTTTGTGGGACCAGGGGCTCGTAGCGACAGCGCTGGGATCTTTGTAAAGCTGCTAAAGACATACTTTAGCTCCTGGTCCACGCTAGGTGGTTCCGGACGTGTCCAGATGCCAACCCCTAACGAAAGCCGGGAAACGACAGACAGCGAGGTACGAATGGAAGAGAGGGACATGGAATCGGATGAATCTCCACTGTGAGATACATCGACGTAGTTTATGGGGGCGTGACGGGTTGGACAGCCTTCGAGTCGAGGGAGCCGACATGATAGCCGAGGGCTTCGAGGCGGATGAGGATATAGAATAGATGGTGGGTATCGATAGCGAAAGTGAGGGGTTTGGGTCTGGTGGGTTGGGAGTGCTGTCCGAGCTGAACCACTGGAGAGGATTAAGGGTGAGGCCGCTCGGAGCAGGTTGAGCTTGGTTGGCGGGGGCGTCGACGGCGCTGGAAGGCAGCTTCGGCGAGGCGGGACTCATTTGTGCGTATGAAAGAGGCAACGGTACGCAAATAGTCGTCGCCATGCTCGTTGTCCATGTGGTTGTGGGTAGAGGGGAGCGGTTATATCTGCAAACCCGGCGGTCAAGGTGAGGCTCGCTCGAGGTGCGGTCGTCGCTGTATCCCGGGCCGGTGGGGTTGAATGAGGCAAGGTGGGGCGACGACGCGCGTCAGACTCAACCTCGTACCATCAAGATCGAATGAAGATAACAGTAAAGACTCTGCAACAAAAAGTCTTTTATGTTCGTCATCTCTACTGACATCTTACCGTCCTCGTCGTCTTACCCATTCCAGGTCGAGGCTGACCCGGATGATACTGTCTTAGTCTTGAAGGAGAAGATCCTCAGCCAACAGGGTCATGCCGTCGAAACTCAAAAGATCATCTATTCAGGTGACTAACTCATTCATTGCACTGTGCGCACTGTGAACTTAACCAGTGTTTTCCAGGAAAAGTCTTGTCAGACGATAAGACAATTGGATCATGTAATATCAAGGAGAAGGACTTTTTAGTTCTCATGGTCGCAAAGGTACGTTATTCATCGTCATAGCCCTCGGGCTGGAATCAACCCCACCCCCAGCCCAAACCCACGCCTGCCGCGTCGACAAGCACCACTACTGCCTCTCCTGTCAGCGCACCGCCACCAGCCAACCCTGCTGCGCCTGTCCCGCCAGCGCCTGCCTCGGTTCCCATTCCTGAGACACCAGCCCCCGTCTCTTCAGCCCCTCCTCCCTCTGCAGAGGGACCTGCTTTTGGCGCTTCATTCTTAAGTGGAGATGTCCTGCAGGCGACTATAAGGAACATGGAGGGTATGGGCTACCCTAGGGATCAGGTCTTGCGTGCCTTGCGTGCCAGCTACAACAACCCTGATAGAGCTGTCGAGTATCTGCTCGATGTGCGTGTTGAATTTTGGTGACCCACAACGAGCTGACCCAACTTATTTTCTCCATTCCGGTAGGGCATCCCCGCTCACTTAGAAGCAGAACCTAGCGCTCCCGCAGCCTCACGTGCACAACCGAACCTCCCGCTAAATCCACCCGCACCTTCCCCCGCTGTAGCGCCTCCTGCAGCTGTACCGCCTCAACAACCTTCTGCTCCCCAGAATTTGTTCCAAGTGCGTTCTGAATAGATCATAACCACGTCGCTCTCTTATCTGCCTGCCTTCAGCTAGCACAGCAACAACAGCAACAACCGCCGTCGGTCCCGACGAGTGCGGGTGGGGCCGGGGGTGCACCGGGCCTAGGTGCCCTTCGTAACGTCAACGAGCTCCGTGAATTCGTTGCCCAGAACCCGAACTCGTTACAACCCCTGATCCAGCAACTTGCGCAAGGCAACCCCCAACTCGCTCAAGCTCTTGCTGCGAATCCTGGCGCACTGCTTGATCTTCTCGGTGGCGAGGAAGGTGAAGACGAAGCTATCCCACCTGGGGCTCATGTTGTGAACGTTACCCACGAGGAGCGTGAAGCCATCGAGAGGGCACGTCACCTTCCCAGTCTATCCTCACTTTCATCTCCTGACACATTACATCTGTAGCTGGTGGCTCTCGGCTTTCCGCGACACGCCGCCATTGAGGCATACCTTGCGTGCGATAAGAACGAAGAATTAGCAGCAAATTACCTTTTCGAAGGCGGGTTCGATGACGACGGTCCGTAGCGGCGATAGTACACACATCTCTTACCTGTTGTATTTTTCATCCGCCCGGAGTGTACAAGCGAAGATGTGAACTTATGTAGTTCCAGTAATTTCATGTTGTGTTCGATTCATTCTGCGGATGGCAGTGTGCGGCTGTGTATACCTGTGTCCACGTTCACACGCCGACATAGACTCGGCGAACACGCACGACCTTTCCAGTCACGGATGCGAACTTCTGGAAATTCATCTCACGCCTGCTGGCTTTCGCCCTGGCTGTGATGCAGTGCATGTAAATAGCTAGCAGGGCCAGCTCGTTATTGCACTCGTACCCATCTCCCCGATTCCCTCTAATGAAGCTCACAATTCGCCCGTTCCAACGAGGGAAAAGCGGTCTTTGTGGTCAGTTCTGGCTCGTATCCCGCTCTACCTCTTACATATATCTTGTTCCAGGTTGAGGCTGAGCCATCCGAGACCATACAAGACTTGAAGCTGAGGATCAGTGAACAAGGATTCCCCGTTGAGACTCAGAACCTCCTCAGCACAGGTAATCTTACTTTTTATCATTCTGATCGCGCTGTAGTCTTAAGTAGAGCTATCAAGGCAAATCCTTGCAAGACGACAAGACCATCGGCTCGTATGGCATCAAGGAAGCGAGCACTTTGGTGCTCATGGTACGTCTCACAATAATCTTACAAGTTGGGTCCGATTCACCTCCATCGATAGATCAAAGCCGGATCTACCGCTGACTTGCCAAATCCCAACATAAATAGCAGCCCTGGCACACCTACACAAGCTACTTCGGCCAATCACCTCTCTGTTCCGACGCAAGCCTCCGTGCCTCCGGGAGTCGCCTCCATCCACCCTCAGGCAATA
The DNA here is from genome assembly GCA_021527775.1 of Lactarius sanguifluus. Classification (NCBI taxonomy): domain Eukaryota; kingdom Fungi; phylum Basidiomycota; class Agaricomycetes; order Russulales; family Russulaceae; genus Lactarius; species Lactarius sanguifluus. Next base: position 40,550 of record JAKEYF010000424.1, on the reverse strand, counting down.
TCGGGGACGGCACATGGCCCTTCCCTCAACGGCGCAGGTATATACTCAAATGTGGGGCCCTTCGCAATCGAACATCGAGACGATCGTGGGCATGGGCTTCACGCAAGATCAAGCCGTGCGCGCTCTGCGTGCTAGCTTAGACAGCAGTCGACCAAGCCGTCGAGCTCTTGATTAACGTGCGACCATCCGTCATCATTTTTTGGCGAGAGGAAGGAACTTATTTTGATACCAGGATCCAGATAACATAGGAGCTCCCGGGGCCGCACAGGCGGCGAGTGGATCCGGGTTCGCTTATGGCGCTTCCCCTCAGACATCTGGCCTCCCTCGGCCCCAGGACCTGATGAAGGTGAGCGAATGTCGTGTCATTTGGTCGCACCGCAGCGCGGACTGATCTTTGGTCTCAAGATGGTAGCGCAACAGCAGCAGCAACAAGGGCTTCCTGACCTAAGCTCTATGTCACTCGGTGCGCTAGGTGGTCTCGGGGGCGCTGGGGCTGGGGCTGGCTCTGGGGCACCCACAGCGGAAGTCAGCCCTGAACAAATCGAGGAAATCCGGAGGCTCGTCGCATATAACCCCATCCTTACAGGGCCTCTTCTCGAACAGATCAAGCAAGAGGATCCGGACCTATATAATTATATCGACAATGACCCAGAGAAACTCATGCACGCCCTTGGCCAAGGTGGCGACGACAGTGGCACATCTGCACCCCCTGCTCCCGCGTCTCGCCAGCCGCCAGCTCTTGCTCGCCTACCAGCAACTGCTCCCGTGCCCCAGAGAATGATGCGGCCTACGACCCAAACCCAAACTCTGGAAGTCACGCAGGAAGAGCGTCAGGCAATCGAGACTGTATACATTCTTCCCTTTTTTACTACGGTCGCCTGCTAATATGCTTCGTGCACAGATTATAGGAATGGGATTTGAGAGACAACAAGCGATTCAAGCGTATTTAGCCTGCGACAAGAGTGTAGAGCGGGCAGTGGAATTCCTTGTTGTGGGTGCATTCTAATGAGTGCGCTCGTTATTGTTTTTTGTCTTGTTGGCATACCCTAGTAGTGGAACTGGGATATAATAGTGTCTCACTGGTGTGACCCGAGTTAGCCGAAGCTTGATTGAGGCGGTGCAAGAAGCGACCGTCGACTCTTGATGCGTGTACGTGCATGCGCTGTGCGCCGCGTATAAATTCTCGAGCTCAAGCGCTAGAGATACCACCCCATGCTGCTCCACCTTTACCCATTCATCCTTGGCTTCTTAACAGGCGCAGCCAACGCCAAAATCGGTGCGGTCACCGACTACGCGCCCCTGATCAACCAGCCATGTCCCAACACCACCACCAACCCACTCCTGCGCGTCTTTACGCCCCGCGACCAAACCCTACACCCAGGCGAGGCGGCATACGTCGACACCCGCCTGCGCACCGTCATCCCGAACGAGTGGAAGAACTGGGTCGGCGACGGCTCGGGAATCGGCTATAACCTCTCTGTGTTTAATAATAGCTTCCCTAAGATCGGCATCGCGGTCAGCGGTGGTGGGTACCGCGCGGCGCAGTACGGCGCGGGCGTGCTTTCTGGGCTTGATGCGCGCAACGACTCTGCGAAGCAGGCCGGTACGGGTGGGCTCTTGCAGGTGGCATCGTATTTGTCGGGTCTCTCGGGTGCGTCATAACGTCGTCCCTACATTTTTGCGCGCGCCTGACACGCATTGCGGACCCTGCGTAGGCGGCTCGTGGCTCACCGGCTCGCTGTATGCGAACGATTTCCCGACCATCAAGGACCTCGTGTACGGAAATGGCGACGATCGGACCGGCTGGCTGCTCGACCTCGACCTCGCAACGCCAGACGGCACGGACATATTTTCCGATCAAAACCAGCATTTTTACGGGAGCATCCTCTGGAGCGTCATTGCCAAGGGCAACACGTCAATGTAAGTAAACGACGGTGCCCCGTATCGATCGACGCGCTGAACCCAAAACCCTGACTCAGAGACACGAGTCTGACTGACCCTTGGGCGCGCATGATATCCTACCACTTCTTGAACCAGACGAATCGCAAGAATTTCTTCACGAATGACTCTGCGCATGGCGCGGGCCAGTTGTGGTCCCAAGTCCCGCTGATCCCGTCGTGGCAGCAGCACCTCGTTCCGTTCCCGATCATCCAGGCAGACTCACGGCCCTCCGGCTCGAATCTGACGACAGCGCTCTCACCCACTGCCGTGGTCTACGAGGTGCGCCCCCTTCATCTTGTCCATAACGCGGCCTGACGTGCGGTTATGCACCAGATAACTCCAATGGAGTGGGGCTCTTGGGACCCGAGTCTTTCCGCCATGATGAACATCTCTTACGCGGGCACGCGTCTGAACGACGGACAGCCAGCCAACGACACCGCCTGTGTCACAAACTTCGATCAGACAGGGTTCATGATGGGCACCAGCGCTAGCTTGTTCAACGTAAGTCCTGGTCTGATTCATCGGCAGTCCGAGATGAATGACGACACGCACGCACACGTGGATTTACTGTAGCAAATCCTCGATTTTGCCCACAACACAATCCAAGGTTTCGACAATAGCGCCGCGCAGGGCCTGCTGAATGTGCTCAGCCGCCAGCTCGGGGCACTCCGCACGCGCGCAAATGACGTCGCCAATTGGCCAAGTGTGCGCCCCGGTTCTCCCCTGCGACGCTCGGGATATGTGACTGACTAACTTACGACAGCCGTTCTATAACCTCACAGGGAAAGCCAACTTCGAGGACTTGAATTCCAAGTGGCTGGAGCTCATCGACGGCGCTTCGAATGGCGAGAATGTGCCTCTCGGGCAGCACTTTGTCAAGGCGCGAGGCATGGACCTTGTGGTCGCCGTCGACGCCAGTGCTGATCTCCTCACTGGCTGGCCAAAGTACGCGTCATAATTCCCTGGCGTTTCCAGTTAACGGAACGTGTTCTCTAGTGGCAGCTCACCGTACCTGTCTGCGGCGAGGATAACCGACCTCCTGCAATCTTCGCACCAGCCGTTCCCACCTCTGCCCGGCAACACAGCGGAGTTCGTCTCCACGGGCGTGAATATGCGGCCCGTGTTCTTTGGCTGCTTCCCTACGCAAACACCCCCAGAATACCCCATCGTGATCTACTTCCCCAACTCGCCACCGCTCAACGGCGACGACCCCGTGGCCAAGTAACGCCTTCCCGTCCTCTGCATTTTCTTGCTCTGACGCTTGCTGCAGCTCCGGCACGTTCAAGCTCGACTACACGCCTCTGCACACGCGGCTCTTCCTCGACCAAGTACACGCGAACGTGATCGGCGGCTTCGTGCCCAACACCAACTCGCCCGACCCGAACTTCGGCAAATGCACGCAGTGCGCCGCCATCGACCGCGCGCGCCTCAAAACGAGCCCGCCCCTGCAGCGCTCGGCGTTCTGCCAGGCGTGCTTCGCGCAGTACTGCTTCGACCCGAACAACCTCACCAGCGCAGCGCAACTCCCCGGCCGCAAGCTCGCGTTCGTCGACCCGGACCCGCAGGGCGTGTCTGCCGTCACGGGCTTCCTCTCCGACAGCAAGCTGGCCATCATACTCGGGTTCCTCGGCGCCGCGCTGGCCATCGCCGGCATCTGCGCATTCCTGTGCGTATTTCCTTCGTCGCCCGAATCGATTCTGAACGTTACTGCGCTTTTTTTTTTTTTTTTGGCGCGTAGGATATGGAGGAAACGTCGTCAGATGCGCTCAGCTCAGTACCAAAAGGTGATGGAGCTCCACGAGGACGAGCCGCCGTTCATACAGCACAACATGTACCGCGATGGCCCGAGAGCCACGTCGTCCTACGAGCTGGGCAACTTGCCGGATCTGCCGTACGTACCAGAAGAACACCAGCGACGATGAACACTGACGCTGGCAACATTCGAACGATGATACGTATATATGTGCTGCGCAATTTTTTTGGTTTTTATTTTCGTTGAGCATACCATGTCTGTCCTCTTTCATTTACTTTTCCTTCTTTCTTCTTGGTTCTGCATAGTCATTTGTACAAGCTGCATCTCGTCCGGTGCATGTGTTTCGTTGAACGGCGCATCCCCCAACTCTCTTCATACCAAATCACTTGATATCATGGATATATAGTCTTAACTCGATTTTGATTTATTGATCCAGTGAACACACGTTGTCGATTGCTCTCCCGTCCCTAGTTTCGCACGTTCAATCAACGCAAACAAGCGCCGTCAATGGAAGTCCGAAAACTCGGTCAGTGAACCCCTTACTTGGTCGATCAATCATTTCGTTTGTTCCTTGCAGGACCTCTGTCATTGCTGTCCATGTCTAAGAGTTTCGGCGACGTTCGCCTTCCAAGTGGGGAACAAAAAAAAAAGGAATGGTATCAGCAATTAAAGTTACGGTACCGTAATAATACTCGTGGAAGTGGTGCCGCCAGCTAATTGCGGTGTGCCGTAATGATGGCTCAGTGAGGATAAAAGCGTTTGAGGCTGAACTCGACCGACTTTTCGTGGGAACAACATAAAGGGCGCAACGGATTGTCATGTGGAACTCGTTGATGTTGATGGATTTGTGGAGGCTACCGTAAGAATAAATGTCGAAGAGACATTGGAAATCCGGGCATGCACGGCCGTACAGTCCTTACTTGTCCTTGGCTGGCCCACTGCTGTTCGAGCGACGCAATTGATGGTACGTTACTTGTGGCTGTGTCCCCTTTTGGTATTATACGCGTGTAAGTCATGAAGCGACCCAGGACCCAGACACGTGGTGAGGAATCTTGCCTAGTAGAGTAAGGTAGAAATGTCAATCGATTATCGATCGATCACCTCTCCGCCGTTCTTTGGCCGTGTCGGCAGAAGCTAAAGCTATACTGTACTTGTCCACAGATTGATACTTCCAGCTCGTTCTTGTTGTGCATCGAAGTCTGTTTTCCTCTCTTGTATCCAATAAGTGAGCCATGATATCGTGGTGTCCTACTACAACAGTGATGGGTGGACAGTCCAAATACTATATGTAACATATGTCCGTCGGTCTCTCCCCACCATGGGGGAGCCAAAAACGGCTGCTAATAAAACGAATGTGAGGTAAAAACACACAGCACTCCAGAGCCGGAGCTGGGTGAGGGCCTGTCGCGGCGCTGTGCGGTGCCGAGCAAAAGGGCAGTAAAAATCTGGTCGTCAGACTGGAAGCCGGCGGCGTCAGCGAACCCGGCTAATGAGCCAAAGTGCTACAATATCAACTTCGATCCACCACTCTCCTTTGATCGGTCCACATCAAGATGTAAAGGGGGCAAGGGACGAGGGGCCGAGTGCGCCGAGTGCATCGAGACATACCGATCCATATGATCGTTGGTGACTCGCTTCGGCTTCGGCGTGTGTGCGAAGGGGAGGTGGTGGTTCGTCATACGGGCGAGTCGACTACGGTGGATGTGAAGCTATGGACCTTGTGCACGGTCTTGGTTATAGTCGGTGATGCCGCATCGAAGGTTTCCACTATCGTCGCCGACGGTTGCGGCTCTCCTACTGCATGCTGTGACAACTGAATGCCGTCCACTGTCGGCGGATGACTTGTAAATGCGGCGCCGTGGAATGTCCAGAATCTGTTGGTAGTATTTGTTAGATCAGCGGCCGAAAAAAAAAGAAGCGAGAATAACATTACCTCTCGTCTTCCCAGTTGAAGTCGGTCATGCTACTGTAGTCTGCAAGGCTGCGGTATATGCGCGACGCACCAACCGCCATCATGATGACTTCACACAGATGTCGTGAGAAATGGTGAGACACAAATACATTAGTACTCACGCTCGGGCGTTTGGAACATCTGAGAAAGCGAGGAACGTCAGTGGAGACGAATTACAGATCAAAGCTCATAGCGGACCAGGTTGAAATAATCTATTTGTACGGAAAAGGTACAGATCAGATCCCGCAGGCGAACAAAGGGAAAAGCTGTACCGTTCAAGTTAAGAATGATAAATACCTGACGTCGTTATTTGAGTTAAGTGTCCTCGTGAGCAATATAGGGGGTTACGCACAGTTGTGGGGATCTCCGCGACGGTGACGAGAACTAGCCATAGCAGCCCCTGTTTTCGGCACGCACGCCACTTCACATATCCATAAGAGTCGAAAATGAACTCTAACACACCTGGCGGTGAAGGAAACGCCAGAGACCGTACATCCCCACGTCTCCGTAGCGTCGCAGACCTGCGAGCATTAAAACGAGTAAGACTATGTCTTCTGCAAGCGTAACGACGATGGTTGTCAAGTTGCGGTCAGTCTTAATGACGAGGCATGTTGATTGTTCTGCGCTCCAGACTGCCTCCGACTAAAAAAAAGGCCTCAGTAATGGCAAGCCTCTGACGCTTGAGAGTACAATACCCATGTCATATCTGTGATGTCCGGGCATCAGCTTCCTCAAGACAGGAGTAACGAGAACAAAAACGTACTACGAATATAGAACGCAATGTTGACGAGCCAGGCAGCGATCGCAATCGTACAAACTAACCAATTCCTCTCCCAGATGGCGACACTGTGGTCGGAAATTCATCATTCCCGGGTTTTTAAAAACGACGCGAGCACACTCACATGCGCAACACGATGAGTGCTGACGCGAACACAAAAGCCGAATATGCGAAGAACTGGGGTAGAACATCGTAAGGTTGACTCGGGAGCAGAAGGCGACCAGCGAACGCACGAACACAAGAACCAACCATGCCTGTGAGGGGAAGAGAAACCCACGTTGAATATGTGATAACTGAAACGAAAAACGGCGCCTCGCGTACCCTACAATTTATGGGGGTCGTGACATTGAAACCGACAAAGATTGTGATGATGGCAAACAGGGCCGAGAGACGACAGCCGGAATATAGCTACGAGCGAATGCACAGTCGATCGACCGCGAAGATGTGGTTGGCTGAACTCACCCATATTGACCAGCGATAGCTCCTCCGACCCGTGATGATCTGCCACTCGAACCAAAGGGATGTGAAGAATTCCCATCTGCGAAAGTTGACGCAAATGAAACGAAGGCATTCGAAAGGGGGCTCACATGTAGATTCCCCCCACTACATAAAGAACCTTCATGAAAGCCACTGCAAGGGAAGGCTCAGGCTACGGAATAGCGGAAGACGTAGTAGGACCCACAGCCGTCAGCTTTCACAACCTCAGGATCTTGGAAGTTGGTCATGATCGCCGGAAGAAGTAGTCGAGTCGACCCCCAGGTCTGAAAAGGGAGGGGATGGGATGACTGACAGAGCGGCGAGGATACGGCGCTCGCAAGGCTGGCGAGTTAAAGACCATGCGCAAGAAATCACCTAAGAGCGCCGGGAATGACAAGGGGTTCCATTTGTCACATCAATGTACCCTTCCTTGGAAGTCATTCCGGACACCAGCCGACCTCGAGTTGGGTTATTTGTATTTTACATGCATCATGTTCGTCCCATGTGTTATAGTCCACTCTACCCTGCCTCAATCACCGGCCGCGCCAATCATCATCTGGTTCTTTCATGAAGAACCAAATACGTGCCGAACTAAGCTAAAGCTGCATGCGTTTCTCTGAGTTTCCTCTCCAGTCCTTATTGTTTTCCCGTCCCTTACAGTACTGCTGTGGCTACTAGTACGACTACTGTACAGTATACCTTGGACCTACAACGTGCTGCCTGCCGTCTCTATTGTCTCCTTACGGGTTTTGCTGATGCGGCGCCAACGGATATCTCTGGCGCTCCGTCGATGTCGCAGAGCCGTCAATCATCCTTTTTGCGTCTGCACTCTGCCATTATGCCGTAAATTAATGTACACCTTTCAGGCTCGTGGCGACCCGAGTATAATATATCTACTACCTCCTACAGCACAATAGGTCTTGACCAAGTTCACGTACTTTACACTCCAGATTGACACTGAGACATGACATCCAAGATGACATCTAACGGAGGTGTACACCTCTACCAGGGCAGACACACTCGCCCAGCCCATGAAGCTTGAAGCTTGAAGCCCCTGGTGCACGCGACAGTAGCACTGAGAGCTCTCAGATCTCAGAGGTTGGGGTCATGTCATTGTCACCGGATTCTAGTACCATTCTACCCGGGCCGGGCTATGATCATATTCCCGCTTTTTATCCTCTCGCTTTCTGGTCAACTGTTACAGTAGGTTGCGAATCGCATAGACCATAGAGAATGGAACCACCGTTGGTTACTTGGTTGGTTGTACAGTACCTGACAGTAACCTTCGGAGCTGGAATTGATGATTCCGTGCATGGATGTGTGTATGGATTGACAGATGCCTATGCTTACCTCTGCGAATATACCTATATCTGCAAACTTCTACTACTATGCTTGCTACTATGTACAAAATGAAGTCAATATGGTGTTGCTACAAAAAAAGATTTGTCTTTTTTTGCAGAGGTGTAGTAATGATACTGGTGTACTGCCAGGCTCACTTGCACCCTCAGTCTTGCCCCCTCAGTCATGCCTATCAGTCGCTATTCGCGCAGATCGATCGCCGGAGTTTACCGTCATCGGACTTCGCCGGCTGATGCCGACTGGGATTCCTACATATACTTGGCGACGTGCCGGTTCCAAAACGAATAATCAGGGTATATGTTGCGGGTTATAACTTATAACGTTGTGGACGCGCTAAAATATATGCTTATAAAGTCACTTTCAAAGCCACCGTTACCGCCACGTTACCCCACGTAAGCCCATATTAGACGGCGTTGCCACCCTCAAACGTCTCCTCCCTGGTGACTTCCGAGTCAGACGTCTTGTCCGGCAGGTTGTCTAGAACGATCGATCCACCTTCTGCATCGTGTTGCATCTTTGTTCGGTACGCTCGTCGGTATGACTGGTGCGAAAAGGGAGACACAAGTTCGCTGTGGGGCCCACTACTACTAGTAACCACCTTCACCGAGTTATTGGAGGCGGGATAATCGATGAGTCCGCGGTATAAACGTGCGGCACCAAGCGCCGTAATTATCACTTGAGTATGAAACATTACAGTCAGGAAAAGTGAAGGCGATTTACTAGCGGCCGGCTTACGTGCAAAAGCTTGAAAGATCTTCGGTGTAGCATGCCAGTGTCAGGTTCTGCATTCCTCTTTCTTTCGTAAAGTAAACGCACCATGTTCATGGGATCTAACCATTCAGTCCCTCTTGGGTATAGGGTCAAGGCATTGGTAAGGAAGAGAACCACGCACCGTTTAGGTTCAGAAAGATGAAAACCTAGATGGGCCAACTGTCAGTGACTCACTAAGCCTGCTTCCGATCCAAGTTAGACGTACAGTAGGGGGAACTTCGGCAAGCGTGACGATCATAACCCATATTAAACCCTATGGTCGGCGTCAACGCAATCTATGGGGAGAGCGGTGAGGGTCACCTGGGTGTAAAGGAGCCCCCAGACGCCAGATGACTTCGGGGCATTTTTCCAGCGCTTGAGACCGGCCAGCATGAGGACGAGGAGTACTACATCCGTGATGAAGTTGGAGAGGACGCTGATCCAGAGGCGGTCTGTATGCGAGACCCCGCAGAAGCTTCCAGCCCAGGCTGAGTGGAGAGTGGTCAGGCCTAAGAAATGATCAGGATCGTGTGCTCATGACGATCACTGGCACCCGAATCGGGAGACAGACAGACACACTATAGATGTCGATGGCAATATTGACAATCCACACAGCACATGCGAATGCAATGACGGTCTTGTTGCGGTTCCAGAGTACGGCGCTGAGAGCACTTTCGTTCAGAGGCGTAGTACACATGCGGCGATAAAGCAGGTGCTTACACACGTAGGATGATCAACGCCGATGCGCACATAAACGAAAGATATCCGGACATCTGCGGAGTCACCAGCCGGTCAAGAAAATGGCATTCAGATAGCACGCCGTATCTTACGAAGGAAAAGATGATCCATGCCTAGATGGACACTCAGTACCTTTGCTCATGTGGTCAGTTCAACTTATCGTACCTGGCAGTTGATCTTGTGTGTCGCGTCAAAGCCCATAAATTGTGACGCAATGAAGAGCATCGGAAACCAACGGCACCCCAGGTACAGCTATCGCACTCGTCAGGTCGGCTGCACTGTCTTCTCTATATCCAAGTTGAGAGGGACGGCGCACCAGGAACGACCATGTAAACTTGCGCTTTTTCGAAATGACAGAATATTCAAAGCCGATGAACGCGACGATCTCCCAGCTGGTGCGAAGTGGGTTGCGGTGCTTTGAAACATGAAATGACAGGGCTCACATGTAAATACCTCCGGTGACATGGATAGGCCTTGATGAAGGCGACTGTCGCGCAGTAAAGGTCAGTCACGAGACCCCTTGGGTACCGGAGAGAATGAACAAACGCTCTTCTGCAGCGACGGTTGCGGGGTCACGCCAGTTCACCATGGTGCGGCGGGGTCAGTGCTGCGAATGGAAGAACCGGTAGGGTGAAAGAAATCGGAGAGATGGGTCGTGTTCGTATGGGAAAAGTCCAAATCGATATCGTTTCAGCAACTCCTCAGTAACCGGGGCTGAGAAAAGAGTGCTATCGTATCGATCCCTCTGATGGATTGCAGCAGGTTATGTGTCGATTAGCACACCAAACGAGAGGTAAACGAGTGAGGTGCTGGACGTACGCAGCACATCCTTAAGTACTAGTAGCATCGTAAAGGCACTGGCAGTAGATACATTTGAAATATCATAGACCGTGACGGTCATCTGCCTTCCGTTAGTCACAACGAACACGAATAACAACTCACCTAAGTAGAGCTACGAGATTGTCCTGTCTGATCATGATCGTGTTATGAGCCCACGCTCACATCTCATCTCTTCTTCCTCCGCGACACGATCACGCTACCCATACGTGAGATCTGCATGAGACGCGGGCCATGCCTGACGCCGAGGTAACTCGCGGGTGGACGCATACTCTCATTTCCATTTCAACGCCCTCTGGGCTCGTGCTAGGAAAAGCTGTTCCGTAGCACCAACTCCTCGGCATTCGAACTCGGAATATGTGGGCACGCAGGATTGTAGGACCCAGGAGAACGAAGGACTTCTAGCTGCTGATACAGCATCCGTACCTTTCGGGGATAAGGTGGAACGGCACCTTTATAGAGGTGGCGTCGCGGTGCTATACGTTTCCGGAAGCACAGAAGAATAGGGACACCCAGGTTCAATCAAAACGACAGCTCCAAACCTATCGGCTCATGTGGCGCAGGGCAGGACGCGAGGTGTGGCGGTGGCGGTGGCAGAAAAACCCGGTAGATGTTGTCGAGCATAGGATTGATCGTCGCCGTGACGAGAAAGCTCGTGGCCGATGCTCACTGCCCCAGAGGAAAACATACACGACGACACTGATAACCAACTCGAGTGCTAGAGCCGCGCCGCTGTCAGTGCAGAATATACAAAAATAAAGAAGAATGAAGCTACATTAGCATGTTTAGTGAGATTGTATCATGATATGATACAATACACACTGGCAGCTGGCAGGGCTGGCAATACCGTGGGAGAACTAGAAAGTCTAGAAGTAGAGGTTGATTACTCGATTACGTCTTCGTTTTGCTAAACCTCAGGCCGACCCCATTGCTCTTTGAGGCTATCGCCGAATAACGGACACAGTCGTCCCTGGACTCAACAACAACCTATGCGTCCTCGGATCGACATAGGTATGACATACATTCGTCCTATCTCTTGCTTTCGCTCCCCGACCTGGCTCGCGTGGCTTGGACCCGACCAGAGTTGCATACGTCGCTGGCGTTCCGACTATTCTTATTCTTCGCGTGGTGATTGCGCCTTCGGGTTTGCACGTCTGGTACATCATTACGGCGGCGTTGTTGGATGTTCTATTGGCTACTTCCGGCTCTCCTCAGCACCGAGGCCGATGCAAAACGTTTGGTTGTTGACGTAAAACGGCGGCCAGCCCCTTGCACACCGCGGGAGTCGCCTCTGAGAATTTTGCCGCTCTCTCTACATTTGGTCTGGCGCTTTCCCCACACCGCTTAGAGAGTGTGCTTGTCCCCCGCATCCGATCTGACAATTCCCGATGGGCTATGTTTGTTCGCCGTCTCTGCACACCTTGAACCTCTAATTATAGCTTGCTATAAATAGTATCCAAGTTAAGACGGATGACGCACAAGGAAACGACCACATCAACTTGCGCCTTTTCCGAAATGACAAAATACTCAAAGCCGAGGCATAAGATGATCTCCCAGCTAGTGCATAGTGGGTTATAGCGCTTCTACATGATGAAATGTGAAAATGACATCGCTCACATGTAAATGCCGCCGATGACATGGATGAACCTCATGAGAGCGACCATTGTTCAATAAGGGCAAGTCACTAAACCTCGGGTGTCCGAAAGAATGAACAAACCCGTTTCTGCAACGATGGTGATGGGGTCACGCTAGTCGACCATAGTGTGGGGCAGGGTCAGTGCTGCGAATGGGCGCGCCGGTAAGATAGAAGAAAACGGCGGAGAGATGGGGTCGTGTTCGCATGGTGAAAAGGTCCAAATTGGATCTAGTTTAAGTAACTCCCCAACAACTTGAACTAGACCTGAGAAAGGAGTGCCATCGATCTCTCTGCGCTCGCGCCATGAAAACGCTCGCGATACCAACTCCTCGGCATTCGAACTCGGAATACGTGGGCACGCCAGGGAGAACGAAGCGCTTCTAACTCCCGATACAGCCTCGGTGCCTTTCGGGGGTGAAGTGGTGGCACGACACCATTTGGGAGGGTCGTCCCGGCGCTATACGTTTCCGGAAGTACACAAGGATGGGGGCACCCAGAAGAACTACTTCAGACCTACTAGCTCATGTGGTCCTACGCACGGCGTTGGCCAGAGCGCGAGGTGGGGCGATGGCAAGAAAACTCGGTAGAAAGTCGCACTGGCAAGAAGTCGCGTAGCATAGAATTGATCCGTAACGAGAAAGCTCGCATTTCAGAAGTTTGTGGTCTGTACCTGAGGCTCAGAGGAAACATGACGACACCGATAGCCAACTCACCATGGAGCTGCGCCACAGCCGCCACTACCGCTTACTGTATAGGTGGCGAGACCGTGGGAGAACTTCAAGCCGATTGTAAGTTACAATAACGAACACACGTTTTGCTCAGGCTGGACTCAACAACCTCGGCATCCTGGGATCGTGACATACATTTGTCCTATCTACTACTCCAGACCTGGCCTGCGTTGCTTGCACCCGATCAGGGTTGCATAGTGGCGTTCCGAGGTGCTGATCGCGCCTCAGGTTTGTATGTCTGGCACATTGTTGCGGCGGCATTGTTGCGTGTTCAAGTTCTATTAGCTACTTCCGGCTCTCCTCGGCGCCGTGCGTAGGACCACAAACTAGTAGGCCTGAAGTAGTTCTTCTGGGTGTCCCCGTCCTTGTGTACTTCCAGAAACGTATAGCGCCGGGACGCCTCCCCTCCCAAATGGTGCCGTGCCACCACTTCACCCCCGAAAGGCACCGACGCTGTATCGGAAGTTAGAAGCGCTTCGTTCTCCCTGGCGTGCCCACGTATTACGAGTTCGAATGCCGAGGAGTTGGTATCGCGTTTTCTAGGCACGAGCTCAGAGATCGACGGCACTCCTTTCTTAGGTCTGGTTCAAGTTGGGGAGTTACTTAAACTACTGTAGATCCGATTTGGACCTTTTCACCATGCGAACACGACACTAACACGACCCCATCTCTGATTGTACTTTCCGGGCCGTATCCCAACCACCAACCATCTCCACTCGTCTGATGCCTGGGACACGACCTTCAAACCAATCCCCTTTTTGGCTAACCTGCACGATATCTACGAGCAGGCAATGTTGGGAGGCAAGCAGAACGACTCGGCGGTGGAATTTGGGGTCTTCACGGCAATGTTGCACTTGCGCATCGTTGTCCGTGCTGACAGTGCCGAACCTCTTTCGGTTTTATCCCGAATTTGGGCTCAGCCCATGTCCAGAGGAGCTGCTTGTCAGGGGTAACGAGTTGGAGGAGGGATTCGGGGTGATAAGGAGGCGTCTTACTTTTACTTGTGGGTGGACTTTCTTCAAAACGAGTAGGCTGGGTCTCCTCTCTTTTTTTGGGGTCTTTCTCTTTTTTTCTCTGTCACCTACACCCGGATTCGCTGCCTTAAATGATATGATGATACTTGAATTGGCCTTGATGATGGCGGGCTCCCCTTCGCGCAGAACGTGAAGAACCCATGTTCAGCCGCATCTGTACGGGCTTGTCTGGTCATGTGCACTTTCGGTCAACTCGGTCATCTTGGTAGACCGGTGACCCGTCGGTAAACCTGGGATGTGGCCTGGGATGTGGTAAACCTGCGATAAGACCGGGAGATCTGAGTTTCAATTGCTATCGCATTGGTTTTCCCACGGTTCTGACCTGCCCTAGAGTACCCTAAATTACTGTAAGTCGAAAAAATGGTAAGATCTCACTCTGACTTACGTATACGCACCAGGGTGGTGCGTTGTTCTTGGCCTGCTGTGCGTATGTACGCTGATGCAGAGAGCTCGGTGTGTGTAGGCAATCGAGTGTGGCGTCGCTCGTCCATGCGTTACCGACCTATCCTAGCACTCGTGGCAGACCGCGCATTTGGATGGGACCCGCGCATATGCTCTCCGCCGGCCGTGACGAGCGGGTGAATGCTGCGCGATCGAGATCGAACACGATCAGGGGCCACGTGTGGTAGGAGGAGCCAGTTGAGTCAGTTGAGAGGTCATCTAAGCGCGGATTCAATGACCCCAAGAGTATGTGCGTCGACCGATACAATGTTGGCTTGTTCTGTACTCAGCCCGGACCCCAATAAACATTATTTATGTAGCCACAGGTCTTCGTCCGGTCCATCCACAGTGAGAAGGGACATATTTGTATGTGCCCACAGAACGACGCGCGCTAATTAAGGAACGACGCAAACTACTGCAGTAACGTGACCAATTTACTTACTGTAAGGGGTCAGAATCGCTCCCGAAACTGTGGGAAACCAACGCTATAGGATTTCAAATTCAGTTTTACCAGCCTGTTATATGTCCGAGGTCATACATACAGGCTGGTCAATCTTGGTATGACAGTGCCGCCGACTACCCGGCGCGGGTCTGACCCACGGGACATGACAACGCCGACATTGGGATCACCCAGTCATCTCAACACGAATGCCGAGGCGTCGATATCGCCGAATAGCGTTTTCCTAGCATGACCTCGATGGCACTCCTTTCTCGGGTCTGGGGGCAACTTAAACTAGATCCGATATTTATTCACCTTACAAACACGACCCCGTCTCTCCGCCGTTTTCTTCTACCGTTTTCTTCTATCATACCGGTTGGCCCATTCGCACCACCCCGCCACACACCATGGTCAACTGGCTTGACCCCGCCACCATCATTGCACAAGATGGTTCGTTCATTCTTTCAGGTACCCGAGGTTTAGTGACTTACCCTGACTGCGCGACAGTCATTCTCATCAAGCTCGTCCATGTCCTTGGCGGCATTTACATGTGTGCCATGTCATTTTTACATCTCATGATTATAACCTATTACGCACCAGCTGGGAGATCGTTTCATGTCTCGACTTTGAGTATGCTGTCATTTCGAAAAAGCGCAAATTTACATGGTCGTTCCTGGTGCGTCGTCCGTCTCAACTTGGATGCTGTATGGAGAATACAGCGAGGCCGACCTGACGTGCGCGATAGCTATACCTGGGGTGTCGTTGGTTCCCCCTGTTGGCCATTGCGTTACAATTTCTGGGCTTTGACGTGTCACACAAGATCGATTGCCAGGTACGATACGTTGAATTGACCAGATGAGCAAAGGTACTGAGCGTCCATCTAGACATGTGCCTTCTTGTCCTTCGTAAGATGCCGCGTTCCATCTGAATGCCATTTTCTTGACCGGTTAGCGACTCTGCAGATGTTCGCATATCTTTCGTTTATGTGCACATCGGCATTGATCATCCTGCGAGTGTAAGTACAACCTGTTCTATCGCCGCATCTGTATGCCTCCGAATTGAGAATGCTCTCAGCGTCGTACTCTGGAACCACAGCAAAATCATCATTGCATTCACCTGTGCCGTGTGGATTGGCAATACTGCCAACTATGCCTACAGTATGTTTGTCTGTCTCCTGGTTTGGTTTATCTTCATACGTACACGATCTTGATCATTTCTTAGGCCTGACCACTCTCCGCTCAGCCTGGACTGGAACTCTCTGCGCAATCTTCCATACAGTCCACGGAAGGATCAGTGTCCTCTCCACCTTCACCACGGATCTAATACTCCTCGTCCTCATGCTGACCGGTCTCAAGCGCTGGAAAAATGCCCCGAAGTCATGTGGCGTCTGGCGGCTCCTTTGCACTCAGGTGACCCATCCTCGTCCTCTCCTCATCGATCGCGTTGACGCCGACCACAGGGTTTAATATGGGTTATGATCGTCACGCTTGCTGAAGTTCCCCCTACTGTGCGTCTAACTTGGATCGGAAGTAGGCTTAATAAGTCACTGAAAGTTGGCCCATCTAGGTTTTCATCCTTCTGAATCTAAACGGTGCGTGGTTCTCTTCCTTACCAATGCCCTTACCATGTACCAAAGTTGAATGGTTAGATCCTATGAACCTGGTGCGTTTACTTTACTAAAGGAGAGAGGAATGCAGAACCTGACATGCTAACACTGAAGATGTTTCAAGCTCCTGCACGTAAGCCCGCCACTGTGAATTGCGTTCACTTTCCCTGACTGTAATGTTTCGTACTCAAGTGATAATCACGCCGCTGGGCGCCGCACGTTTATACCGCGAACTCATCGACTACCCCACCTCCAATGGTTTAGTCAAGGTGGTTGCTAGTGGTGGGCCCCACGGCGAACATTCGTCTCCTTTTTCGCACCAGACGTACCGAACAAAGACGCAACACGATTCAGAAGGCGGATTGGTCGTCCTGGAAGTCAAGACGCCTGACTCGGAAGTCCCCAAGGGAGAGAAGTTTGAGGGTGACAACATCGTCTAATATTATGTTTAAAAAGCTTCAGCTCCGTGCCTACGGCACGGCTCACTCACTCTTCACCGGACTCTACTTCAACTTGTTGGGCTGCGCCTCACTAAAGTTAAAATTTGATATTTCCATTTATTAGCCAATAAATAATATCACCTTGCTTGACAAGGTCATGGTCACATCGAATTCCCTATGTAAGAACGAGTGGATTGTACTGTTTGTACATAAGATGCCCTCCGGAACCAGATCATACTTGAATCCCCAATGACACGTGACCGGCCAATTTGTTTTATGAGATTGATCCCATTATACAGGGCCGCACGTTCACGAGCACCTGGTGGGAGTCCCACCGCCGAGGATGGTAAGGAGCTGTACGATACCGCCACTATGAGGGGTTCCAGCGCGACAGGCCAACTTGAAGCATTAATGTGATGAGGTCCGTAGGTGTGGAGAAACTCCGAGAAAGTCCCGATACTGTCGCGGGGTGTTTCCAGGACCATGCATTCAGTTCCAGCCCAATAGGAGATGTGACTGTCTTGAAAATCCAGAGGCAACAGGAACCAAGAAATCCAGGTAGATGGAGCCAAGGATGGAGCCAGACGGCCAGCCTACGCTTACATATGACGTCATCGGTCTTCCGTGGAAACAAGTCTCCACAATGCTGCCCTGTGAGCGCTGTGAGCAAGAACAAACCTGTGGTGGTTCTGAAAGGCCGTGGATGGACCCGAGTCTCGTACTGCAGAGATCCTGGCACCAACAGTCGAGCATGGGTAATGTTGTACCTGATGACAAGGCGTGACAACCGTGAGGGCTACCATACCCTGAAATAGCGTAAAAATATTCCAACCCCCACAACGAACCATGTAGTAGCACCCTGATATTCCTTATAGTTGCATAGTTACAGAGATTTGTACCGCGAGCGAGCCAGCAAAGACAGAAAACAAAAGACATATCGAGCTATTTGAAAAGATAGTCGTAGAAGCTCTCTCTTCTGTCACCATCGTCGTTTGTGGGCTTCTTTGGTACCCTGCCCAGGGGTCGACGAGGCGGCTTCCTGCGCGCAGGCGAGCGCGACGGCGACGATCCCGAGCGCCCGTGGCAGTGGTGATCCCACACCCTGGCCCGCGTGCGGTACGTGGCCGTGAAGCGCGGCGCGGCGCGCGGCGTCTCGTCGTCGTTCGCTAGGGACAGCGCCTCTGTCGCCTGTTCGAGATCGCTGGCCCCACCGCCGCTGCCGACATCCGCATCGGCGTCGGTGCCGGAGCCAAGTGGGGATCCGGCCTCTGCGTCTGCATCTGCGTCCGAGGCGGCGATGTCCGAGAGCGGCACGCGGCGGCGCTGACGATGCGTGGGGGATTCGGGGTCCGACGCAAAGTCCGCCTCTGAGAGCACGTCCGAGGCCCCGTCGATGGACTGGACGTCTGAGAGCGACGGGGGCAGGTCCGAGTCGTGGGATGAGAGCGAGGAGAAGTCGAGGTCTGTCGGCGGCGGCGTTGCGAGTGTCGCGCGTGTAGCTGGGTCCGGGCGCGTCACGTTCGGGCGCAGTATATGCGTGAGGCGGTGAGTCGGGGTATCCTTGCCTGCAAAAGCGACACGTTTTAGCGCAGAGCGGGGCAGGTGAGGACGCGGACGCACTGAAGCTGACGATGTTGTGGTACCGCGCGCAGCAATGCACGACGTAGCGCGCCCACGTGTCGTTCTCGATCCACCAGACGAGCCTCTGCGGGCTACGCTCGACCTCACGGATGCCCTCCTCGCCCGCCACGGCGCGCCCGGGGAACTGGTGCCCTCCATCCGGGTCCAGGGCCGGGTTCAGCACCACCGCGACCTCGCCCAGCCAGCGCGTCAGCTCGTCCTCGACGCCGCGGACGAGGGCCTCCGTACGGGCGCCAGAGCGCCGGAGAGCCTTGCGCATGCCGCGCAGGGAGAGGCTGAACTGCCCCGCGCTGCTCGCTTTGGGGTCCGGTGCGGGTGGGGTGCTCGCGGGGAGCGGCGCGCTGCGTGGGAGATAGGGCGGGAGGGGAATGGGGAACGTGGTCAGGAGGGTGGGCAAGGGGGGCTCGAGATCGCGCTTTGACGGCACCGCGATGTGTGGGTTGTCCGTGAAGCGAGCTGTACGTCGGGCTTGGTGTCAATCCCAAAGGGCGAATGGTGTAACGAGACGCACCATTCTCCCGTCTTCTTACCCAACGCTTGCCCTCGTTATCGTTCCGACGCCAGACTTTCTTCGCCTGGACTGGAGCAGACGTCGGTGGTCCGGTTGTTCCGACAAGGTGAGCGAAGCGACTAGTTAATGTGGAATTGCGAAGGATGGATGGGAAGGACAACGGGACTGGACCCGTATCTTCCATGGTTTGCAATGATGGGGGGACCTTGACGATTGCAACTGTTTCTTCTTTGGATTGGGGGGGTGAAGTGGGCATATCTTGCACAGTATTGTCTTCCATGTTGTGGACTGTAGTACACTCTGCAGGTCGACAAAGCGCCAGTGGGGGTGAGTCACGAGTACCTATCAAAGTACCCGGCCCCGACTAGCCCCGATTGACAGAAGCCCAACCTCATTAGAGTAACATACGACGATGCAAACTAAATACTCTGCACGAATGCATACACGTGGTATCTCAGCAGGCTTAGCGCTACAGAGGGAATGGTAATGATTAGTGTAAGGATTCAAAACCGTCGCCCTGAACTATTAGTACCCCCCCGTGCTGGTGTCTTACGCTTCCGGAATAGACTGCCTCCTGCTGGAATAGCTTCTTCAGGAGGTTCCTCGGGTTTAACAGGCTCCTCCTTCACAGGTACGTCGGTGACCGAGGCCACTGTGCTCTCCTCTTCCCCACCTAGAGGACCTGGAGGAGCCGCTGGTGCCTCGTCCGTACGTGAGTCGTGAGTCGCCGGTGCAGGGTTCGCTGTATCGTTTGTGTCGCGGACTTGTTCATCTGCTTTCCTCCATTTAACTGGGGCCCACTTTGGCACGGTGGTAGCCCCGGTGTCGCTGGGAGTAGGTGTACTCGGGAGTGTATCGTTTCCGGTCACCCCCTCATCGATCTCCACTTTGGCCTTGGGTTTGATAGATATGATTCCAGGGTCGTAGATCTCCCCGAGACCCACAGTAGCCATCTTCTTCCGTAACTTCCAACGACCCTCCTCTTCGTCCACAGGGTCTGGCAAGGGACGTTTATTGGCCGCCTCTTGGCCACCTTCAATTTGAGGCGTGTTGTGCTCGGGTTTCGTTTCTTCTGATGTCCCAGAGGAGGGTTCCGCAGGAGCAGACTCTACCAGCTGCCACTCACCAGCGACACCCTGTGTCCGTCGACGCTCTACCTCTGCGCGGGCACGCTCAATATCCGGATCTGTGTAGCCTAGTGAC
This sequence comes from Lactarius sanguifluus, assembly GCA_021527775.1. Lineage (NCBI taxonomy): Eukaryota > Fungi > Basidiomycota > Agaricomycetes > Russulales > Russulaceae > Lactarius > Lactarius sanguifluus. The sequence continues at coordinate 20,287 of JAKEYF010000424.1, read as the reverse complement.
TCTGCAGTAGAGTAATCTGAAATTCCACCGGATTTTTTGGGCTTTTGAATGGAAGACGTGCTTGCACGAGGGGCCACATTTGACGATGATGCGTGTTGCGCTCGACCGGCACCGACATCCTCTGCAAAGGCGGCATTGGCAGCCTTTTCAGTGCAACGGTTAGACAGAACAAAAGAAGAATATTGAACGCATACCCGTTCTATTCTCATCATCTCCCTCTTCTCTTCCTCCGCGTCCTTCTTCTGTTTCTCTCCTGCCTTGTAGAGGCCGCGAACAAAACGCTCGACGTTGCCTTTGTGTCGAAAGCCATTCTCGTGGTGTTGTCGTGAAGGGACATCGTCCGCGATATAGGTGTCGCAATATTTGCAGAAATAGCGTTTCTTTGAGACCCAATATTCGCTCATGGTGGTCCCAATTTAGGGTCACAAGTGTCAGACGAGCGCCCACCGCGGAACTGAAAGTGATATGTCTGCTTCTCCCCGCTATATTTAATTCACCCGTAGTCAACGATGGTCCAACTCCCCCAAAATGATGACAGCATCTTCTCCGTCCCCCGCACGAACCACCGCTTGGACGAGAAGGGCCTCGTTACTGAACTGACCGTCCCCACATCCCTGGATGGCGACACGGACGCCTTCACATCTGCACAATCACCTTATCGGTTGTACAAGCGACGATGGATCGGGGTGTTTGCGATGGTGAGCACGTCTTTCCCCACAACTTACCTCGGCTAAAAATCCGCGAAAAGTTCCTCCTAGAAGCTGTCAGTTCTGCCAGCTGGCCTTGGTTTGGCCCCGTATCTGACAATGGTTCTCCTCACAGTTTCAGACAGTTATCACTCTCGCTAACCTATGTGATAGTTGTCCGTGATTTCGGGTTCACCTTGGACGAGATAAACTGGCTAGGCAACATCATCGCCTGCGTATACCTTCCTACAGCGATTCTTACGCCCGTACTCACCAAACGATACGGGATAAGGAGAACAGTATGTCTCGCGTCTCGTCCGCCCGGGATGTAATTTCACTTGCTTTGTGCAGTGTCATCTCGCTACCTTCGTCCTCTTACTCTCTGCGTGGGTGCGATACGCAGGAACTGCGCGGTCCTTGCCTAAACAGGGGGCCTATGCTCTCATCATTATCGGCCAAGTGAGAATGCACCAACCTTTCCTACTTTCCCTTCACACCACACCCGCTTCTCCAGGGACTTTCTGGCTTCTCGCAACCAGTATACCAAATTCTAGCGCCGAAATATTCGGAAAGGTGGTTTGACTTGAAGGGTCGTACAACTGCAACGATGATCGTCTCGATCGGTAGGTTGGTCGGGAACGCAATGTGTTTTCATCTGACTGGACGCTCGCTACAGCAAATCCCATCGGCGGCGGGTTGGGACAGCTATTGTCACCGAGTTTTTCGGATACGCGCACGTCGGTGCGTATACATCATACCGTCCTGGTGAGCGTGCTGACGTGAAATAAGATCCTCGCCTTAGCCATCATATCGACCGTAGTCGTCCCCATAACCTTCCTTGTTCTCGAAGCACCACCAACCCCTCCTTGTGCGTGCCACTGTCGTCTCTCGATGAGTCTCGTAGGCTGAAATGAGCCTTCTCAGCATATTCTGGCTCGCGCACATCGTCTCCGTCTATCACGTCGCTCTTCCGAGCTGTGATAGGCCAAAGATCTACTCCGGAGGCGTACATGACCGTGCGCGAGAGAATCGACTTTGCAATTCTCGCCTCCGTATTCTCAGCGCTCCTTGCGTCGTCAGTTGCTGTACCCTGTGCCTTCTTCTCACTCACAAGCCTCCACCAGCATCAACACTTTCTCCATTTTGAGCTCTCAGTGGCTAGTACGTTCTGCCCGGCTACTCCGCGTTTTACAGGCCAAACTAATCGCATTGCGCCACCCAGTCCCCCTATGGCTACTCGGACGATACTTCCGGTCTCATGGGCGCAGCTCTACTCTTGTCGGGAATTGTGGCGGCTATCGCGTCCTCACCCCTCTTTGATCGTGTCCTGACACACCACCTCGCAATTACCGTGCGTATCTTGTGTCCTCTCACAGGAGCTGCTTGGCTGTCTCTCGTCTGGGCTGGTAAACACCACTGTTTCTCTTTTTACAATTATTCTAACTAACGCACGCCGTTTAGTCAAAGCAAACAACGGTGGCGCGCTCTTTACCCTTTTCGTCATCATTGGGGTCTGTTCCATATCGCTTCTACCGGTTGCAATCGAACTTGGCGTTGAGTTGACGAGGAACCCGGACGGAAGTTCCGCCGTCTTATGGTTCTTGTGCGTACCTCTTCGGACCAAAGCCAACAAAAAACTAAATCTTTGTTTTCGAAAGTGGGAATCTGCTATCTATCTCCTTCATCTTGAGTAAGCACCACGCCACGCTCGCCCTGACGCGTCTCACTCGTTCACAGTTCAAGGTGCCCTCCGTGCCGATCGACTCACGGGGAACCCGCCGCTGAACATGCATCGCGCGATCGTGTTCAACGGTTGTCTTCGCCATCTCCCTCCTCGTATTTTTCCTTCGCGGCCGGCAAACGCGGCGCGAACTGGACGAGCAGATGAACATGCAGCAGTTGTCGCACATCTCGCCCCAGCAGACGGGGGAAGATCCACCGACAACACCGTAAGAGCCAGGGAAGTCGTATTCCATCACACACTCTCATTCGGGGCCTACGTCTGTCTGCTTTATCTACGTACGCCCCAAAACATCTTTCGTTTGGCACCTTTAATGACGCCATCACCTTTTATAGCTAGATCATATCGTTTCTTGATTACTATCAATAGTCGTGTGTCTTTGCGTGGGATACCTCTGCGTTGGTTGTCTGTTGCATCTTTGTTAATCTTCACACTTGTGTGTGTTCCGGGGTACGGAGCCTATATGTAGTACTTCGCGAGCACATCGCTTTGCTTACTCGTGTCCACTGTTATCGCCGTTTATTATTATGTTCACACTCGCTTATCACTACGGCATTTTCTTGATGGCCTCCACCTCGTCTGAGTACTTCCATCGAAATGGGAGGGCCGAATTGTCCGATGGCATGCGAAACAAGACGGGCCGAGCCGCCACTTGACGTTTCCAGTAGCAATGTAGGTTGGTCCAAGGAGACGTCATTGGGCGTTCGACGTTCAACGTCGGGGACTAGCATAAAAAGGCGGTGGTGGCCAGATGAACACGTCGACGCTGGCAGCGGACAAAACTCGGAGTAGTTGCCAACCGGTGTTCTGCGGTAGCAGCGCCACCTTGGTGCAATGTATCGTAAAAAGCAAAAACTGAACTGCTGGTGCTCGTATCATGTATCGGACTCCTCGGACGACGGCTTCTTGGTTTTGAAGCCCTGGAAGTATTTCTCGCGAAAATCCCGGTGGGCGGGGACGTGTGCGTGCACCGTTGACACGGGAGACGCGTCCTCACCGTCGTGCTCATTACTACTGCCACTGCCGCCGTGCGCTGCTTGCGAGTCGAACGTCGGCGGTGGGTATGCCACCGACGTCGATTTACGGATCGTGATGAGCTGTAAAGAAGATGTGAGAGGAAGTAAGAACGGATGCCAATGCCTATTACGCGGGGAGACGTAGTACGTACCCTCCGTCCCCACGCACCGAAATCCTGTAGCGAGTTCGCGACCACTTCCATCCCGTCACAGAGCATGCTGTCCAAATCCAACTCCTTGTATTCGTCTATCACGGTCGGAAGGAAGAATACCAAGCGCCCGCCGGGATTCAGGAGGTACCTCGCAAGGACAACGAGGTCGGCCGCGAGGGCGGACAGCTCGTACGGCTTGGTCGGTGGTAGGTACGGTTGGTCTTCCCTGGCAAAATGATGTCTTAGTTGATCACAAATGCCAGTATAGTAGCGCTTACGCGCCGGGTTGCGATGGGGCAGACGAATTGGCGGTACGTTCCCGTTTCCGGCCAAGACGCTTCGCGCCTGCTCGGACGCCATCTGGGGCGCCCATCAGCCTCATATAGTGTTCACACTATGACCATCACCAAGGCTGGCGCTTACAGGGAGGATCGGTGATGATCGCGTCGAAGAGGCCGCCACATCGCCAAGGATTCTGGGTTATGTCGAAGGTGCACAAGTCCAGGATTCGTTGTCGAACCCCATATTGAGTCGCAGCGCGCAATATGCCTGGTTTTGTCTCTACAACCAGTGGTGAGCGTCATTTGGATGGGCCCGGTGTCAGTAACCAACCACCCTTTCCCCGCATCTGTCTGCCATCGATGTCTGACCCGAATACGAATGCACCGAAGTGAGCGGTTGTCTGTGGAACGTTGTCGGACTTGGAAACTATGAGTTACCATTCAATAACATACGTAGGCAAGGCTACCCGTGCCTATAAATGGGTCATAAATTAACTTTCCAGGTGACGCCTGTTGTGCGGCGCATCATCAAGCCTGACGACATAATGTGGCGAAGGAGATACGATACCGTACCAAAGTCTGATTGGCCATGAGAAGCGATATCTCAGCTTCCATGCTTGTATTGCCAAAGTATTGTCGTTTCTTGACATCGAACATCTTGATTAACGACCGCGCACTTCCTTGCTCTAACTAGGCGGGGGTAACAATTAGAATAATAATAAGACGTAGTCTCGCTAGTAGCTTCTGCGCACCAACCTGCCAAAGAATGCTTCGCGAAAGACAGAAGCACCTTCGTGCATCTGACGTGTGGTACCATGGATGTCTCTATCGCTGTCTGTGTGAAATAGATCACGTCGGCGGAAGAGGAGTCCGAATGTACTGGAACACGCACACTCCTCGAAATAGCCCATGGTGATCTCTGGGCTGACGAGATCGATCTTGCCCATGAACCCCATGTAAGAGAAATCCTCGATGACTTGGCGTTGTCGCGCCTTTGAGATAGAATGATTGTAGCCGTTCACGACGAATTTGAAGGATGTTTCCGGGATACACTTCTCCCACAAATTCCGTGACAATTTGTTCTGTTCATGCAGCTCTTCATAGCTACGTCCACTAGCGTAGAACTCATATACAGCTCTTTCCGGACAACGGAGCGTCAGTATCAATAGAAATGGGTACCAAACGCATTTACTTGATCAATATGCATCTGCGTGCGAGGAACCTCGCGTGCTCTTCCTGATCTATTGCTGTTTTCATAACATACGCCGATTTTGCAATATTACACACACAGGCGGGGTTGAAATGGGCATCTCGGTGATCATGCCGAATTTCATTTCCGCCAAAAATAATCATGGTAATTAATAAATAAATTTATATATCCTACTTATCGGTTTTGGAAACCATTTGTGAAATTCGGTGCAGTGGTGGCGGATTCGTTTCGCCGGAGGACCGAGCGGTGGTAGCGTCTGCGCGTACCACGCTCGGCCTCGGTCTTGTCTCTGACTCGACTGCCCAATTTTTGGACCTGGCCCCTCAGGGGCTTGTATGTTTTCGTCTTGTGTATTCTCGCGTGTTCTACTGTGTTCTACTACATTACGATTTGCAGACTCGGAAAGTTGCTTCAAGCAGCTATGACATATGTGTTCTACTTGTATCAGGGAGGGACAATGGTTGGCCTGTGGGATGCTAACTCGTAGTTGCACAATGCTGAACTAGCAACGCAGATAACTATTCAATAACCCCAATTATGTATGCTAGCCTAATTTCTTGATCTACTCAATATGAACCCCGCTCTTGAGTTTGGATGTCCGGCTGTCTGCGAGAAAAAAATATCGGCGTATGTTATGAAAACAGCAATAATGTAAGGACACCAAACGGCCGTGACGAGTCGAAATCGTGCGGTATAGTCAACGGAAAGCCATAAAGTTCGGCGATAGATCGCAGTTCCGGGACGCGGAAGTCCTCATGGGCTTGTGCAAAGACAACGAGATATTGTCGTGGTGGCATCAGTCTGGAGATCAAAACTCGGTCTCTCGTCACATGCCTGCTTCGTCTCCCCTGCCATGATCCAGCTCGTCGGCGATGTCGACGGTGAACGTTTACAGCGTACTACACACAATATTGGAGACAATTGAACCCGGAAACCGTATCATCTTCTTCTTTCACGCTGTTGTATGACTGAATGGACGATATAGTCTCTGACGAAGCCGTAGAAAAACTTGGCGTTCTGTTCTCTGACCAACTCCTGCTTGCCGCCCTCGATCTCATTGATAGGGACTGTGGTAAGTGCCTATCCTCTTCCCTTTGACGAAAGGCCGAGATCGTTGTCAGTGATCAAGTACGTTTCGCCATGGGGTCGACATCACTTTTCTGTCCTCGGCATGACAGATTCCTATACCGTCTTTCCGAGTCTGCATCGCTCCTGCTCAGTTCCACACTTCTGCACGTGCCCGGCGTTCGCGTATGCCGTGCTAATATCGCAATCCCAGTTGACGGTGCGTATCCCATCCTCTGCACCTCTTTTCCCCACCATTTTTGGTACAACGAGCGTACCTGGTTGCTTTTAGTGCAAACACGTTCTAGCCACGCTCATCGCGGAACGCTTGTCGAAGTGCGTCATGCGTGAGGTGGGGAAAGACGAATTCGCGGCCTTCGTCACGTGACAGAACCCAGACACATAAGGATGGCGACACTAGTATGCACTGGAACCGGGAATTGATCTTTATAGCGCCTTTCATAACGAGTGTCACCTGAACTTTCGCATAGCCCAGCGGACATCCAAAACACAAGAGCGGAGAGATTGGGCCATCATACAGAATTGGGGTTATAGAATAGTTATCTCGGAAAACTAGGGTTATGGAATAGTTATCTGCGTTGTCATGCTCGGCAGCTTGCCATCCACTCCCCTTCAGTTGTCGCCCCTTCCAAACCCTCAATGAAAACCCTTGACGATGGTCCGTTGGTACCCCGATAGCATCAAGGTCTCATCAATGTCACATCAGTGTTACGTTCCTTCCGGACGTCTGCCGTCAATCACGTGACCGTTGCCGGTTCGCTGTGTCCAAGTGGCGCGTCGTGCACAAGGACCAAGATAACGTTGATAATGACAAGATAAAGAAGTCGGTGATGACTAAGCACGACTTATAGCGGAACGCGTAGTGGCGATAACTCCAGCACACTAGCAAAGATGACAAAGGAGGGGACGAGACAATGAGGGATCAATGCTTTATACACTCTGTGCCCTAAGACCCACTCCGGCGAAGGGGAAGGTATTACACAAGATATCAAAGCTAAGGACTATAACGCGTCCAAAGCCCTCTACTTATACTACAAGGGGGGAGCTTTCAAGCTCAGCCCGAATCCGAAACCCTACTATACCTATCCAATGGCACAAGGCCCTCGATTCGCATCAGTCATCCACATCAAAGTCCACCAATGGCATAAGGCCCTCTTGGTATGAGTCAGAGATAACACACCATGCATCATCGATCCAGACCGCGTCCGGGCTCAAGCTCATCCGGACTCACATTCTAGCCTCAGCCTAGGCACAAGCTCATCTAGGCTCTTCCGGACCATTTGAGGCAGGTCACGTGCCGGGGTCACGTGACGGCCAATAACTCGGACCTAATCCCACGCCTCCTGATAGTCACGTGATGGCGGGTAAGGGTCACGTGTGCTCACCGCGCGTCCCACTCGCACATGACTCGGATCTTCTGTGCGTGGTGCTTTCTCCCAGCTTTCTAGCAGGCGTTCGAGCACTGCTGTGGCTCCGCGGACTTCTCTGTCCCATCGCGGGTCGTCTTGCGTGTACTTTGGGTCTTCGCGTAGGCTCCGTCCCGGCTGCGCCGTGACAATCAGGATGTGTTCCCTCCAAAGGATGGGACCAAGGATGGGACGCATAATGAAAACGGTGCGTACATTTATTGGCCCCAACAGTCCCCAACTTGCCTCTGTGCTTCACCGTTCAAACCCCCCCACTCTCTACCCTTTTCTCAACCAGTTCGAGGGACCATAACTCTTTTATTTCACCCACCCGCCACACCCAGAAATACAAATCACCAGGGGTCGATGAAGGGGCATTTTGTCCCTTTGCACATCGGCGCGCTCCCTTCTCGTGCCCTTTGTGCCGGCACACTTGCCCCCTGCACTGTTCCTCCTCACCTGGTGTGACATGGGCACGCTGTCCCAGTAAGCCAGAGTAAGCGACCCACAAAGAGTCTGCAATCCCCCAACAAGTCCTTCAAGTTTTGCGCTGCATGGGTGCGGGGCAATTTCCAATCCCCAGCTAGGCCTTGTAATACACCTTCCCTTCCCGTCGAATTGATGTTTTGTCAGTGCAGACTAAGGTAATACAACTTACCTTAGATAAATTCTTTTTAGTTACTACAATTTCTTTTGTTAATTATAATGATTTCTTTTTGTGGGAAGAAAATCCGGCATGGCCACTAAGTGCCCATTCAAACTACGCCTATAAGCGAAAAATGGTCATGAGCCGCCACTTGTTATGAAAGACGCTGTAAGCAAAAAATCTTGAAATAAGACTTAATTAAGACTCAAAATATTTATGTGTGACAATATATTATGGAAATATTTAAAGTTTATAAATCACATGCCCCGAAATGCGCCTGTTGCAGCTGTCATGTGATCTATAAACTTTAAATATATTGTCACACAAATTTACAAATAAATACTTTGAGTCTTATTCAAGTTTTATTCCAAGAAATTATGCTTACAGATCAATTCCCGGTTCCAGTGATGGACGTTGGCGAGCACGAGGAGCGCATCCCTCTAATACAGCTACGAGCAAGACCGGGAACGGGTTTTGAACATTGGAATCCTGAGATTTAACTTCATTTCCCTTCTTTGGATCTACCTTCCTTGTGCCAAATATTTGCTCACTATTAAAGCGACGCATTGATTCGCTATACAGTACTTGTATCATAGTACTTTCCTGTGCCTACTGTATTCAGACAGCAAGTCATATTTCTGAGGTCATACGTGGCGGGCGTCTAGAGCGAGCGCTATGCGCACTGCCTGGCCATCACACATATCAACGCGTTTATCAGCTGAGCTGTACGTCCGTCCTCTCTGTTCTCCCGTTCTTACCCACCCGCTTGAGCTGGATATACTTTCAAACCCTTCTTCAAGGTATCCTATGTCCTCGGTTATGAGTGGCGGCCTGCCCTCCATCACCACAACCACCACAGACACCTCGACCTTCAACGCTATCTTCGATAATGCCTTGAAAGAGTATGAGAACAAAACCGGCACAAATCTCACCACCCATCCACTTTCTGACAAGCTGCGAACCTGCGACTCACCCGATGCCGTCTTAAATATACTTCAAGAACACGTCCGGGCGTACGAAGAGTCTCGTAATGGAGATCAGAGATTGACCAAGTTACTCGACCCAACAATCCATATTCTATATCTGTTTTCCTCCGCACTTGGCGAAGGTGTTAGCTTGGTGAGTTCCGTCCCTACCCCGCCGCAGTGCCAATAGCGTCGAATATATCTAGGCGTTCGGTCCAGCAAAAGTTATCTTCGCCGGATTTTCTGTCCTCCTTGCCGTGTGTATCACCCCAAAATCCTTGATCCAGTCTCCCTCACTCAAATCTCTAGACGGCGAAGGCTTCCAAGGCTGGCCACAATGCCCTCGTCGACCTCTTTGAGCGCGTAGGATCCTTCCTCAAACGCCTCAAGATCTATTCTGGGATTCCACTCACCGCAGAAATCAATGAGGTTTTCGGAAAGATCATTGTTGAAATCCTTTCGATCCTCGCTCTTTCGACGAAGGAGATGGAACGAGGGCGAGCCAGTGAGTGTTTATCTCGTGGGACGGTTTCGTGAGACGCACCGACTTCACGATTGCATAGGGCGATTCCTACATAGGTTGCTCGGGGGGACAGATATCGAGGATGCCTTGCGGAGGTTGGACAAACTCACGCAGGAGGAGGCTCGGATGATTATGGCGCAAGTATTGAAGTTCACGCACGACCTGATGAGTGGTACGGACACCCACCCGACCCGGAACTTAAGCCGCACTGACACTCTTTATCTTGTTACCATTTCCAACAGCGACAAACGAACAAAATCGTTCGTCATTTCAACATTTTCGCTGCTGATCGAGCGCTGATCATTGAGGATAACCTTCCGATACGACAGGAGACCAGTCGCGTGAGAAACATCGAGGGTGGCTATCCCCTCCAAATCCGTCCGTAAATCACAACGTCGCATGCAACGCCCATCAGGGCGGAACAACGACGTGGCTTCTTCCAAACGACACATTTAAAGAATGGCAAAAGAGCGGTTCCTTATTGTGGATTCACGGAAAGCGTATGTTTCACTCCATGGCTCGTGTCGTCGCCGTCCTAACCGCTTTCCGGGATCGCTCAGCGGGATCGGGAAAGAGTATAGTCTGGTACACGCCATACAATTGTTTCGTGATTAAGGAAGCTCACATGGTGTCGACCAGCTCCACGGTCATCGAAGATATCGACCGTATGCGCGACGAGAAACCAGCTTTGATGGCGTATTACTATTTTGACTTCCGGGATATCGCAAAACAGGACGTCCGTGGGCTTCTCTGCTCGCTACTCATCCAGCTTTCTTATAAATCCAACCGGCTTTGTGACACACTTTCTCACTTATATTCCAAACACGACCATGGATCGCGACAACCCAGTGACCGCGCCTTAGTCGGCTGTCTAAAGGACATGCTCAAACAGCTCGGACAGGCCCCTCTTTACATCATCCTCGATGCGCTCGATGAATGTCCTCACGGCGTCGGGACTCCGTCTGCTCGCGAGAGCGTCCTTGAACTAGTCAGGGATCTTGTCAACTTACGCTACCCAAATGTATACATCTGTGTTACAAGTCGCCCCGAGTCCGACATCCAAGCCGCTCTCGATCCCTTGGCACCTCACCGAATATCGATTCACGAAGAAGATGGACAAAAGGAAGACATCGCAAACTACATTAGTTCGTTCGTTCACTCTGACATGGCAATGCAGAGATGGAGGGCAGAGGATAAGGAGCTTGTGATTAACACGCTCTCAACGAAGACCGACGGCATGTATGGCATCACCATTACTGCGCCGCAGCGCCGCCGCTTATACTTTTATATAGGTTCAGATGGGTGTATTGCCAGCTGGATGCTCTGCGTCGCTGCCTTCCGGCAAACATTCAGCACGCTCTGAATAGACTTCCGGAAACCCTGGATGGAACATACGAGCGCACGTTATCGGATATCCCTGAGGAGAAGTGGGAGCACGCTCATCGGCTTTTCCAGTGCTTAATTGCATCCAATCGTCCACTCCGTGTCGAAGAACTCGCGGAGGTTCTTGCAATCGAGTTTGGTGCGGAAGGGACTGCGAGTCTTGAGACGGGATGGCGCCTGGAAGAAGCCGAAGACGCTGTGTTGTCCACATGTTCCACTCTTATTATGGTGGTAGACAATGCCGACTACAATTATGACTACGGAAACAACAGTGGATCGCGAATCGTCCAGTTCTCACACTTTTCTGTTCAAGAATTCTTGACGTCGACTCGCCTCTCCGGTTCAAGACCGAATATCTCTCGTCACCATGTTCTCTTGGGACCTGCCCATACAATTCTCGCACAGGCTTGCTTCAGCGCTTTATTGCGGCTGGACGATAGCGCCGACGAAGAGAACATCCTAAATTTTCCGTTGGCCGTGTATGCCGCTAACCACTGGCATGTACATACCCTGGAAGAGAATATGAATGCACGGATCCAAGAAGACATTCGGCGTCTATTCGACCTCGGCAAACCACATTGCGCGGTCTGGACCTGGATTTATGACGCGTCATATGGCGCAAGTTGTCAGCGGATGTCCATCCGGGTTCGTCCGTCACAGCTTGCAGCACCCCCCCTGTTCTACGCCGCGAGATTTAGTCTCCGAGACTTGATTGTCGACCTGGTCGCTACACGACCGCAGGATATTAACGCCACCCATATCTATGAAGGGCCTCCATTGTTGTCGGCAGTGCTATCCGGACATTTGGAGATCGCCAAGGTACTGATCGAACATGGCGCCCACGCGAGCATTGCAGATCGCGTGGGACGCACACCTCTCGGCGAGATATCAGCCAAGGGACATCTTGAACTAGTGGAATTGTTACTCAAACATGGTGCACAAACCGAAGATCATTGGACCGAAGCCAGCTCTGGGGCACTTGCCGCAGCGTTGCGTAACGGTCAATTTGACCTCGCAAGTTTCCTACTGGACCATGACGTTCATATCAATGCGCGGGACCACCAGGGCAAGACCCCGCTGCACCAACTAATTGGTCAATTCATTGCTCATCTCAAGGGTGTGCAGTGGTTACTCGAACATGATGCCGATGTGAATGCGCGGGACAACGCTGATGAAACTCCGTTGATTGTGGCATCACAGTATCGACCTTCCCTGGCGGCACTGTATTCACCGGAGCTGAGAGCGGACACGAAGGCACAGGACCAGGGATGGGAATCTTCGGGTAGCAAAGACATGTTGGAAATCTTTCGGCTACTCCTTCACCGTGGTGCCGATACGAGGGCCAAAGACAAATCTGGCACGACTCCCTTACACAATGCGGCCTCGTCTCAGGAAGGCACGGAGATTGTGACGTTGTTGATTGGGCATGGGGCGGATGTGAATGCGAAGATAGATGACCTCCGGACTCCATTACATCTGGCATCGCAAGGTGGAAGCCTCGAGATTGTACGGCTCCTTGTCGGGCATGGGGCGGATATAAGCGCCGTAGCACAGGACGGCGAAACACTTCTGCACATGGCATCACGATCGGGAAACCTCGAAGTTGTACGGTTCCTCGTCGAGTGTGGAGCGGATGTGGATGCGAAGTCAGAGGATCTCCGGACTCCACTGCACATGGCCTCGATACACAGTAACCACGAAGTCGTCTGCTATCTGGTGGAACATGGAGCAGATGTGAATGCGCAGACAAAGGACCTCAAGACTCCATTGTACATGGCCATTTCCAACAACGAACTCCTCCATTTCCTGGTTGAGCGCGGAGCGGATGTGAACGCGAAGGCGAAGGATCTCGTGACTCCATTGCACCGGGCCTCGGCATACAACAACCAGGAAGCCGTGCGCTTCCTAGTAGAGCGTGGGGCGGACACCAGCGCCGAAACAGAGAGGGGTGAGACCCCACTTCACTGGGCATCAAAACATGGAGCCGTTGAACCCGTACGCTTCCTCGTTGAGTGTGGAGCTGACATCAGTGCCGAGACACATGGTTGCGAGACCCCGTTGCACTTGGCGTCGAAAGTTGGAAAAGTCAAAATTATGCAGTTCCTCATTGATCGCGGGGCAGATGTGAACGCGAAGGCAGAGAATCTCCAAACTTCGTTACACCTGGCATCGCAACAGAGTAACCTCGGTGCTGTAGAGTTGCTCGTTGAGCATGGGGCGGACATAGGCGCTCGGACGAAGGCGCGCGAAACTCCGCTGCACGTGGCCTCGAAATTAGGGAACATCGGGGTCGTGCGCTTCCTCGTTGGGCGTAGAGCGGATGTGAACTCGAGGACTGAGGATCTCCGGACTCCACTACACCTGGTATCAGAATGCGTAAGTCCCGAACTTGTATCATGATCCATCCGTTGTATAGCTAATATTAACACCACGCGGTAGCCAGATTATGGTACCTCAGCTATGTTCACGTATGGCGAGGAATTAATACGTGCAAAATGCAAAGTTATCGACGTCCTCATTACTCATGGCGCGAATGTAAGTGCCAGGGACAGCCAGAGCCAGACTCCATTTGGTCTAGCGCTGGTAAGTGGACACTACGAAACCGCGCAGTTCTTATTGGAACACCTGGCCGTGACAAAGGGAGATAGCAGCGACAGTATTCCCGAGTCCCCTAGTCTACTTGCAGACGTCACACCTCACCCCAGTAAGTTATGCACAAATCTTTGCCTATTGCTGGATCACCGGAGACTACAGATTGGATGGACCTATTGGAGAGGTTCCGCGGATGACAAAGACCCCGTTCGTTCCACGCAATTGTACTTATGTTATACGCACAATTGAATGAAATCACGCGCAAAGGTTAGAGAATCTTCAAGATGTCAGCGTGATGGTTTTGCACCGATTCCTGAAGATTACGACTCAGACGCCATCCAGCAGTGGACAGGATTCGGAGTAGTTGCTAATTGTGTATTACTGTTGTTCGACAGCAGCAGCGCAGCGCCGATGCTAGTCCAATTGCAAACTATTGCAAAAAGTAGTATAGTAGATACAAACCGAATGGCTGACGCCACCGTATATATCGGGCTCCTCAGACGACGGCTTCTTGGTTTTGAAGTATTTCTCGCGAAAATCCCGGTGGGCAGGGACATGTGCGTATACCGGTGAGGCGAGAGGGGCGCCCTCACCGTCATGGTCGGTACTACTGCTACCACTGCCGCCGCGAGGTGCTTGCGAGTCGAATGTTGGTGGTGGGTATGCCACCGACGTCGAATTACGGATCGTGGTGAGCTATAAAGAATGCGTGGGAGGTAAGAACGGATGCCAACGATTACGTGGGGGAGACGTACTGAGTCCCCATGCACCGAAATCATGCAGCGAGTTCGCGACCACTTCCATCTCGTCGCAGAGCATGCTGTCCAAATCCAGCTCCTTGTATTCGTCTATCACGGTCGGAACGAAGAAGACCAGGCGCCCGCTGGGATTCAGGAGGTACCTCACAAGAACAACGAAGTCGGCCGCGAGGGCGGAGAGCTCGTACGGTTTGGTTGGTGGTAGGTACGGTTGGTCGTCCTTGGCAAAAGGACGTCTAAGCTGATCACAAATGCCGGTATGGTACCGCTTACGCGCCGGGTTGGATGGGGCAGACGAATCGCCGGTACGCTCCCTTTTCCGGCCAAGACGCTTCGCGCCCGTCGCGCCCGCTCGCACGCCATCTGGGGCGATCATCAACCTGTTCACACGTGACCGTGATCAACGCTAGCGCTTACAGGGAGGATCGGCGATGATCGCGTCGAAGGCGCCGCCACATCGCCAAGGATTTCAGGTGCACAACTCTGAAATCTGTTGTCGAACTCCATATTGAGTCGCAGCGCGCAATATGCCTGGTTTTGTCTCCACAACCAGTGGTGAGCGTCATTTAGATGGGCCCGGTGTCAGTAACCAACCACCTTTTCCCCGCATCTGTCTGCCATCGATGTCTGACCCGAATACGAATGCGCCGAAGTGAGCAGTTGTCTATGGCAAATTGACAGACTTGGAAACTACGAGTTATCATTCAATAACATACGTAGGCAAGGCTACTCGTGCCTATAAATGGGTCATAAATTAACTTTCCAGGCGACGCCTGTTGTGCGGCGCATCATCAAACCTGACGACATAATGTGGCGAAGGAGATACGATACCGACCAAAGTCTGATTGGCCATGAGAAGCGATATCTCAGCTTCCATGCTTGTATTGCCAAAGTATTGTCGTTTCTTGACATCGAACATCTTGATTAACGACCGCGCGCTTCCTTGGTCTAACTAGGCGGGGGTAACAATTAGTGATGATAATAAGACGTAGTCTCGTTAGTAGCCTCTGCGCACCAACCTGCCGAAGAATGCCTCGCGAAAGCCAGCAGCACCTTCGTGCTTCTAACATGTGGTACCGTGGATGTCTCTGTCTATATGAAATAGATCACGTCGGCGGGAGAGTAGTCCGAATGAACTGGAACACTCACACTCCTCGAAACAGCCATGGTGATTTCTGTGCTAACGAGATCGACCTTGCCCATGAACCACATGTAAGAGAAATCCTCGATGACTTGGCGTTGTCGCGCCTTTGAGATGGAATGGTTATAGCCGTTCACGACGAATTTGAAGAATGTTTCCGGGATATACTTCCCCCATAAATTCCGGGACGATCTGTTTTGTTCATGTAGCTCTTCGTAGCTACGTCCACTAGCATAGAACTCATATACAGCTCTTTCCGCACAACAGAGCATCAGTATCAATAGAAATAGGTACCAAACGCATTTACCTGATCAATATGCATCGGGCTGCGTGCGAGGAAGCTGGCGTGCTCTTCCTGATGCAATATAAGGACACCAGACGGTCGCGACTTGTCGATATAGTCAGAAAGCCATAAAGTTCGGCGATAGATCGCAATTCCGGGACGCGGAAGCCCTCGTGGGCTTGTGCAAAGATACCAAGATATTGTCGTGGTGGTATCAGTTGGAGATCAACGCCGATCAACACTCGGACCTTGTCACATGTCTGCTTCGTCTTCCTCTGCCATGAACCACTTCGCCCACAATGTCGAGAGTGGACGTTTACAGCATACTACACACAATATTGGAGACAATTGGACCCGGAAACCGTATCATCATCTTCTTTTGCGCTGTTGTATGACTGAATGCACAATATAGTTTCTGACGAAGCCGTGGAAAAACTGGGCGTTCTGTTCTCTGACCAACTCCTGCTTGCCGCCCTCGATCTCATTGATAGGGACGTGGTAAGTGCCTATCCTCTTCCCCTTTACGAAATGCCGAGATCGTTGTCAGTGATCAAGTACGTTTCGCCATGGGGTCGACATCACTTTTCTGTCCTCGGCATGACAGATTCCTATACCGTCTTTCCGAGTCTCCATCGCTCTTGCTCCGTTCCGCACCTCTGCACGTGCCCGGCCTTTGCGTACGCCGTGCTGATATCGCAGTCCCAGATGGCGGTACGGTTTCCATCTCTTTTCGTTTTTGGTAAAACTGGGAGCATGCCTGGTTGTTTCTAGTGCAAACACGTCCTAGCCACGCTTATCGCGGAACCCCTATCGAAGTGCGTCGTGCGTGAGATGGGAAAAGACGAATTCGTGGCCCTCCTCATGCGACAGAACCCAGACACGTAGGAAAACGTATCGGAGAGATGGCACTCTTAGTGCAGATTGTGGCGAGCCTGAGGATCCCCTCCAATATCACTGCCAGCATGAACCTCCGCGGGACATGAATTCATCGGGTTTTGAACGTTTGAATCCTCGGATTCAACGCCATTCGACATTCTCTCTCGACTTTGTCTTCTTTGGATCCACTTTCTACCTCCTTTTGCGGTTCAGAGGTCATGACCTTGTGCGAAACATTTGTCAACTAATAAAGCGGCGCATTTCTTCTCTTCTCTTCTCGCCCTGTACTCGTATCATGATATTACCTCTGCCTACTGTATTCATATAGCAAGTTAGAATATTTTTTTCTGAGTCTATATGTAGGGACGAATGACGGGGCGATGTCTATCATAGGCTGAGCTGGGTGCTGAGGCCCACGACACCTGGGCGCGGCATGTCAACCACACCCATATCAACTGTACTGTACACAGCGCCGGTGCCTTTCTGGGGTGAATTGGTGGCACGGCACCATTGGGGAGGGGGGGCGACGCGGCGCTATGCGTTTCCGGAAGTACACAAGGATGGGGACACACAGAAGAACTACTTCAGACCTACTAACTCATGTGGTCCTGTGCACAGCGCTGCCAGAGCGTGAGGTGGGGCAGTGACAAGAAAACCCGGTAGAAGTCGCACTGTCAACACTGGAACCGGGAATTGATCTTTAAGCAAAAAATATTGAAATAAGACTTAATTAAGACTCAAAATATTTATGTGACAATATATTATGGAAAGATTTAAAGTTTATAAATCACATGCCCCGAAATGCACCTGTTGGAGCTGTCATGTGATCTATAACCTTTAAATCTTTCCATAATATATTGTCACATAAATATTTTGAGTCTTAATTAAGTCTTATTTCAAGATTTTTCACTTAAAGATCAATTCCCAGTTCCAGTGCAAGAAGTTGTGTAGCATAGAAGTGATCTGTAATGACATTTCAGAAGTTTGTGGTCTGTACCTGAGACTCAGAGGAAAAAACACAATCGATAGCCAACTGAACTCAGCATGGAGTGCTACAGTGCCGGACAGTCAAATTCGACAATTTTTGTAGCAGCTCTCACAGTAGTTTTCAGAAAATTTCAACCCCACCATCATGTTCAGAATAGCAAAATACGTCCAAAAATGCACTTTGGGGTTCTCCCTATGACTTTTCAGGGGTGGCCAACTTTTTTTGGTCCGAAATTCTTGGCGCCTAACCCCAATTTGGGTTCAAAGGGCCTTAGCCGTTGCAAACCTGCGCTCATCAAGTCAATGCATCAAGTACTATCTTGGGGGGACCCAGTCATCTTCTGAGTTTGAGTCCATTTCCTTGGCAAGAGCTGGTGGGCCTGGGCTCAGAGAGTGTAGTTGCCTTCATCATGCACTGTTTTCTTTTTTTTGCTCTGGGGATGACTGCGACAGCTGATGGTGGTGTTGGTGGGCCAAAGCCCTGACACCAAGGTGCACACTGAGTTCCTCAATCCCACCCCTCACGTGGATCAGTCATGTGCAGACTCAAACATGGGATTTACATGGGCTGTATTGTTGTTCTGGATACATTTGGTGCTACTGGAGTCGTTGCATCACACTCAGATAAATGAAAGGAATTGATTAAGCCTAATTTCGACCCATAGGTGCTAAAAATTGGGGGGTGGCCAACTTTTTGAGGGTGCAACTTAATAAGTTATTTTTTTGAGCGAACCACTGCACGACATTGATCAGGGCAATAACTACATTGTCTCTGACAAGTTTTGCATTGATTTCGGGCATTTTCAGAGTCATAAAAAAAAGTCACTAAAAATTGTCGAATTTGACTGTCCGGCACTGTAGTACCGCTATTCGTGAGGTGGCAAGACCGTGGGAGAACCAGAAGCTGATTGTACTCGATTGAGTTTTATTGGCAAACCCGAGCCTAACGCCTTTGCTCTCTATCGCCGGATAACGGACACATGTTTTGCTGAACTCAACAACCTCGGCATCCTCAGATCGTGACATACATTTGTCCTATCTACTACTCCCAATCCCCGACCTGGCCTGCGTAGCCTTCACCCGACCAAGGTTGCATTGCGGCGTTCCGAGGTTTCTGTGCGCGCCTCGGGTTTGCATATCTGGCACATTGTTGCTTGTCCACGTCCTATTAGCTACTTCCGGCCCTCCTCAGCGCCATGCGCAGGACCACACGAGCTACTAGGTCTAAAATAGCTCTTCTGGGTGTCGCCATCCTTGTGTACTTCCGGAAACGTATAGCGGCGCGACGCCCCCCCCTCCCTAATGGTGCCGTGCCGCCACTTCAACCCCGAAAAGCACCGGCACTGTATCGGGAATTAGAGGTGCTTCGTTCCGAATCTCCTCGGTCCTACAATCCTGGCGTGTCCATGTATTCCGAGTCCGGATGCCGAGGAGTTGGTAACGCGGAACAGCATTTTCCTAGCACAAGCTCAGAGAGCTCGACGATACTCCTTTCTCAGGTCTAGTCGTTGGGGAGTTACTTAGATTTGGATCTTTTCACCACGCGAACACGACCCCCGTTTTCTTCTATCTTACCCGTTCACCCATTCGCAGCACTGACCCTGCCACACACTATGGTCGACTGGCTAAACCCCACCATCATCAAAGCAGAAATGAGTTTGTTCATTCTTTCAAGTTCGGACACCTGAGGTTTAGTGTCTTACCCTTATTGAGTGACAGCCGCTCTCATAAAGGTCGTCCATGTCATTGGCGGCATTTATATGTGAGCCATGTCATTTTCACGTTTCGTCATTCAAAGCGCTATAACCTACGCACTAGCTGGGAGATCATCTTATACCTCGGCTTTGAGTATTCTGTCATTACGAAGAAGCGCAAGTTTACATGGCCATTCCTTGTGCGTCGTCCGTCTCAACTTGGACACCGTGAGGAGATGACAGCGAAATCTGACCTGTGCGATAGCTGTACCTGGGGTGTCGTTGGTGTCCCCTGTTCTCCATTACGTTCCAATTTCTGGGCCTTGACGTGTCACACAAGATTGATTGCCAGGTACGAAACATTGAACTGACCAGATGAGCAAAGGTACTGAGTGTCCTTCTAGGCATGTATCGTCTTGGCCTTCGTAAGATGTCGCGTGCTATCCGGAATGCCCTTTTCTTGACCGGCTATGGATTCCGCAGATTTCCGCATATATTTCGTTTATGTGCGCATCGGCATTGATCGTCCTGCGTGTGTAAGCACAACCTGTTTTATTGCCGCATCTGTATGCCTCCGAGTTGAGAATGCCCTTAGCGCCGTACTCTGGGACCGCAACAAGACCGTCATTACATTCGCCTGTGCCGTGTGGATTGGCAATATTGTCATCTACGCCTACAGTATGTCTGTCTGGCTCCTGGTTCGGGTGGTTGTCATAAGTAGTACACGATCTTGACCATTCTTAGGCTTGACCACACTCCGCTCAGCCCGACTTGATTTCTGCGTAATTTTAAATCCTGAATTCGCTAGGATCAGCATCCTCTCCACCTTCACCACAGATCTAATACTCCTCGTCCTCATGC
>JAKEYF010000423.1:0-46017 GCA_021527775.1 Lactarius sanguifluus | reverse complement strand
CCGGCTATGGGTGGCCGGTGTCAACAGCGGACGCGGAAATGCAGACCACAGCCGAACTCACCTTCCAAACCCACTCATACTCGTCTGCCTTGGGAGGTACTTTTTTCGGGAGGATCGCCTCTTTGGCCGATTCGCTTTCAGCGTCGGGCTCGCCTTGGTCACCGGCTGGCTTCTCTTCCATCTTCTCCTCTGACTCGCTGAAACTGTCAAATTCCAAAGGTTTTGCGACGTCCCCCAAAAGTTGACAGCCGGAGTCCTTTCTTCAAAGATCGCAGCTTGAGAGTGAACCGTGGACCGATCTCCTGTAAGGCGACCCTTTCCGTCGAGCGAAATGCGTATCTTGAGAGTGTGTGTGAGACACCATCAATCCGATGATATTTTGTGCGACGACACTCACCGATGTCTTCTGAAAATAAGAAGTCGCGCTGGTTGTGGAGGGTCACAACTTGCCGTCCTTGAAATTCCGGTAAAGGGGGGAAGAAAGTCTGGAACATCCGCCCGACAGTGTGTCCGAGACGAGTGACAAAGTTGTTGAGCACGAGCTCGGGGTGATGCGGCGTCGCTCGTGCGCGGCCCTGTTCACAGTGGAGTAGAATGCCCTGCCGCAATCTTTTTGCGAGACAACGTACAATATTTTTTTGGTGAGTTCAATCGAGGATAATTTAAAATAGGCTGTTGGTCCGTCGGGTGGTGTACAAGCGTTATCGCATCTGTCGGTTATTGAGACCCAGTAAACAGACAGAACATAATTGCGAGCTCAACGCACTCGGTTTCTTGGTATTCTCGTTCACGACAATCAAGTTGCTGAATCCTCTCCCGGCTGCCACCACCGCTATTTTTCCCATTTCGAATCCACGAGTTTTGGGACGTCTGTGGAATTCCGCCCCTGGAAAGACCCCGACGAGCTCATCGACAAACACTCATAAGCAGCCACGCGTAGCCTTGGGCGATGTCGTAATGAGGACTTTTGGTGGGAATCGTCGGATCGTCGGTAGAGGAGAAGTAGGAGGCAAACGAGTCGGACGCGATGTCGGCTGCGGCCTCGGTGGAGGAGGGCTGTTTGTTGGGCAGCAACGGGGGCTGAGGGAAGGGTCTGCCGTTAGAAAGGACGGGTCGAATTCGCGTGTGTTTCGAGCGTGCGGGGGACATTCTCTGCCAGTCGTTTCTTCGGTGGATGTGTATCTGAGATAATCACTCGAGCAGAGAGAGAGAAAGCACACACTTGTTTAGCTTTGGGATCATCTGCCTCGCGCTTGGCGGTCGCGAGTCTGCGCCGAAGTTTTGCCTGGCTTTTTCTCTTTCTTGACTTTGAGAATACTTGTTCCGCGCTTTTGTTTGTTTTAATCGCGGGCAGCGACTGCGGCTGCGGCATCGAGGCGTCTCTCAAGTATCATGATATCATTTCCCACGCTCGCGTGTCTCCTCTGAATTGTCATCCACCCATGTCCAACGCTCGTCCACGGTCACAACGTCTTCTGCTCTGCCTTTTTCTTTTCATCTCCGTCGTAAATTCTCTCCACTTTTATCTCGACGATAATGAGAAACGGTGCTTCATCGAGGAATTACCCACGGACACCGTAGTCGAGGGTAAGCAATATCACTGACACACTTGCCCTACGTTCCTTCCTCAACCGCCTTCTTCGACCTCCCAGGTCATTACAAAGCATTAGAATGGAATGACGAGAGGCAGGTGTATTTAAGCAATGAACATCTGGGGATACTTGTGGAGGTCACAGTTAGTTATCCTTCCTACGCCTCCCGACCTGGTACCGTAACCTCCCACAGGAACTGGAAAGTGGCCACTCTGTTGTCAACACACGTGGTCCACCCGACGGCCGCTTCACCTTCACCTCTCACGAGGCGGGCGACCACACCATCTGCCTGTCGTCTAACTATTCCTCTTCGTGGTTCGGTCCCACGGCTCACATCCGCCTGCACCTCGACGTCGTCGTCGGTTCAACCAAGGCCAACGCGGATCACGACCGCGGGCATGTCTCTGCGCTCGCGAGCAAGATCCGCGACTTGAACATCAAAATTGAGGACATCCGTCGCGAGCAACAGTACCAACGCGAGCGCGAGGCTGGTTTCCGCGACCTTTCTGAGGGTACGAATTCTCGCGCTGTGTGGTACAGCGTAGCACAAATCGTCACGCTCCTCTTGACGTGCGCATGGCAGCTGCGACATTTGAGAGTGCGTATCCTACCTGCTTTTCATTTGCCGTCAACAATACTGACCAACTCCCAGCGATTCTTTGAAGATCGGAAGATGCGCTAGTATACCATCGCATACCTATCTATACGTTCCGAATACACTATATGGGTTCCCGGTAGCAAAGTGTGCTTGTTCAGGGTCTAGTGCCTTACACTTTGAGGATAACTTTTTTCTTGACTTCGCCCAATGTCATTCTTTGAAATACCTCCCTGATAGCACTCGTCGCCGTCTCGTCACTAGCTTCTCTTCCAATATCGACAATCTCATGCCTCGGTTCTTTGAACTGTCCCAACACATGAAGCGCTATTCTCATTGAGTTAACGAGCCCACTCACCTTCCCTGAAGCCATGGTCTGTGCAAGTTCCTCAACGAGCTTACTTTGTCCTTCGCTATTGTCTTTGTACCACCGACTGAGCCAGAAACCGTGGCTCGTGAGGTTCTTGAATATATGGAACGACGCAGGGAGGGTGAGAGGGCGTTTTGCCATCGCGCCATACGTCACCAGGTGAGCGTCGTTGCCTAAGAGGCCACCCATCGACGTTGTCGATTCGCCGCCCACACAATTTAACCCGAGACGGATATCCTTCGCGCACGAGTCAGTAAGCGGTTACGAAACTGACACGGTGGGGGAGATGAAAACCTGGCCGTTCGTCCAATCCTTGACCTTTGCCTTCATTGTCTTCTTGTCCTGGAGCTCATCGTACGTGGCGACATGCGTGGCACCCAGATCCTCCAGTTCTTTCCTCAGCGTGTCCATGTCGTCCCTGCACATGATGTACCGACAATGAGCCTAAACCAGAAATTTCACCGAGCATGCACGTTACGCACCGATTCCGGACGAGGTTTATTGTTTTCAGACCGGCATTTTTCGCGAGCTGTATGACCGCTTGGCCAACCTATGACGAGAATGGCTACTTGAGTGTTCATGGGTTACTCATTTCCACCACAAAGCGACCCACCGCACTATTTGCGCCGTTCTGGATGACCCATTCGCCCGCCCCCAAAGTGACAAAGTGGGACAGGAGGCAGTGTGCGGTCGCTGGGTTGACCTGAGACAAACGCAAAATCCGCTGAGTGACCTTGAATGTGTGAACGAAAACTACGCGCACCATCATCGTCGCTGCGTTCACTTCGGAGAGGCCCTCGACCCTCGGTACCTTCAAAAGCTGCCCCTCGAGCAGGTTCGCAGCGCTTCTCCAGGTCCCAACTTGGCTCGCCTTCATCACGACCCAGTCGCCTCTCTCCAGGTCCTTCACGCCGTCACCGACGCTCGTAACCTCTGCGAGCCCTTCATTTCCGGCCACGAATAAGTCGCCTTGGGCACCAGGAAACGAAGATGCCTGGGGCTTGGAAGGGTAAACCCCTTCGATCACGTTCACGTCCGCCGGGTTTATTGGTGACAGGATGAAGCGCACGTTCACAGTTTGTGGAAGAGGAGCAGGAAGAGTTGGGATGGTGAATGCACGCACGACCTCCGCGGGCTGACCATTTCGGGAATAGACGATAGCACGATTCGCCTGGAGGCGTGCTGATGTCGATAAGAGACGAGCGTGGACAGAGTTAAGCGTTGATAAGTAGTACCTTCGGAACATCGTCAATGTCAACAATCCAAAGCACGTGATTTATATTCAAGGGTAACAAAGTGTGGGGAGGGTTAACACCTATTTACATGGCTAGGTGTGGATAGGTTGTGGATAGGTGCAAGAAATTCCAGTCAGTCACTCGTAGCGACATTCTCTACGTTGCCGCGTTACGTCAACCCGGCCTCGACAGCCAGCGAACGGAACGCGGAGTCTGGTTTCGTCAACAGGATGCTCGGTGCGTCAAACTCGGCGACCTATGAGTAGGTCAATGACAGGATTTTAGGGAGCGCGCGATGATCTGCCTACCTTGCCCTCACTTAAAACCAAGATGCGGTCTGAATCCATGATAGTATTGAGACGGTGCCTGCAGGAGCGTCAGATAATAGGAACGTGGGCTGTCCTCGCTTTACGCACGCTATGGTAAGAATAGTGGTATTTTTGAATTGCGGACCGCGAATGATATCTTGAATAGCCTTATCCGTCTCGAGGTCCACGGCGGATGTCGCTGTGGATAATGTAAGCATCGCAGCTCCTAGCTAATGTTAGGATGTTCATCCCACCTTCGTCTAGAACCAAAATTTTGGTTTTTCGCAGCAACGCCCGAGCAAAGCAAATCAGTTGCCTCTGCCCCGCGGAGAGCGACGAGCCGCCTTCTTTAACTGGTGCATCTAGTCCCTCCGGGAGACTTTCTACATACTCCTTCAAGTGGGCCTGTGAGGCAACGGTTGGCCATAAGTGGCTACCGCCATAGGTTGTTAAGGGTGACTTGCCTGTTTGAGTGCCTCCCAGATATCGGCATCTTGATGCTCACCCACGGGATCGATATTCTCGCGCATAGTTCCCTCGAACAGGTCTGGTGATTGTGGGACAATGGTCATCGCCGAGCGCAAGTCGTAAAGTCCTATCTTGGTGATGTCGACGTCGTCAATAAGGATGGTTCCCTCTGCAGGTTCGAGTATACGGAACAGCGCGAGGAGCAGCTATGAGAGCCAATTAGCAATGGGAACTCCCACAGAGTGGAGTCGTGGAACTCACGGATGACTTTCCGGCGCCGGTTCGACCACAGATTCCTATTTTCTCTCCTGGGTGCTGTCGCAGCCTGGTCAGTACGACTTTCATACATAAGCACCAGAGGCGATACCATTATCAACGAGATATTCTTTAGCACCAACTCTAGCTCGGGACGATATTTTAATGAATAGTTCCTGGAGGCCGTAAGCACGATGCCGCATCGACGACCGAGGAGAGCACACCTGAATTCGACACGCCCCTCACTTGGCCACCCGCCTTCCGGCTGTGCTTCTGGGACCTCATATGGTGCTTCGGGTTGGAGTTCAATGTATTGCAGCATCCGTTCTACGCTGACGATGTTCTGCTCCACTTCGCTCGCGGAGCGCACAAGCCAGTTCTGCGCGACGATTAGGGCTTCCTCATGGGTTGGTACGCCCATCGACTCACCAGAGAGCTCGTCGTGTTCAGCGCATAAGAAATGACAAGGCCCACGAGTCCCGCGTCGACCCCGCTCGTCATCAACGTGCCGACAGCCAGCATGGATGAGATAAAAATGATCGATGCACCGATGAATTCAAGGCGCACAGCCAGCCAACGGTTAACGGAGGTGCTCGGCAGATAGCACATCTGGTTACGGTCGACACGGCGTTCATTGATTTCGGCGAAAATGGCCTGTTGACCGAACGCGCGGATCGTGGACAAACCGCTGAGTGACTCAGAAAACCAGGATATGATAGGGGACCGAGAAACAGCGTTCAAACGCTGAAGCTCGCGTGAGGTTGCAAGATAATATCTGTTGGGAAAAGGTGAGAAACCACATGACATTACGAAAAGGACACCCACGTCATGAAACGATTGTACAGCCAGCCGAGAGGAATTATCGCAATTAGGAAGGGTGGGAAGCTCGATCCAATGACGACGACGATGCCGGTAGATGAACATAGAGTGCGGACGACAAATTGGATGACCTGAGAGCGGCGTTCACTGAGCTAGGTCATGACCAACTTGGGGTATGCACTCACCCTTGCCAGTACCTGATCCACGACGTTTGTATCTTTTGTAAACAAGTTAAGAATCCTGGCAATGGTGGTCTCTTGATTATGTGACACGCAAAATCCAGGTTTAAATACGTACCGTCCAGAAGGCGTAAGCTCAAAAAAGGTCAGCGGTGCACGTAGTACCGAATGGAGCATCTATAATTCGGTCAGCAAGGAAGAGAGATAAAGGGGTAGACATCGTACGGCGTCATGCAAATGCTTCGAGCTCTTCAATGAGCAGAACACTAAGATCAGAATGGATCCGGTGCAGTTAAGTAGCGAGGAGGACAACGATAAGAGGCCATATGCCCAGAGGTACTTGACGGCGCTCCTGTTCTCGCCACTCTCTCGGTTGCCTTCGCTCCAGTGTTTCAAAGAGAAGGTTCCAAGAACCAGCAGAGTCTGCTGCATAGCCATAACAATCACAAACAATGCAAACCCGGTCTTCGACGCAGCCCCGATGTAACGCCAGTACACATAAGGTTTCACTCGTCCCTGAGCGCTCTGCTCCTCGCTGAGACCACCAGAAGACGCTTTGGTTGTCTGGGATGTGACTGGTGCGAGAGTTGCACGACTGAAACTTTTCTTGTGGGTAAGTTTCTCCTGAAGGGTGCCGATTTTCTCTTCGGTCAAAGTGCCATCCTCTGCATGGGCAGAGCTGCCAGAGGGTGTGGATCCTTCGCCACTCCAGAAAGGTGTCGTGGTTCCAGAAGAAGTTGACCCGCTTGTATGACCGTGTCCATGACTATGACTAGGTTAGTGATCTTAGCCCTAAGTATGACACTGGACTGCACTGACATTAACTTGTAGACGTGGCTGTCCTTATCTCCCGCGAGCTTGGCATATGATCCCGATTCGATTATAATACCGCGGCGCAAATAAAGGAGTTGGTCAAATCTGGAGAGGAAGGATATGCTATGCGTAATAAAAATCCTAGCTTTCGTCGCAAGCAATCCACGCGGCCCTATAACTTGGTCTGGAAAAGCGTGAGTTAGAATTATGGCAGAAGATAAAACGAGTGGATCTACCGAACACATGCCGAGCAACTTGTGAATCCACAGCAGCCAGCACGTCGTCGAGCAACACACTTCGAGAAATCAGCTTCAATGTCTCGACGTATGCGGGCCACAAGTGAAAACCTCACAGATCTGCGCGCGCATACACAGCACGAGCCAACGAGACGCGAGCTCGCTGACCCCCACTTAACTATATCGTCATGTCAGAGCTACGTCAAGTTGTTGCTCCAGAATGACATACAGTAATCCCTATCAGTCATTAAACATAAGAGTGGCTCGTCGATATTCCAAAAGATGACATTACCTTTCTCTCCGACTTCTGTCAAATCGGCGTTGGGCAAGAGCTCCAAGTCTGGACGAAGCGCGCACGCTTTCGAAAGAGAGTTAAATACAAAAATGCTATGGCTTTGATGTACGCACCATCAAGCACTAAATTATAAAACGTCTCGTCGTACTCGTGCGAAAACAAAATATTGTCACGTATAGAAGCCCCCATTAGCCTATCATCGATTTAAGGAGCGTCCTGGGATCGAGTTAGAAGTGCCTTACCAAGGGTTCTGCGGGGCAAATGCAACGGTGCCGTATAAAGAGACCTTGCCCTCATTCCGGCACATATCTCCAATAATTGCCGAAAGAAGGCTCGACTGTACCAGTGAGAAGCTATGAGGTGAATAAAATTTTCAAGGAGACTAACCTTGCCGGCACCAACTCGTCCAACAATCCCTACCAACTCCCCCTTCCGTGCAACTAGGTTGATCCCTTCAAGAGTCGGCGAAGTGGAGGGGTCCTTAGACCAAGTAAATTCCCCATCCTTGATATCTAACACCTAAAACCCTATTAACAGACAAGGACCACACTAGTCTCCAATACGTACCACGTCTCCAGCGCAAAGGTCTGGATTTAGTGTTACCTCACGCGCATCTGGTTGGAGTTCGCCACCACTTAAATAGGTTTTGAGGCGCTTAGCAGAGACAACTCCTTCAATAACTTGATTAATAAGGATAGCAGCCTGAGAGGTGATATTAATTCATGTCGTCGTCGGGATCGCTGAGCTTTCGCTTACCATCGCAAGAGGAAATTGTAGTAGCATGAATAAAGATATTGCGGGGAATATTACGTCGCTGGTCAATGGCTTCGAGGAGGTCGCTGCAGCAGTAGCAAAAGAACTGAATGCGACCAATACTATGTGTCATTAGTATCGTTAGACGGATATCTTCTACGGGACTAGTCATCGCATACACGGAATACCGCCCCAAAGCGTCGTGTTCATTGCCTGCGTTCTTATTTCACTCAGTATCTAGTAGCCGTTGGATAAATACGTACGGAATAAATCCCGATTTTCTTCAGCATCTTGAGTTCCTGTTCATTTCGCACGAATAGAATACGGCGGAGGAATGCATGCTCCCAAGCGTATAGTTTGATGCTAAGCGGAAGGACAGTATGGTCAGCATCAAGGAGTGTCATTCTCAGTTGGACGGAGATACCTCCGGATATTCGCCAATAATTCACTCATCAGACGAGAACGTTTGTCTTTGTTCTTCATCTGTTGTACCTGGAGGTTCTTCATGAGATTTGCGATGAAAGTGTTCAACGGGACGGAGAAGATCATGATGGCAACCCCCACGAACGCGGACCATCCGAGAAGGTTGTACAGAGAAACGAACGCGAGAGTGACCTTTAAAGTGTCGGCGGCAACAGAGTTAGCATATTATTTACTCCACGAGACCAGTAAATTGTCCTTTTACCTGGAACGGCGCCGAGATGGCCATGAGACCGTACGTGCACAAGTCCTGCAGCCTGGAAGCATCAACCGACATAAGGTTGACGATGTCCCCTGATGATTTGCCGCGCTCGTCGTTCGACAATACGAGGGCCTTTTGATAAATGGCCGTAACAAGACCCGTGCGAACGCGCATACCAGTCTCGTAGCAACGTTGGAAATACTGCCGATGATGTCAACAAGGAAGAAAGGAAACAAGGAGGTGCTCTAACTTGGTGAAGGAGGATTGATTGTATAATAGCGGTAACGAACATAGCAGTTGCGATCGAAAAGCCTTCTAGCGGACTCGGGCCACTTGTATCGCTCAGCCTTGCACTTTGATACGCAGAAATGAACGAGAGGAAGAGGCGCAAGAGTTGAGGCTGAAGGAACGACAGGCAGTCTTGAAGGACCTTGAGACAAGCTGCGACGGCGAAGGGTCCACCATATGAGGCAAACAAGGCCGTCCACAAAGATTTACTGAAGAGGTTTAAAATTCGACAACGCACTCAAAAATGGTGATACTCACTGATCCTTCATAGCGTGCTGTAGGGATTGGCCAAGCTTGGAAGCCTCGTCCTCGGGTACCAATTCAGGAAGGTCATCTTCAGTGATGAATTGTCTTGCGCCTTTCTTTATGAGAGGTGTGAGCCAACCAAATGTCCATACGCCGAAGATGTTCGCCGTCAAAAGTGGGCTCTCTGGATTCATGCGTGGGGTCCTGTCGGGTTCAGAGCAATACTCCGGTCCCAAGCACTCGAGAGCGAAGGCAATAAGGCCGAGCGCGCCGATGCCCCATCGCAGTGCAAAGACGGGAGGGAGTGGAGACCGCGCAACACCGAGAGTCGTGCGAGACCAAATCAGAAGCGCGGCAAAGTAAGCCAACCAGAATAACAGCGCGATGGTAGACGAGCGCCTAGTGCGAGTGTGACTCGTATAGGTGAGCAGCAGGAGAGCTAGAAATGCAATCGCCTCCAAGACCAAAAACGGGAAGAAGATTACCCATCGAGGGTCAATGCTGGTGACGACTACATTTGTGACGCTGATCAACGATATCAACGCAAGGACGGCCTAAGTTTTGGTCAATCAGTCAGGACCACAAACCTGAAGATCGCACACGTACCAACTTTCCCCAAAGCAGCCGCACATTTATTTTCTGAGTACGTTGAAGTGCGACGAGTTGGCACAACTGGCAGACACGGAAGAGGCTAAGAACAATCAGGGAACCGAGAGGAACCGAGAACAAAACGCCTTCTTCGAAGCAAGAGGTGAAATCAAAAGGGCGGAGCCGAGAGACGGGTCCCCACCCTTCGCTATGGTGACATTTGGCATCTGGGAACATTGCAGCTGCCACCCAACAGGCGGCGACGTGGAGGTGAAGAGGACAGTTGATGATGAGGTGGGTAGAAGCCGTCCGGGACACGTGAGTCAGCTCGGTTCGAAGATGTACGGCATTAAAAAATTGTCATCAACAAACTTTTGATCGGTACTTTTTCCCTTTGTACGAGGGCGAACGCGTCTACGTACAGTAGATGCCGTTACCGTCGACACGTATATAGATGAAGCACATCGACAGCATGTACGCAAGGGTCGAGGTGATGATATGAATAGAATTACTGCTCGCGTGCCTCCTGTATACGCTCCTTCGTAACCTGGATGAACTCTTCTCTCAATGCCCGCTGCTCCGCGATCTTCTTCAAAATTGTGCCCCGACGTGTCGTGAAGTCTCCGCGCCACGCCCATCCAGGCGAGCTCTTCTTCGTCAGGCGCAGCAACTGGCTCTTCACCATGTCCTCCCTGAACTTGACGTGGTACTCCTGCTCTAAAAACTCCTCTCGCGCCTGGCGCTCCTCGTTGGACATATCCTCAAGCATCATCGGGTAATAAAAGGGCTCGGCGAGCCCCACGACGGCGCGCTTGTATGTGCGGTACGACTTGCCGCGCACCCAAGAAGTGTTCCACGCGCGACGAAGAGGAGCCACGTAATTATCTGTGCGGATGTATGTCGTCTGCACGCCGTACATGGCGGCGAGGTAGGCGCGCACGTCTGTCTTGGTAACCGACTGGGGGATGCGGAATGTTGCTTCGTAGGGGTTGTACGGCTTTCCCGGGGGCGTAAAGTTTGGAACGAGGCGAAAGATGATGTTGGGTAGGTAGACCTTCTCGCCCACGACCTGCGTCTCCATTGCGCCAGAGGGTGTCACGACCTCGCGCGTGCCACGTAATCGAGACCGCCGTGAGTTGAGTTTTGCAAGCCACTCGCCTTCGGTAGGTTCCGTACCATCTGGTCGAAGAAGCTCGCCTTTTGCGAGGGCACGCTGGTAGCGCGTGAATTCAGTGGGAGTCAACCCACTGGGAAGCGCGTCGGATTCGCCAGACGCGATGTTGGGGCGGCGAACGCGGACAGCGCGTGGGGTCGATGCTGTTCTCGCGGCAGCAGCGGCTGCATCTAGGGAATAGGGACGTTTTAGCAGGGCATTCATCTTGTTTGCCAACTGCTTGCTGCCAAGGTGAGTGTTCCGAGGCGGCTTGTTGTTCTCTAGACCGGTGTCCGTCTGTATATGAAGGTAAACCTGCGATATACAGACCGGTACAGCTGGGTTTTAATTCCTATAGCGTTGGTTTTCCCACGATTTCGACCTGCCCTGAAGTACTAGGTGTCGACTCTGTCGACAGGGACCTTGCTTGTTAGTCTGACATGTGATTTATTTATTTTTCTTTGGTTCGGTAGTTAATCCAAAATACTATTTAAATAAGTTTATGAAAAATGGAATCTGGACAGAGGACATCAGTCAGTTGGTTGTGCTGTATCTCATGAAATGTGTACCATGTTTGTTTATGTTTGGAGAAAACCTCTGTGTTTCAAGGTATTACATGTGGCAAGTTTCCGAATTCACCAGCATGGTACCGTTGAAGTGTGGACTGTTCCAAATTGGACAGACGGTCATCCTCTGTGCAGAGTTCATCGCTTGGATGGTTCGTAAATAAATTGTCATCAAAATCGTGCAGTAGTCTTATTGTATGTCTTCCTCGACTTCTGGAAAGGGCAACATAGGCGTTAAAAGGACTTAAACCGCCAGAAGGTGGTTTTGCTATGTCTACAATGACACACTCAAGGGTTTGACCTTGGGATTTGTAGTCTGTAAACGCATAGGCTGGCATGAGAGCGAACTGACGTCTCTTTACAGTAAACCCTTCCTTTCCCCCAACAGAAAAACTGGTTGCCGTGGGGAAAACGGGAAGTACTCCAGGCGGTAGATGCGCGAGTGATGTTTCGTTACAGAGGAGTGGTTGGAACAGAATGACTGCAGGGGGAAAAGCGAGTTGGGTTGTTGGGGCGTGGTCACTGTTGATGTTTTCTCTTGGGTCGAGAATGATGTCTGTGACAATGCCATGAGAGCCATTCGCTAGTCCAGCATGAGGAGCTGTGTTGTGAAGGAGCATTGCTTTCATGCCAATCGCAAGATTAACCTTTGTCGGTATGTTGCTAGTCTCATCCAGTTTAAGGTGTGCTACGGCAAGTCGTTCCTGCAGTGAAAGAGGGGCATGTTTGGTTCTGTCTTCAGCATAAACGATGTAGTGAGTTTGCCCCGTCGTCTGACAGTGTTTTTTTAACATTTTCTCATTCCACAGAATCTGGACAGCATTTCTGGATGTGACAAGAGTTGCGTCGTTCCAAGGTGGCTGTGTAAAATCAGGTACATTGCACTCTGAACGCGTGAGAACCAATTTTCGGATTTCTTGAATGTCATGTAGTGTGCAGTCGCCAGTCCTAGATCTCTCGAGGATGGCGCACCATTCTGGGTCTTGTAGGTGAACTTCGATTCATTCACAGCATCGATGGAACGAGTTCTCGTACTTCTGTCAAGCGATGCGAAGAAGATAACTCCTTATAAGCGCAAAAATGTGGAAGAGGGACCAATTCGAATGGTTCCCGCCCCGTTTGTTGACAACGGTGCGTGTATCGACACATCTCAGTGACGGTGTAATTGACGTGTTCACAGATCCTGTCAACGAAACATGCAAAGAGAGAGATGATGAGAACATGGAGAAAGGCAAAGACCATGAGGATGGTGAAGTTTCGAAGAGTTGAGAAAGACTCAGAACGATGAAAGTCGATAAGTGATAGTGAAAATGTTCGTGGCAATGTAAAGCAAACAGTTGGTGTATGGCAATTATTTCACAAGTAGTATGAAAACCACAAACGGTTGGGGTACACGAAAACAGATTGTTTGACGGAAGGGCGAGTGAGTGAAAGCTGTTTGTCTTATTTTGCATTGGTAGATGGCAAGGTGGTTTGTTTAACAGAAGGGCGTGTCAGTAAAACTTCTCAAGTGAGTGAAAGCTGTTTCTCTTATTTTGCATGTATGTGAACAGACTTTGATGAACAGACTTTGTTTAATCGTCGAGTTTGTTTACTGTAATGTTCGTGGCAATGTAAAGCAAACAGTTGGTGTATGGCAATTATTTCACAAGTAGTATGAAAACCGCAAACGGTCGGGGTACACGAAAACAGATTGTTTGACGGAAGGGCGAGTGAGTGAAAGCTGTTTGTCTTATTTTGCATTGGTAGATGGCAAGGTGGTTTGTTTAACAGAAGGGCGTGGCAGTAAAACTTCTCAAGTGAGTGAAAGCTGTTTCTCTTATTTTGCATGTATGTGAACAGACTTTGATGAACAGACTTTGTTTAATCGTCGAGTTTGTTTACTGTAATTTAGCATTGTTTGACGGTGTGGTTGAAACGCCCGGAATTTCGACCTGGCATATGACCTTGTCAAGCAAGGTGACTGTGAAGTTGTCCGAAAACGGTAAGATCTCTGAACTGTGTGCACTCCAAGGTGCACTCAGCCTCCCACTCATCCCGGACTCTCCCCTCCTTATTTTACTGTTCCCCTGTTTATCGAATGCACCCCATTCCTTAGCCTATATACTAGGGTATATATAGCCCATGTAATTACAACTTCACACCTCAGACTTCTAATAGCAGATCCTCAGATTTCGGACTTTTGAGCTTAGTGAAGCTCATCCCTTGTGTTCCCCAGTGTGCCACACTCGTGCGCGGCCTTAGCGACTCTACCCCGACGCGTTCTCGACTCCGGCAGCTATCTATACGAAGTTTTGTGCTGCGCCGATGTGTGCGCGACCGCCTCCGATCACTTGCGACCACCCGACCCTCAGGCTCCATGTAGCATCTCCCGACCTCGCTGCACTTGCGCGCGGCCTTAGCCCTTTGACCCAGACGCGTCTGCAATCTTTGCCGACCCACATATGATAGCTCATGCCTAGCTAGCGGAGGCCTACACGACACCTTGTGCCGCTTCACACCTCCGAATTCCTGCACACCTTAGACGCGTTCCCTAGTGATCAGGGACGGTTTAGGGTATCAGTGTGGATCATCGGGACCCGCAAAGGTGGACTTTTAGCATACTTTATGCAGTCCACAATGGCAATCTTGAGCATATGCGGCTTGCACTAATCCTGGAGCGCTTCAGGAATGTGAGACCTCAAATTTGATCGTGATATTCGTCCGATGGTCCAGCAGCGGAAGTTGGTTTGATTCCAGCTTATGATAGTTATTATTCGCATGGTATTTAGGTACTGTCCCAAAGATTAGAGGAGAAATGCATATGTGCCCACCACAGACACCAAGCGACGCGCCAAATGAGACGCTTACAGCGCTTCAGGGCAGGTCAAAATTGTGGGAAAACCAACGCTATAGGAATTAAAACCCAGCTGTACCAGCCTGTATATCGATTATCATATACAGGCTGGTCACGAGCCTAGTTGTTCTCATTTTCAGCTGTTTCCGTTGGCTGTCATCACATGACTCGCCTCTTCTGGTCTGAATACAGTATCCTCGTGCACTCTCTCTCGCCATCTCTCCCTCTCTCTGTTGCTCATTTTCACCCTCACCAGATTGCCTCTCTACCTCACTACTTCATTCTGTTTTGCCTTGAATTTTGCCTTGAATTGTCCTCTGGTGGCTGTTCACACCTTTACTTCTCTTATGCCATCACTGGCTCAGTAAAAAAGAAAAGTTGGTCTGGGTCAGCTGAGTGTCAGAAAAGTGTCGGAAAAAGGTCAAAATGACCTCAGATGGGAATCTGTGAGATTTTTGACCTTGATCAACTGAGAATTGACTGAGAATAGTTGGTCCAGGTCAGTTTGAGGAGCTTTGCCGACAGTCATTTCAAATCATTTTGGGATGAATCCGCAGTCAAACTTTGCCATTTAGTAGTTATTGCACAGTCAATTCTAGTCATTTGTTGACATACAGAAAAAACCCATTTATTGCAGAAAATATGATAGAATCTATGGTAATTACTAGTGATGTGAGGTCCAGTGTCACGGTACGTGAAGTGGACCCTTGCTATGTGGCGATGACTCCGGTAGTAAGCGGTAATGTGTCATGGACTCTAGATCAGTCAGCGTAGTTGTACAGTATCACATGCCGATGTGGCATGACTCATACCTAGGACAGCGGTATTAGGGTTTGAGCTATTATCGCTAGTTGTAGTACGGATTCGGGAGGAGCTTGAAAGTGTCCTCGTATGTGTATAAGTAGTAGGCTGCGAAGACCAAGATACGCCATCTTGGTCTTCTTTGAATCACCACTTTCTCCTCTCATCGTCTGCCATTGAGTTCGCTTGCCTCTTAGAAGAGCAAGTCGTCCTTATCGATACACGCCCAGTGACTCGACTTAGTCCTGGTGCCGCAAGCGTCACATGCCTCAATAAGCGCCGTGTACCCGTGGGAATAGTCACGTGATCAGTGACTCGATATTTCGCTAAGTCGTGAATGCCCTTTCGTTGTCCAAGTTGGACTAATGCTCGTGGTGGCGTTACATCCAGTTGCCCAAACCAGAAAAAAACTGCAACCCAACTGGACCACAACCAGAAACAACCAGATTTTCAGTTGCAGTTGGGGCCCAGCACAACAACATGCAGTTGCGGTCGCTGCGATTACGTCGCATTCTCCAACCGGTTGCAACCGACTGCAACCAGTTGCAACTGTTTTTGCGTGGACATATTTCCATGGTATCTTTTGTGGTATTCAAAGTGCTATTTTATGATTCACGAAGGAATATCCCAAGTAGGGATCAGAGGGTGGTGGTAGAGATGAGAGCGGACACTCCTATTTCGCTGCCCGTCCATACTCGTACATGCGCGTGTCCGTAGCTTACTAATACGTATGCTCGACCTCTCGCTGCCGGACCGATCTCCGGGTTCGGTTAGTCCCGGGATGCGCCCCAACATGCTACTATAGCAAATAACAATACTATTGTAGAATACAACAAGTACTAGTACTATAACATAACTAGAGCCTGTCATCCCTGCCCCTGCCAACATTGTGTCACCACCATTGTCTGCCATGTTGTCTTGAGTGGTTGTCATCACTGTGGCTGTTGTGGGTTGTGGGCTTGTGGCTGTTCAATGCTGCCTTGCAGGTGCCGATGTCGTTGTTGTCGAGTTGGATGCTCCATCATTGTGGTTGAGCTGTCGTCATTGTTCCGGCCGCTGGTGTCATAGTGGATGCTGTCGGAGTCACATTTGGGGCAGACACATTGGACTTGCATTGTTGGCGGACTTGCGTTGGCAGGACAGCGCCTGTTGTAACGCCACCACAGGGGCGTTAAGTATGACGTGTACTTCGGTTAAGTCACGGGTGGTAACAGGACAAGAGTAAGTCAGTTACGACTTAGTTCGGTGGTGAACAAGTACCACTTGGCCTCCGTGGACACAAGGGTAATAGCAGGGATTGGCTCAAGCGCAGCGGCGAGCAAAAGGGGAGTCAAGCGAAAGTGCGACTCAAAGGATCGGATCGTGAGAAATGGACAGCGGTGTGGTATTACACAAGAAGTCAAGTCTACTGTACAAGCTAGGCAGCGTGCGACTTATATACTGGTACACGATGTTTGTCAGAGACAAACATATGGCGCGATCCTAGGATCTGGGTCCTAAAGAGCTAACAAGGGGAAAGTATGAAAAGAGAACAAGGGAATTCCGTGGGACGACGCGTGGATCAGAAGTCGTCAGCGGGTTCTGGAAGTCGCGCCATGGGGCGTCGTAACGGTCATGCGCTAGGCGCGAGATAAGAGCTGAGGTGCGGGTCGAAGTGGATCGTATCGTAAAAATACAATGGAAAGTCGGCACAGAATGCGAGCCACAGAAAGGAAGTGGGGAAAGTAAAGAAAGGGGAAAATCGTAACATTACCCCCCCTTCAGACTCGAAGTCGCCACAACTTCGACTAGTCGCTAGTGTAGTAACAGTCTTCTTCGGG
Source organism: Lactarius sanguifluus (assembly GCA_021527775.1). Lineage (NCBI taxonomy): Eukaryota > Fungi > Basidiomycota > Agaricomycetes > Russulales > Russulaceae > Lactarius > Lactarius sanguifluus. Next base: position 29,119 of record JAKEYF010000423.1, on the reverse strand, counting down.
GATAACGGTAGCGGGATCAGGAGAGGGGGAACGGGGACAGGTGTGAGATCGTAAGAACATGTGGCGCCCCCTTTGGCCACACTTACGGCAGCCCTCATACTGCGGGCAGTTGATCTCGTCGTGCGTCGCCTTCCAGTTGAGACACTTCCCACACCAGCGGGTGCGCAGCGTGGGATTCTCGTATCGGGCGGACATCGGGGACAGTCGCCTTATGAGGCAGACGTCCATGCGATGGGCGAGGCTGCCACACCCCTGGCACGCGTCCTGCCGCCCTCGCTCGGGGCAATCTCTGACGAGGTGGTCCTTGGACCGACACTCGTAACACCTGCGACGATGCGTGCTGCCTTCCCCGTGAAGGCGCGGCATCTCGCTAGGCCCTCCAGTACGTGGTGGTAGGGGTATCTCGTCCGCGCTATCGGCGTGGAGCTCAGATGAATGGTGGGGGCGAGTAGGTTTTGTCATCAGCTCCACATATCGGTCGCTGATGAGGGGGATGATTCGGGCATATTGCAACCTCTTCCGTACACTCGACATGTTCATGTCGAGGTGGAACTGGTCCTTCATGGCCTCGGCCTCCAGCCTGCGAAGGTCGTCCCGGTGCACTTTGAGCGCGTCTCGCGCCTCGAGGCAGGTGCGCAAACGGGAGACGTCTGCGTGGAGCACGGGGTAGTGGAGAGAGGAAATCACCTCATCGATTACGATGCGGCGAGGGTTGTGAGGGTGGAATAGGTCCACCTGCTGGTCCGTGACGTGTTGTGGGAGTTGGTTAGCTTGGACGGTACGCAGATAGACGGATGTGACGTAGCAAGGTTCCCCCTTGCCCATGGTTCCTATGACTTCCTGGTAATCTTTGCGGTAATAGATATACCGCGCCACCTCCTTCTTTCCTGGCTCTCCAATCATGAGCGGGTGGAAACGTGGAGAGGTGGGGTCGTTAAGGAAGTATGGGATATCCGGTTCCCCTGACTTGTCCTCATCCTTGTCGTCAAGGAGGGCGTAGCGGCGGTCAGGGACTGCGAGCTCAACTGTAGGTCGAGGGGTGAATACGTGGTCTATGCCGGGTGGGAACGGGGGTAGCGGGAGGTCGGATTGGTGGAGTGTACTTAATGTGGGTTGTGAGGTGAGCGGGGGCGGAGACGTGGGCTCAGGAGATTCCGGCGACTCAGCCGGTGCGGTAATAGTAGGTAGCGAGGTTTCTGGGTCAAGCGTGAACTCCAGCAGAGGGTCGGGAGTAACGATGTGTGAGTAGGGGGTATAGGCGTCGTATCCCATAACTGGGATGCCAGCCTCTTGGGACGGTACTGTCAGGTTTTCAAGAATGATCTGAGATGGGGGGTGAATGGGCACAGTGGTGACGACTGGTGTTTCAGACATGAGGTTTCCGAGGATGATCATGGGTGAAGGGAGTGGGCAGAGAGGGTGCATCTTTTTATATCTTTCGTCCAGCCCCTTCGGCGGTAGGATTTTGCCGGTAGAACTCGGCGATTAAGTCAGGTGCATGGCGGACGTTATCAAGTGGTTCCCACGAGCTGTCACTCATGGGAAATCCCTTCCACTGGATCAGGAATTGAAGTTTGCGCCTTTGGCCATGAAGGCGAGATTGCAACATGCGCTCCACTTCGAATTCTTCTTCCCCTTTGATCAGGTCAGGTGGAGGCCGCATGAAGTTAGTTCCGTGGAGTTCCGTCTCCTTATATGGTGTAAGGAGGTTCGCATGGAACACGGGGTGTATCTTCCACGTCTTCGGAAGGTCTAGTTCGTATGAGACCGCTGATAAGACTTTCTTGATTCGGAACGGTCCGTGGCGTTTCGGGGCGAGCTTTGTGGTGGGGTAGAAGGTTCGGAGGTTTGTCCCCTCCAACCATACTTGGGCGCCTTCCATGTAAGGTATGAAGCGCGTCTTCCCCCTCTTCGCCATAAGTTCTTGCGCATGCTTGATGCAGTCTTGCGTGTGCTGGCGTCTGTCACCCATTTCTTCTAGTCGTTGATCAACAGATGGGTTGACGTGGGTTTTGATGTCCACGTGGTGCGTGGTTCCCACCCCATGATCAACGAGAATGGGGAATGCTTGGTTGTGGCGTTTGGCCACGAGTTGTGCGTGAATTGCGCTACCGGAAGTGCTTCCGCTCAGTTATCCTGTTGCATGTTACTCCAGTGGCGGAGATACTGTTCCAGCCACTGGTTAGTGCGTTCCGATTGCCCATCAGTCTGCGGATGGTATGTGGAGGAGATGTTCTGGTGGATCCCCAGCGTTTTACACAAGTCCTTCATAAAGGCGGACGTGAAGTGCGGGTCTCGATCCGTGATCATCTTTCGGGGGATGCCGTAGTGTGGATAGACATGGTGAAGGTAGAGCCGTGCCACTCCCTCCGCAGTAATCGTCTCATTACACAGGATGAAGATGGCCGCTTTCGAACAATCGTGGTCGGTAATGGTGAGGATGGAGTCGTATCCATTTGACAGGGGTAGCTTCGTGATGAAGTCCATCGTCACGACTTCAAATGGTTCGGCATCGGGGTCTGTGGTGATAGGGAAAAGGTGTGGCTTTTGTCGGTGGGGGTTGATTTTGTTGGCTTGGCACGTCGCACAGCCCTTAACGTAGTCTTCCACGTCCTTCCTCATATTCGGCCACCAGTAGTCACGTCGCACCAACTCTAGCGTGTTTGCGATCCCTGGGTGGCCCATGCTCGGCGTGTCATGGAAAAAGGTAATTACCCCCTGTTTAAGATCATTGTCGCCCACGACAACGAGAGCATCTCCTTTCCACCAGAGTCCTTGGTGCTTTTTCAGGTTGTGGGGTTCGACCCACGCGAGGACAGCTTTCTCGTCCATGTTTTGCGCTATTTGTGTCCAGATGTCCATGTCGTGCATTGACATCTGGGTCGCGCGTATGAATCAGTCAGCGGGGAGGACGATGACATCGTTGTTGTCCTCCTCATCGGCCTTATAGTCAGCTCGTTGTGAGAGGGCGTCCGCGCGACCATTTTTTATACCAGGTACGTGCTTCAGTGCGAAGTTGTACTCTGATAACTCCAAAAAATTGCGTGCCACTCTTCGGCTGATTTTTCGCGGATCCTTCCAATACTGCAGATTGGCGTGGTCGGTGTGAATAATGATTTTGTGGGGGGAACCAACTAGGTAGGTGTGCCACGCTCATAGTGCTTTAACTACCGCTAGCAGTTCCCGGTCGTAGATGTCGTAGTTGCGCTCCGCCTCCGTTAGCGATTCAGAGTGGAACGCAACCGGGTGCATGCGCTGGTCAGGTCCTAATTGGTTAAGTACAGCCCCTAGGGCTACATTGGACGCGTCCACTTCGAGTTCGAACAGTTTCGTGAGGTCGGGGAAAAGGAGTGTGGGTTCTCGGCCGATGCTTCGTCTGATATTATCGAACGCATCCTGTTGGTCCTGGTCCCAACGCCAAGGAGTGTCTTTCTTCATGAGGTCGTGCAACGGGCGGGCGAGGGTGGAGAATCCTCGGATAAACCGCCTGTAGAAGTTACAGAAGCCGAGGAAGGCTCGCACTTCTCTGAGGCTTTTCGGGGCTGGCCACTCCAGGACTCCCTGTACTTTAACAGGGTCCATCCGGATGTTCCTGTGCCTGATGATGAGTCCGAGGTATTCAATTTCTAATACCTCGAACTCACACTTTTCTGGCTTAACGTACAGGTCATGCTCTTCGCAAAGGCAAAGTACCTCGTGTAGCACATTCCAGTGTTGGGCGTGGTCAAGGGCAGTGGCGATGAGGATGTCATCCATGTAGACGATTACGAGTCCGAGTAGGATGAGGTCTCGGAAGATGTAGTCCATCATCGCCTGGAATGTCGATGGGGAGTTGGTAAGGCCGAAGTACATAACCAGTGGTTCGAATAGTCCCTGGTTTGTTTTAAAGGCCGCCTTGTGCTCGTCTCCCGGTTTGACCCGTACATTGTTATAGCCCCACCTAATGTCAAGCTTGGAGAACAGCCGGGCTCCTCGTATGCGATCGATGAGTTCGGGGATGAGGGGAAGGGGATAGTGGTTTTGGATGGTGATTTCATTCAACCGCCTGTAGTCTTGGACGGGCCTTAGTTTCCCATCTTTCTTCTTGATAAAGAAGAACGGTGATGCGTAAGCAGACTTGGAGGGTCTGATATACCCTTTGTCCAGCTGTTCGGTGAGGAACGTAGTGAGCGCCTCCTCTTCGTTTTGTGCCAGCGGGTACACTTTACAATCCAATGCTGGCGGGGCATTTGGGAGAAGGTCAATAGCATGGTCCCATACTCGTGAGGGAGGGAATCGATGGGACGCTTCCTCACTGAACACTTTATGGTGACATCAGTACTCTGCAGGTACCAGCTCCTCAAATGTGTGTTCGGGCCTCTTTGCTGCCTCTCGCTGGGCTAACTCCGAGGCCGTCGTTGTCTTTTGTAGAAATGCGATGCAGGGATCCTGCTCATCGTCTATGAGCTGTTCCCACGCCTCCTCGTCAAGTTCATATGTCTCCAACGCCCTTATGGATGCTTCCATAGGCGTGGCTTCGTCTGACAGATGAAGGCTGGAAATGATGACCGGTTGAAACTCCTCGTTCAATGTCGCTTCTCCCCATCGTATCTGCGGCTCAAAAGCTGTGAACCAGGGGTACCCGAGGATCACCTCGTCTCTTCCTAAATTCATAATTAGGAAACGAAGCGTCTTGGTTTCCTTCCCCGTTCTTACAGTGAGATCGGTGTATTGCGTGATCTCTCCGTCTTGGTTGCTCGTCCCATCCACGTTCCAAATGCGGATGGGGTGTGTGACGTTTCTGGTAGATATTTGTAATCATTTGAGCAGTGTCGAACAAATGAAATTGTCGGTTGCTCCTGAGTCCACTAGGACTTGTCGTTCGGCCGTTGTGTGTGCAGATTTAAACAGAACTGGGATTCGCATGGATCGGTATCTGCTAGTGTACACGTTGAGATTTAATGCTCTAGCCCAGGCTGCCGGGTTCAAGCGTCGGGAAAACCCTCCTTCCCGAATAGTTTGTCCACCATGAGGTCTCTAACCTCCTGGGTCTGCGCCTTCATCGCTGCGATCTGCGCATCCGCCTGCTCTTCATTTGAAAGTATGCGATTAGAAGATACGGTGACAGTAGTGATGGTGGGAGTTGATACGTCTGGAGTTGGGGTAAAGGAGGGGGGTCCGAAGGAGGAGGTAGTAGCCGCGCACGTTCCCTTTTGTGGGCAGTTATGCGACATGTGCCCCTGAGCACGACATCTAAAACATCGTCCCTCCTTCTGAAGCTGGGCCTGGTCTCCGTCAGTAAGCGCCACGGAGGCTCGGGTGCGTCCAACCTCCATGGCGTTCAGGTTTTGGTTCTGATTGAGGGCCTGGACCCACTGCTCTTGGCTGTGTCCGCCCTTCTTTCCGTGCTGGGGTTTGTTCTTTCCCAGGCGGTCCTTTAAAACCAGATATTCAGCCTGTTGTAGACGAGCGGCTGCTTTCCAATCATCCCATGTGATCGGGTGTTGGAAGCGCGTGGTGTTAATTACTAACTGGTTCGGGAGTCCATCCTGGAACATTTCCAGGGTCGTGGCTTCATTGGGGTTATACCCGGCTTTGTGGACTAAGTTGGAAAACGTAGCCACATAGGTGTCGATGTCTTCGCCCTTCATCGTCAGAGTTTGCAAACTCTTCCGGGCTTTCATTCATTCCACCGTATCGGTGTATGATTGCATAAACCGATCGTGGACGGTGTTCCACAGGTTCATCTCGGTCATTAGAACTCCTGTGTTTCGCTGGTCCTCAAGCCAAGCGAACTGCTCTGTGACCCAATCGTCGACAAGGGGTCTGCGGATGTACGAGAGGAAGGTCATCACGCAGGGGTAGGGGATAGCGAGCTGGTCGACGGTGGGGTTCATTTCTCGGTATAAGTTGAACGCGAGCATAAACTGCTTGCTCTTTTCTCGGTCTCCGTTGAACTCGGGGGGTGGATTCCCTCCTAAGCGTCCGTGTCCTCCAGGTGCGGGCGGGATTGCGGCCGGTGCGGCTCCGGTGGGGTAAATAGGAGCGCCACCTGCTCCACCGCCCCCGCCTCCTCCGCCACCTGCGCCGCCTCCTCCACCGCCTGACGCACTTCCTCCACTAGCACCACCACTCGGCAGGGATGTCAACGAGTGTTGCCAAACGAGTGGACTCGCGAGTGTGACTCGTCACGTGACGAGTACTCGTGCCCGCGAGTACTCGTGCCTGAATACTCGTGCGAGTACGAGTTGACCTTTTTCCGAGCGCGAGTACTCGCGAGTACTCGTGCCAATACTAGTCCCACTGGCAGGCTTTGGTTTTATAAGGCACTTTATTGGTACTAAGTTACAATGTACTATATATAGTAAACTACTTGTAAAAAGCCACAGGGTTCGCTATTCGAGTTGTCGTCGTCTGTCGATGTCGCCCCATTGCCGTGTGATATGTGTTGCTCCGTTGTCGTGGTCGATGGGCGACGGGTGTCGCTCCGTTGTCGTGGTCGACGGGCGACGGGTGTCGCTCCGTCGTGGTCGTCGTGGTTGTGTCCAAGGCATGCCGCCGCCGTCTTGCTGTTGCTGGCATCACCCCGTGGTCGTGGTCGATGGGCACCCATTGCCGTTGTTGACAGGCGTCGCTCCGTCGTCGTCGTCGCGTCGTCGTCGCCGTCTTGCTGTTGCTGGTGGTGGACTTGGTGGTGGACGTGGTTAGCCCAGCCTGCGGGCCGGTCAGCATGTAGCGGCAATCACCGGGCGTGGGAAGCTCGGCGTCATGCGTGGCTCTTACTGGTGAGTTGCTTACACACGTGCGTTGCTTACCATCAACCATGTCACGACCACGACCACGACATACGCCTGGGCGACGACGACGGCACTGGTAGCAAACAACCAGCAAGCGGCCAGCCACACGACGACGACAAACCCTCGCCGGCGCCCCATCGACTATGGGTCTACCACGACGACACTACGGCGACAGCAAGGCGGGTCGAACAACGACAACGACGACAACGACGAAGCCAACACCAGTCCACGACGGGGACGGTCCGCGACACCGGTCCACGACGACAACGGTCCACGACGACACCGACGATGACCACAGCGGCGGCGGGGACACGGCAGCGCGCGTCGACGCTAGTACGCGACGGCGGCAGGGGGCAGCAGCAGTGCGGCGGGCATTGAGGCCTTATATTTAGCATTTACTGTACATGTTTGTAGCTAGCCTGAGTGCTTTATTACAGTCTGGCAAATACAGTACTCGTTTGAGAGATGAGTACTCGTACTATAGAAATGAATACGGATACTCGCACTCGCGAGTACTCGCGGCCTAGACGGGTACTCGCGCTGCGAGTACGAGTATCGGCCCTGAGAATTCGGCGAGTACTCGCGCCGACGAGTACTCGCACCGACGAGTACGAGTCGAGTACGAGTACCTCTTCGGAAAATTCCGACGAGTACTCGTACTCGTGAGTGTCACTCGTTGACATCTCTACCACTCGGGAGACCTCCTCCAGGAGCTGCGCTTCCGCCGCTAGGAGCCGCTGCTCCACCTGACGGGCCGCCGCTAGGAGCGCCTCCACTACCAGAAGGAGCTGGTCCTCCGCTGGTAAGGGTTGTGCTGGCCGAGGCATGGCGGGGTTGCTGTTTGCACTGTCGTAGTTGTCTGGTGGGTGTATGCCAAGGCTGAGTCATGCACATCACGGGTCCCTAAAGTGTGCATTTCCCAATTTGTGCCCGGCCCGAGTGATCACTGCAATTTGCCAGTTGGGTTCGTGGTCTGAATCTGAATTCCTTGCTTACTGAATACAGCAACGACAACGCAGCAATGCACCTCAAGCTGTACGCACCACCAACTGCCCCCAATCCAGTTGCGTCGCCCAGGCCTCGCATGATGACGATGACGCAAGGCAGCAACATTGTTTCAACCACAACAGTGACGACGCAAGGCAGCAACATCGTTCCAACCATGACGGTTGACAACGTGCGACATGACAACACGACCCAACAAGATGACAATGACCTAGATGGACTACGACAGGGCGATGTCAACCACAGCAAGAACGACAACAACAGCAACACCATCAACAATGCACGTGACACGACAATGTGGCATGATGACAGATCACGATGGCGATGACTCGGACGGTGACTCAGAGCACGGTGGCGGCGAGGATGGCCATACTGCAACTGTAGCTAGTGTACAAATACTGTTCTGTAATAAATAATAGACTTGTGTCTGCACTGATTCTGTAGCACCATTGACTGTATGGAAATTGACTCAAGCCATCGGTTGGAACCAGTTCCAACTGACGACAACTGGTCGCCCAACCGACAATAACTGGTTGGTTGTGGTCCAGTTGTTGGTTGTGCCATGGCCAGAAAAGACCAACCGGTTGTGGTTTCGGTTGTGGCCAAAAGGGGAAAAAAACCGGACCTGACCGGACCTGAAATCACTAGTAATTACTATAGGAGTGTGGTGCTTTGCATGCAGAGCTTCACCCCTCTGCCACCATTGTTGTTGGGGCATGGCTGGGGCACTTGGGCAGACAGAGCATGCTGCTGCCACTACCACAATTTTGCGGTTTGGACTCACAGCTGCAACAGCAAAGTGCCCCCCCTTCCCTGTCAACATCCTGCCACAGCTGCAATGTCAACGTGCTGCTCAGTTGGCTCACCTTGGAGCCCCAGCAGTGGTGACTCAGGCAGTGCAGTGTTGTGGATGGCTGTGAGTGCACATTGGGTGGTGCAGCATCGCAGATGGTGGGTGTGGTGCTGGGTGGCTGTTGCAGTCAATGTGAGAGCGTTGTCAACTTAAAACAAAAAAAAAGCATCTGTAATTGCAGTAGGTGTTCAGAGCTGTTCGGAGCTGTTCAAGGACACTCTGAACAGCTCTGAACGCTCCGAACACCTAATTGCATTTACAGATGAACTAGTACTCAACTTTGTTTTATTTTTGGTTTGTGGTGGACTTGGAGGCAGTGCCAACAACATCTTGTGACTCAATGTGTGCCAGCAGGTGTGTGTTTGTGATATAAGGGAGGTGGTTGCTAATCAGTGGAGCATGCAAAGGCAAGTTCAAGAGAATGTGGTGCCACTTGGGTGACCTGGTCATCTGCTGTGGGGAGAGAACAGGTGGGCAGTGAGGTTGACAGGTAGCTGTCTTGTGGACTTGAAGTAGAAGCAAATGGCAGTGACATGGATTTATTAAATAAATAAAAAAGTGGCAGCAGCAAGAAAATGAGGAAAAAACATCTGTAAATGTGGGACCTGTCAAAAGCTGTCAAAAGCAGTCGGAGACTGGTCTCCGACTGGTCTCCGACTGCTTTTGACAGCTTTTGACAGGTCCCACATTTACAGATGCAAGGAATGGAGTTGGACGAGTTTTGTTACGATTTTCTCCCTTCTCACTTCTTCTCGCCTTTCGTCTCTCGTGACTCGTATTCGGTGTCAGACTTCCATTGTACTTTTATGATACGATCCGCTTCGATCCGCGCCTCGGCTCTTATCTCGCGCCTAGCACATGACCATTACGACGCCCCATGGTGCGACTTCCAGAATCCACTGATGACTTCTGATCCACGCGTCGTCCCACAGAATTCCCTTGTTCTCGTTTCGTACGCTCCCTTTGTTATCTCTCTAGGACTCGGATCCTAGGATCGCGCCATATGTTTGTCTCTGACAAACATCGTGTACTAGTATATAAGTCTCACGCTACCTAGCTTGTACGGTAGACTTGACTTCTTGTGTAAAACCACACCGCTGTCTATTCTCACGATCCGATTCCTTGAGTCGCACTTTCGCTTGACTCCCCTGCTTTGCTCACCGTTGCGCTTGAGCCTGTCCTCGCTATTACCCTTGTGTCCACGGAGGCCAAGTGGTACTTGTTCACCATCGAACTAAGTCGTAACTGACTTACTCCTGTCCCGTTACTGTCCGTGACTTAACCGAAGTACACGTCATACTTAACGCCCCTGTGGTGGCGTTACAAGTTTTGGACTTACTGTAGACAAGTCCAGATGTTACCACAATGGGATGTGGGACAGAATGTGAAAACACGTGCCACACTAGCCCACTTGACGTTCTCCCTTTGACAACTTTGAAGTCCTACCCATTTGCATACTCCCTTGCTTTCTTTGCCCTGCCCCTCCCCCCCCTTTTTTTTTTATCGCACTTAGACTCGACAGCACTACTGCCTCACTCACACCACTACCACACAGCTGCCATAGCACTGCACTGCATCCCAGCTGTCCTGGGGCCTCCATCCTTCATTGACGCAGCCGGCCCTGGCACTGCCATGTCACTACACTGGCAGGTTGTAAGTGCACTTCTCTTGAACCTGCCTTTGCATGCTGCACTGATTAGTGACCACCTCCCTTACTATCCCTCACCCCCACTTCAGACACCTTGAGTGTTCGGACAGTCACACTGACTCATGCATTGTCATGTCACCTTTTCCAAACACCGCCTGGCACCCTTGGATTTGTGGTGCCACTTTCGTGGCCGCTTTTGGAAGGCACCCAGCTTACCAAATAAACCCCCAACCACAGCAAGTGTGACAAACACCCAAATCTCATTCTGGTGACACAACAGGTTTTTTTGTTTAAACAATGGTTGGAGGGTGTTAATAGCTGACACTAGACACTGTATTCCAAATTCTGTAGCAATTGGATGAGGGATGGGCAAGAAATTCAAAGTGTCCAACCTGGCGATGGTGTCTGAAGTGAGGGTGAGGCATAGTATACAAATGAACACAAACACGCACCTGCCAGCACACATTCACAAGACATCATCAGCACTGTTTCTGCACACCAACAAACCAGAAATTGAGTATTAGTTTTTTTTTAAGTTGACAACGCTCTCATGTTGACTGCTGTCCAGCACCACACCCACCATCCATGACACTGCACCACCCGACGTGCATCACAGCTGTCCATGACACTGTGCCACCTAACATGCACTCAGCCACCACTGCTGGGGCTCCAAGGCGAGCTGACCGAGCAGCATGACAATGACATCGCAGCTGTGGTTGACAGGGAAGGGGGGGACACTTTGCCATTGCAGCTGCAAGTCCAAACCACAAAATTGTGATAGTGGTGATGGCATGCTCTGTCCGCCCAAGTGCCTCAACCATGCCCCAATGACGACAGTGGCAGAGGGATGGAGCTCTGTACACAAAGCACCACACTCCTATAGTAATTACTGTAGATTCTATCATATTTTCTACAATAAATGGGTTTTTTCTATAAATGACTAGAATTGGCTGTGCGATGACTACTAAATGGCAAAGTTTGACTGTGGATTCATCCCAAAATGATTTGAAATGTGTAATGATTTAGTTGAGGTCAGCAGCTTATGTACATGAGGAACGCGAGTGTGAGTGTCTGGAGTAGGTTCGCTATTATTTAGTTATTCTACTGTAACTTAGCAATTATCTAATTGTATGGTCTGGCCTCGGGTTGTCTGTTCTGGCAACATTCCGTGCTCGATCTCAACAAAATGACTGTTGGCAAAGCTCCTCAATCTGACTTGAACTGACCTGGACCGACTATTCTCAGTCAATTCTTGGTCAATCAAGGTCAAAAATCTTGCAGATTCCCATCTGAGGTCATTTTGACCTTTTTCCAACACTTTTCCAACACTCAGCTGACCCAGACTGACTTTTCTTTTTTACTGAGTGCATCACCAGTGGCATTTTACCTTACTCATTTCACATAGGTACAAATCCTTTTGTAAAACTCTTGTTTCCTAGTAGATGGCACTCAGTTGCCACTGTTTTCCCCTGTTCATCATGTGATTGTCTCGGAAGTCAGCCCAAAGGGCATTGCTTTGTTTCTTGTTATATTGTCTCGGGTTCACTCAAAGGGGCATGGGAACCTTCAGAATTGAAGAGTGCCTGTGTCCATGTCTGCATCCTCTGATGTACACACCAGTTGGAACTGCTGGCTCCAAGATGATCTGAGGTAGTGTTGCAGCAGCTCAGAGCTGGCATTTTCTATCTTCTGGAATAAAATTAGGAAAAATATGAAAATATTTGAGCAGCTGGCTTTTGAAGAAAGCTGAGGGATCCTCTGCCAAGTCTAAGCGATCTGAGCAACAATTCAGGAGTTATTTGATGTTAGCTGAAGGGTATTGTTACGGCATGGCCAGGATGCAACCAGATGGAGTACTGGAGGGATGTGCAAGATGACGTACAGTGGGCACACAAGGTGTGTGGAGCCACAGCAGTGCTTGAACGCCTGCTAGAGTCAGGGGAATACCCCATAGCAGATCACGTGGGAGTGGCACAATTGGTGAGCTCACATGACCCTCATCCACCACAATGCTACCAGGAGCCTTGGGAATAGGCTTCCTATATTGGCCATCACATGACCCCAGCATGTGACCTGCCTCGAATGGTCTGGAAGAGCCTAGATGAGCTTGTGCCTAGGCTAAGGCTAGAATGTGAGTCCGGATGAGCTTGAGCCCAGATGTGGTCTAGATTATGACTTGTACCATGTGATTGAAGACTGGCTGACTGATGCAAATCGAGGGCCTTGTGCCATTGGATAGGTGTATTAGGATTTGGTATTCAAGTGGAGCTTGAAAGCCCCTCACTGTAGTATAAGTAGATGGCTGAGGACACCTTGTACTAGTCCTTAGCTTTGATATCTTGTGTCAATCCTTCCCTTGTGTGGATTGTATAAAGCTAGATTCCTCATTGACCATCCCTTCCTTTGTCATCTGTGCTAGTGCGCTGGTTATCACCACTAAGTGTTCCGCTTGCCGTCATGCTTAGTCATCACTGACACCTCGTATCTTATCATTATTACCTTCATCATCATCACCTTTGTTGGCCACGCCCTAGCCATTGCCTATGGGATACTGAAGACGTTTGAGCACATGCAGCAGCAGCAAACAGGCAAATAGGTCATGTGACTGACTGACGTCCGGAAGGAATGTAACAGGTATTAGCTGACACCATTCAGCTAACATCAAATAACTCCGGAACAGGTGTTTGGATAGCTTAGACTTGGCAGAGGACCCCTCGGCTTTTAAGAAGATCTACCTCCATAAATATTTTCATATTTTTCTGAATTTTATTTCCAGAGATAGAAAAACACCAGCTCTGAGCTGCTGCAACACTAATCTGAGGTGGTGCATTGTGCTTAGGGATTACCATGGGTCACCCCCAGGTAATTTTGGAGCTACCCATACCCGTACCTGTCAAAACCCATACCTGCGGTCACAGGTATGGGTATCTGCATGTACAGGTATGGGTGCGAGTGGGTGAGGTGGGTTGATGGTGGGTTTGATGGGTTACCCATACCTGCTCTGTACAATCTCAAATATATTCTACTACTAGTATGAGTCCAACTGCCATCACACAACTATCATTGATGTTGCTGCAGTCGTTGCCCCATCACCACATTGTCGTCAATGTCGCCATCGCCCCAATGCCTCATGGCACCTCATCACTGTCATGGTCACCCCATTGTCATTGCCTCATCATCATCATTGTGGTCACCCCATCTGTCGTGGTCACTCCATTGCTGTCATAGTTGCTGTCGCCATTGTCATTGCTTCATTGCCTCATGTGATTGCTAGCATTGTGGTCGCCACCACCATTGTCATTACATTGTCATGTGAGGGCCAGGCGATGCCTTGGAACAAGTGCCATTTGCAAGGCTATTGGCAGCGTGTGTCATGATGTGATGTCCATTGCAACATGGGAGCCTGAGTGCGTATGTGTATGGATAGGGTCAACAATGAAGTCAGCAGAAAACATCACGACTCCGAAAAAACACACTCAGAGCTGAGAATCCATAGACACAGAATTGTTTTTGATAGCAGCTGGGATTGGGAACTTGAAGCAGGCTCAGAAGTTGAGTAGCCATGCATTTGTCACAGGTGAAGGACCACCGAGTTGGTAGGCGTGATGTGGAGTCTCAAGAGCTGTGGTGTATATGTGAGAATGCCAAGACCAACAGTGATAAGTAAACAGAGGTGAGGTGAGAAAGTCATCAGGAAAAAGTGGATCCTGAAAATTTCTGAAAGTTTACCAAATTTCTGAAAAATGGTAATATATGTAGAGAAATGAACAATATTTCTGATTTTCTGGAATTGTTAAGATTTTTAAGATAAAAACATCCCCCCTAATATATTTTGTGAAATCTTACCAAATATCTGTATAAATGGACATATGTTCAGTGTGTTTTAGGTGAATGTATCCAAAATTACATAATTCACATCAGTGCAAACAATTATTCAGTCAATAGTGGCTGCATTCACAAAACAATAATATATTGTAACTAACAAGGGTACATGCAGCTACAATCTAATTAATATATAAGTTGCACACCATGTGGTGTGGGTCAGTGGTGTTGGTGTGGCATGGTGGTGAGTTGGCGGTGGCAGGATCTTGCATGCTGTGTTGGGATGGTGTGGTAGGTTGGCAGTCAGGCTCTTGCGTGACATGTGGTGGCATGACAGTGGGTTGGTGGTGGTGGGGCCTTGTGCATCATGTTGGGATGGTGGGCCTTGCATGCCATGTTGAGGCAGTGGTGGTGAGGTCTTGTGTGACATAGGGGTGGGTTGGCAATTGCAGGCTCCTGTGCATGGCATGACAGTGGGGCTGTAGTGGCAGGGTCTTGCAAGCCATGTTGGGGCAGTGTGTTGGGGCAGGGACAAGTGGAAGTGGCCTGCATACACGAAGGAGTGGCAATGGCCTGCAACAGTTCGGGGGGTGAGCAAAAAAAAAACATAAAAAAAGAAAAGAAAAAAGAAAAAAACATATATCATCCACTGGGCTGAAGCCCAGCTCGTCCTCCATGTCCTTCTATCTTGCATAGGCTGTGGGGGTGGTACGCATGCGTGGTGGTAAGAGAAGAGAAGGCAAAAAACCCCACAGGAGAGTGACAAGTGTTGAGTGGCATTCACATGTTGTTGACACACCTTCCCATGCCACAGATTAAGCCTCCGCTCAATGCAATTTTTTCAACAAGTCATGTTGTGATGCATATCCCCCATTCTCCTTTACTCCCACCTACACTTCCCAGCCACTCCAGACTCACCCTTTCAAGCCCCTCTCCCACCCTCACTCATGGTCATGAAGATGCACTGGGACAAAGTGCTGGGAATAGATTTGTTTTTTTTGTTTTTTTTTTCAGTTTCACTAGTTTCTGACTATTTGCAGCTTGTCTTCCTCACTTGCCACATCACCCCAACACCACATGAGACTCTGCTACTGCTGACCTGCTGCCACGTTCTTCAACATGGCACACAAGACCCTGCCAACTTGCCATGCTGCCTCAACATGGCACTCAAGGCCCTGCAACCACCGACCTCCTGCCACCACCCATGCCACCCCAAGTGCAAGACTCTGCCAACTTGCTACAGCCACTCCCACACCAAGGTACACACACCATCGCCTCCTTAGCTGCCATTGCACATGACCACAACCACGATGGCCACAAACATGCAGCCAGCAACGAGCTGGGCTTCTGCCCAGTACACCAAGATGAGTCTTTTTTTGTCTTATATCATTTCTCACTAATGTCAGAACCATGTTGCTGCCATTGCCTTGAATCTTTGCCACATGCAAGTCCACCACTGCCCTGCCGCACAAAAGCCCCACCCCAACCCCATGCGGTTGCGACACATAAGACCCGCCACTGCTGGCCCCCATGCACTCCAACACAGCCCTGCTACTGTCAACCCACCTCCACACCACCCCCACATGGCATGCAAGACCCACCACTGCCTATGCCACACCACCCCAACAAGGCATGCCAGATGACACTGCCTCACCACCATGCCAATTCACTGCCACACTGCCCCCTCAACACTGTCTGCAAGACTACCACCACTCCCACACCACCCCAATGTGGACCACAACACCGCCAACCCACTCCCACACCACCTCAACATGGTGTGCAACTCCTATATTAGTTAGATTATTGTACCTGTATGTATTATTAGTAACAAATATATTATTGTTTTGTGAATGAAATGATTGACTTGAATGATTGTTTGATAACTGAAATGTGATATAAATTATGTAATTTTGGACACATTCACCTAAAACATCTGAACATATGTCCATTTATGCCAATATTTGGTAAAATTTTACAAAATATTACTGGATATTTGGAGGGAGGTTTCTATCTTACCAATTTTGACAAATCTGGGAAATGAGAAATATTGTTAAAAATATACCACATTTCAACAAATTTCACCATATTTCAGAAATTTGTTAAAATTTTTGGGATCCAGTTTTTCCTGATGCAAGAGTGGTGCACCTGTAGATGTGTTGTTGTTGCAGTCACAGGCACCAAATGGAGACCTTGATGGAGACAGCATGAGAGTTGAGCGTGGGAATGCATGACTGGTCCATGAGTGCCAGTGCCATAGGGGCAATTCATGAGATGAAGGTGGTCACTGTGCCTTCATTTGAGTTGATGAATATCTGAAATGATGTTGCATCTGTGTGAGGGTGAGTGAGCAAGATAATGAGCCTGAGAAATGGCAGACATTGTGTGTGGATGAAGGCTGGATGGGGATGGGATGGGGGAAATTGCAAGAGAATTGATGGTGACGACTCAGACTTGGATGTCATGGAAATGAGTCCAAAATGGCAGTGTGGAGCTGATCCGATAGTACAGAAACAGCTGAAAACTTAAAAGCTGCAAATGGAGGAAGTAATAAGTAATGAAGAGGAAAAAGAGGGCCCAGTTGTCACAGTGTAGACAGATGGATGGAAAAATAGGATGGCATGTGGCCTGGGGTGAGGAAACCACAAGAATTGATGGCAATGTCATGCAAAGGTGATCGTCCAATACAGACAGAAACAGGCAAAAAGGGACTTGGAGGGTTTGGTCCACCTTGACAGCACTCAAACTTTGTCACAAACTGAGAGTTGGAAAACCCATGGGTACAGGTTTTGCATGGGTTGGGAAATTGCTACCCCAACCCATACCCATGTGACCTGTACCCATGACCTGTCACAGGTATGGCCATGGTCCCTAATTGTGCTGGAGAGTGGGCATACTGTCACTGGAGGATGACCCATTGGTGTTCACAAGTGAGTGTTAACGCTCAACCAGTGGGTAGGTAGAATTGGTTGTTGATTATCTTGACATGACTGGCATCCACATATTCTTCCACTGTAGGGCAGTCATGGGTGCAGTGCCCTAGTAGGCCACAAGGGGTGTGGCTGTGAGATGGTGTGTCATTCCTATCACTAAATAAAGTGACATTGAGGTCAGCGACTGTGGTGGCGGAAGTAGGAGCAGAGTGAGCCCTGGCCACAGCTGGTGAGCTGGGGTGGGAGGGGTTATGTTTGGGAATCATTCCTGACACCATGACCAAGAAGAGAACAACCAGTGCAAGTAGGGCAGTTTTCGTCATCAGGCTGTAACTGGGCCGGGCTTGGCTCTTTGAAGCAGACACTTGTTCACAGTCCTCTGGAGCAGGGGTGTGGTCCTCCTCTTGTCCAGAATCAGAGTCGTCGTCATGTGCCAAGCACTTGGGCATGTGATTGTCACCAAACAGTCACCATATGAGCTCTTCAGGGTCTCCCCGATGGGCCCTTGAGCAACCATGGAGGTTGTTTTGAACCTGTTGTTGACAAGCTTGTGGAATTACTCACTGGTGAAGTATTGGTGCATGGCTGAAAGGACATCCTGGATGTTGAACGGTTGGTTTTTGGATTCTATTGAAGACTTATTGGTGAGAATGTGGGTGGGAGCCTTGAAAACCCCTGACAGATGCATCGAGTATTCACCACAATTAGTGGTTTGCGGGCTCGGCTTCAAAGCCTAAGGCCAGCCTAAGACAGCCGTCCGAAACTGGGACAGGACTGGGACAAGAAGTGGGTCCTGGCAGGGCTCATGGCCCAGTCTTCAATTTTGGCATTCAGCTCACACAGTCCCACGTCCCAGGCCTCTATTGATGGGGACGTGCATCCTGGGCTCAGGATTCACTGGGATTCGCGACTCCTTTGGAACTCCATCCATGCCTTCGGGATTCCATCCGTGACTTTGAAACCTCATCCATACCTTCGCCATTGTATCCACCTATTCGCAACTTCATCCACCCCTTCAAAATTGGCAATTGTATCCACCTCTCTGGAATTTTCCTTCACACCTTGTTACACTTATCTTCATTGTACTTATAAATATATATATTTTATCCCTCTTAGCTATGTCCATTGACTGTGTGGAAGATTCCCTACTGCCAAACTGGCCGCTGACAATGCTGGTGAGCTGGAGTTCACGGGATTCTCATTGTATGGGCCAGACACCTCAGAAAACTCATTCCCCAAGTGATTCCCACTTCAACGGATTAATGGCCACCATCACAGCATGCCAGAAACTCGTTTGGTCCTAACCCCAACTTGAAGAACTGCCAATACCAGATGCAAGGGGCCATTCATGTGTTGCAAGGTTGGCTCAGGCACTGGCCCTGAAATCACTCATATTCGGTCTTTTTGGTCTCAGTGTGGCATCGCTGCCATTTCAGATTCGCCTTCTCACACCCTCACTCCTCGCTATCGATCTCTACGCTTGCCCTTTGTTCACCCACTCCCTCCCATTCCTCCTCTACCTTGCCATTGCCCCTCTCGAATCGCCCACCCTCACTGCCTTGACCCCAGACAGTTGCTTAATGCCACCCGACGGCCTTATCTCGGGAGATCTGCCTGACCTGCTCTTTCATCGATCGCTTTGCCCGTTCTCCATCGGTTGCAAGCCTTTCCTTTCAACCTGTCAGGTTCTCCCTTATTACTCCCCTTCTCCATTGTTCCTCAGAAATCCACCCAGTCGACTGTCACTAGCCACCTTCAAGGCGCTGTCAGAGGCTGCACCGTCATGCGCTTGTTGTCAGACTTGGAAGAGGAGGGTCTTGTTGTGCATCATTGCGTTTCATTTCCCTTTGTTTGTGATTTCCACTCTTCTCTGTCTCGTTCTACTTATATCTTGGAGGGCACCCATATTTCTTTGTCTCACATCTTGATTGTCTCCATGCCGCAGTTTCCTTTCCCTTGCCACCCTTCCCTTACTCTTACTCTCACTACTTTTGCTTAGACTTGGAATGCATCATATACTGGCTGGCATGTATTTAAACCAATGTTCTTGGCTCATCAATATCAGTCTAGTGTTGTTTTTCTCCCCTTCTCTCGCTGCGCATGTGCATTTGTCCCGGAAGTCAGTCCCTACCACGGGCCCTCGAAGGACATCATCATTGTCTTGTCTTAGTCTCGCCGCCTCAGACGACATAGGATCTCATACTCTCACTCCCACTCGCTCTCACCCTCGTTTGCAGGGGTTACCCATGGTGATACCTATCAGCACCTGGACGACGTGGAGGAGTGGGGTTGGGAGGAGGTCGCCAAAGACCACGGTGACAGTGACTTGGATGGCGACAACGTCGACAATAACTTCAAATTCCTCACATAGTACTAGTAACTGTTGTATTCTTGGATGTGGTATTGATAGTTATATTTAGTAGTGGTACTACAAAGACGTGGCCAGCCGTGTCTTTGAGGCTGAGACTGGCCTAAGACGTTGAGGCCCACGAGCAGAGTCCCAGTCCCTGTAAACTCTGGGCCTAAAGCCCCCTTAAGATGAGCCTAATGGCAGGCTTTTGGGCCGGGATGGGCCCACAAACCACTAACCACAATGCCAGGGTAAAACTCCTAGAACTGGGCTTGGAAGTGGCCCCAGTTCACAGTGTGATCCTGGCCAAGTTATCCAAAGATTTTGCAAGGAAGAGTACAAAGCATAGGATACTAGTTGTTTCTGTGCCAGTCTGCTGCCATTGGCAGGCCCTTTGTATTTGCGTAGAAAGATGGACAGTATCTCTCGTTGTCCTTGCCTGAGAAGTGGGGCTCACTGCAATCAGGCCATGGGTCATAGCAGCTAGGCCTGTAGAAGCGTTGTGAGACATAGCAGGGGTGGGGAAGACAAGGAAAGAGGCTGTGTTATGCCAGGCCTGGCAGCTGTCGAAGAGGCTGTGCACAGGCAGGACATCATCTGTAAATGTGGGACCTGTCAAAAGCTGTCAAAAGCGGTTGGAGACCGGTCTCTGACTGCTTTTGACAGCTTTTGACAGGTCCCACATTTACAGATGCTCATGGTAGTATGTACATGTCGAAGAGGGTGCCAATGAATTGATGAGTGAAACAGGTTCAGAGGATACAGATTGAGGTCTCATTGCAGGGCCCAGGGCACCAGGGATGATGGAGGCTAGTAAGGAGATAGAGGGATTGTGCCAGTTCGACACTGGGTCGGTGACTTGATGTGCAGCTTGTGGATGGGGAAGCACACCAGGGGTAGTGGCTATGAACTCATTGTGCTGCACAGTTGCTGGCTAATAGACATGACACAAGACACAATTTCTAACTACATCTGTTCCCCTTCAAATTGAGGCTCCAACTGAGCCCTTCAACGCTTGTCTATATGCAGCCAACAGGTTTGCACCACCAGGTAGCAGGTGTACGCTGTATCGGGTGAGGTACATGACTAAGTCATGTTCATCAAGTGCCTTGATGTCATCCACTGTCATGGCACAGCCAGGATGTGACCAGATGGAGTACTGGAGGGACATGCAAGTTGACCCACGATGGGAAGACGAGGTACGAGTGGCCACAGCAGTGCTCAAACACCTGCTTGAAGAGGGGGAATACCCCACCAACTATGTGAGAGTAGGACAATTGGTGAGCTCATGTGACCCTCATCCACCACAACGCTACCAGGAGCCTTGGGAATAGGTTTCCTATATTGGCTGCCACATGACCCTGGCACGTGATGTAACGCCACCACGGACGTTTAGTCTGACTTAGACTGCGAAAGGGCGTTCACAACTTAGCGGATATTCCGACGCGTAATCACGTGACTTGGGCATGTGACCCGGGGCGTGACTTGAGGTACGTGGCGCTTATTGAGGCACGTGACTTCCGGGTATACCAGGACACTTGGGTCACTGGATACAATTGATTATAGATGACTTTGCTCAAGGGAGACAAGTGAACACGCAATGACAAGATGAGAGACAAGTGGTGATTGAAGAAGACCAGGATGGCAATCCTGAGTCTTCGACTACTACTACTTATACATGTATGAGGTAGCTTTGAAACTCCTCCCGAAACCATACAACGAATGGCTAAAGTAGCTCGAACCCTACTATAGCCATACTATGAAACACGCCACATCGGCATGTGATATCGTAGCTGACTGATATGAAAGTCCATGACACATTACGACTTACTAAGGGGGTCATCACCCATAAGTAAGCGTCCACTTCACTGTGACCGTGACATCACCCCCTTTTCAGCTGCAACGACCACGTCGCGTCCTCATGGGTCCAATGCCCGACAACCAACCCTCCTGCGTATGTGTAACTCGCTCGATAACGTCCGCCATCTCCAATCGGTACTTGCATCATTTCAACTCACTATGTACTCCTCCCAACGACTGGGCCAGCAAATGGAGGCGCTGCTCGACCCGCTCTGCCTCGTGCTGGTACTGACAGTACTGCTTCAGCTCCGCCTTCAGGCTATGGTCCTTGAGCTCATTGATGGCCCGGTCGAGATGGTGCTGCCCCGCGTGCCCACTGACGAGAGCGTGCATATCTTCGGGGGCGTAGTGAGGCTTGCCGTGCTCACACACCTGGGGCTCGGCGTACAGTGGCTTGGTGTATACCTTGTCGCTGTCCTCGATAAGCCCCATGACGATGGGGTCGGGGCCGTCGATGACCTGTACGTACGTGGCTTGTTGTGTGTGGCCCTGGGGGGTGGTGATGGGGAAATGGATGAAATCATCCCTGCGGTTATGTTTGAAACTGTGGGGGGTGAGGTGCGTGCCGCCCAGCTGATGGCGCAGGCACGTGGCAGTGTGTAATGGGGTCGCTTCCGCTTCAACAGCAGCGCGGTAAAGGGGCCGGCCCGTGGTGTCACATGCGTACGGGGTCTTGTCGGGGTGATCAGAGTCGGTGCTGTTAATAATAGATGGGTGCTCAGCTGGGTACCACTCCTTCAGCTGCTCCGGGAGGTCGTAGATAGCACGCGCATCATCTCGTCGAACTGTCAGTGCAGTTCGAGGTGCGCTATTCTCCTTGTCGCTGCTGTCATTCATCTCCTCGCGGCGTTGTCGAGCTGCTCGAGCCTCCACGTCTCCACCGTCACCTTCCACTCCTCCCATATCTTCGTCTTCTTCGTCTTCGACCTTCTGAAGCCGGTACTCAACTCGAACCAAGCCAGATCCAGGTGAGGAGAGCGTACGCCCTCCAAGAGTGTCACGAATCCGACTAGTTTCGGCCTCCGAGGTGGGGATGGCGTTGAGTCTATTGCCATCGTCATTGAGGAGCCAGTAGGTCAGCTTGGTGGTCGGGTGGTCGAGGTCGGTGATTGATTTGATGCGCACAATGGCGTTGCACATCTCTTGATAGGTGAGGTTGTCCGCTGCGTAGGCAGGGACAGAGGGGGTAGTGGAGCGAGTGGGAATAGACATTGCTGAGAGGAATCCAGGGTGAAGAAGTGGTGAGGACTTAGTGTTGGTTCGACTGGCCTTTATAGCTGTGGGGTGTGTGGCTTCAAACTCCGTTATGGCGTCTTCCACGAACAAGTCGGCCTTGTTGACCCACTGATTGTCCGAGTTGGGGTATCCTTTCCACTTCACGAGGTACTGGAGCTTCCGTCCTCTTCCAAAGCGTCTCGAGTCTAGAATCCGCTCTATTTCATATTCTTCTTGTCCGTCGACTAGATCCAGTGGCGGACGTTGGAAGTTATCCCCATGCATGGGCATATCTCAGTATGGCGTGAGAAGATCTATGTGAAACACGGGGTGGATGCTCCACTGCGTGGGAAGTTCAAGGCGATAGTTGACAGGGGACATCACCTGCATGATCTGAAAAGGCCCGTGTCTTCGTGCGGCAAGCTTGGCAGTCAGCTGATTTGTGCGGAGATGACGTCCTTCTAACCATACTAGGTCTCCTTTCTGATATTTGGGCGTGTTTCGATGTTTGACCCACATGGACTGGGCTTTCCGCATCAGTTCCTGAGCGTGCTGCCATGCTTCACGGAATTGCTGGAGCCTTGTGTTTACCGCTGGAACGGGTGAGGGTTTATCCATCCAATCGGCCCGCGGGTCGTATCCCATCATAAGGGCGAATGGAGAAACTCGTGTTGCCTCATGGGGCCAACTGTTGTGCGCGAATTCTGCCATGGGTAGGAAATGCGCCCAGTTATCTTGCTGCTTGTTGGTCCAGAACCGAAGATACTGTTCCAGCCACTTGTTACGATCACCCGGATCGTCTGCGAGTACTCAGCTGGATTTCGCGCTTAGTGGGCCGGTCCGGGCGCTGCCGGTGCTTACTAATCACTGAAGCGGACTTGACTGTTGACCTTTCACTCCAACAACTAGCTTTGTGGGCTATATTATTAGGAGACTCAGATGCCGATACATAGTACAACTACTACTTTACTTATACTGTACAGTACTGGATTTTCGGTGCTATTTTCTAGAGGATGTGCAAGTGCCAGCACCTCTATGTGCTGTCACCCTCTGCCCTGTGAGTCACTGTGATACATGAGGCCATGCGCTGGCAGTCGCGCTGGCAGTCGCGCTGGCAATCTGATAACAATCTGGAAAGTGTCTGGCCACATCTAGAACCGGAACTAAAACCTAAACAGGAAGTGCTTTCGTGGGAAGTGTCACGTGATCGTGACATACGCCCCTCTCTTGATTTGTTCGTCCTCGAACAATTTTGTTATCTCTTCTTCCACTGGAGCAGGACCGCGCGGGGTTTGTCTTGTAATGTAAAGGGTTGGGTGACACGCGTTGTGTCGGGGTCGGTCACCAGGCAGTAGGCGAGATGTTGCGCGACGGCGTCGTATGCGCTGTCGGGTGGTACTGGCGTCGGTGTTGCCGTGGTCCGAGCGGCGTCGTACTGTCTGAGAAACAACTCAACCGCAGCGTTAGCGCGGTTGGTCTCGGACTTGGTTTTCGCTGTATCGACGCTGAGGGGGGTGTCGATCGTCGCGCTGCGTGGTACGGGACGCGAGTCGAAACGCGTGGTCCGTGGGGCGGGTCTGAGTGCGTTGCAGGAGGAAACGTTGAGTGACGTGCGGGTGGGTGGTTTGAGGCGTGGCGTGTTTGCACGTCGGTGTGCGGCGTGGACGTGCCTGTCGCGGGTGCGCGTGGCTATCCGATCTGGCGGGGGCGACGTCGAGGGAGCCGCTGCGTTAGCGCGGCGTCCTCTTCTCGTGTGTCGGGACGCGACTGGGGTCGGCGTCGTGTCTTCGGGAGCGGTGGTCGATCGCGTTTGTCGCGCGTGTCTTGCGTGGTTGCGTGAGGTGGTAGGGTACGGCGTGCGCGTATTACCGCGGCGTCTTTGGTCGGGCGTCCTGGTCACGAGCTCGTCCGGGTCGCGTGGTCTTTCGAGCGCGTGTCGCGGGAACAGGTGGGCGTGCGGCGGGGTCTGCGGGGGCGAATCTGCGGCATCTGGGGTTAGTAACGGGGTCTGCGGGCGTGAGTCTTCTGTACGCGGGGTTGAACTTGCGTCGTCCCGGGCTGAGATTGAGTCGAAACCCGAGATATCGAGGGTTTTTACCCCCCCTGTTAGCGTGTTGTCGTCCTCGACAACGATCTTGTGTCCTCCCGAGTCCAAAGCGTCTTGTGTGGAGTCACCAGGTGGGCTAGGCGGTCGACGAGGAGGCGGCATGTACGGGACGAGGAAGCGCGGGGCGCTGGTTACGGCTGCTGAGGTCGCGCGGCGTTGTCTGTAGACGAACTTCCTGGGTAACGGGACGCTGCGTCGTCCGAGCTGGGGGCTGGCGTGAGGAGGTCCGGCATGGGCTGCGGGACGTGGGTACTTGTGGCGGCGTGTTTCTTCCTCGTCTGAGGTATAGTCGCGCTGGCGTTTCTCTACGCGTTGCGCGACGTGGTCGTTCTGCGGTGTCGAGATACGTGGGGGCGGCGCGATACTCGGGACGACGAGGGTCTGGACGGAAACGGGTGTCGGGCGTATGGTTGTGATAACGGACGGCGGGGGCGGACACTGGCAGGGGATGACAACGGGTGGGGTAGGGTCATCGATCCAGGCGGTGCAGAATGAGTCGTAAAACTCGTCCCAGATCGTCTCGTCTTCTAATGCGCTAGGGCCTCCCAGGCGGATGGTGTGTCGCCAAGAGGTGGTCAGAGGACCGTGAATATACGAGAGCGCGAGCCTGACTCTCAGCGTGGGGCGGATTATCAGCGCGTGCCGTCGATTTCGTCGATCGAGTTCCAGGAACTCGACGAGGAAGCGCTGGGCTTGTGCGCGGTCTCCGGTGAAGGGCGTCGGCGTGGGACCAACCAGGGTGCGTGCTTCGGCGGTGATCGACATGGCGGTGGGTCTTCGAGCGTTGTCTGAGCTAAGAGGGTCGCGAGGGTCTAGATGTTATCCACAGTACTCGGACTGTGATAACGGAAGTCGGTGGATGGGTCTGTGATGTGCGCGCTGGGCTGCACGGGTCGTCTTGAGAGGTCGTCTGAGATCAAGAACTAGCCGTGGTACTCGGACTGCGCTAGTGGTACTTAGCTGGCTGGGGTCTGTGGGTCTGCAACAAGATGTTAGCCGCGGCACTCGGGCTGCGCTAACGGACGTCGGGAGCTGGATTCTTGAGAGTGCGCGCCGACTCGGCCGCACTGGACTAGACGAGAGGACGGGGCTTGATATCGGCGGAGGTGGGGCTGGTACCCACAATCGAGACGGGACGGGGCGATGTGGGGTCTTTCACCCACGGACGAGAGGCTGGAAGTGCGCGTCGGATGACCGCACTGGACGAGGACGCGAAGGTGGGGCACTATTCCCACGGAAC
This sequence comes from Lactarius sanguifluus, assembly GCA_021527775.1. Lineage (NCBI taxonomy): Eukaryota > Fungi > Basidiomycota > Agaricomycetes > Russulales > Russulaceae > Lactarius > Lactarius sanguifluus. The sequence continues at coordinate 3,313 of JAKEYF010000423.1, read as the reverse complement.
TGGAGCTAGACTGGAAGTACGCGCTGATTGAGCCGCACTGGAACTAGAGCTGGACTTCCTGATCCGCTCAGGTATAAGCGATTGCGACCTCGCGGCTGCAATGGAGTCTCGCGGCTCGGCGCGAGAATGATGACGATCGGCGACAAGGAGTGCGCGTCCGCAGACCGCACTGGACAAGGATTCACCCTGTTCCGTACAGGTGACAAACGACTGCTACCTCGCGGTTGCAGCAGAGTCTCGCGGTGGAACGTGAGAAGTCGATGGGTAGATCTGAGTCTAATGTTACGATCACCCGGATCGTCTGCGAGTACTCAGCTGGATTTCGCGCTTAGTGGGCCGGTCCGGGCGCTGCCGGTGCTTACTAATCACTGAAGCGGACTTGACTGTTGACCTTTCACTCCAACAACTAGCTTTGTGGGCTATATTATTAGGAGACTCAGATGCCGATACATAGTACAACTACTACTTTACTTATACTGTACAGTACTGGATTTTCGGTGCTATTTTCTAGAGGATGTGCAAGTGCCAGCACCTCTATGTGCTGTCACCCTCTGCCCTGTGAGTCACTGTGATACATGAGGCCATGCGCTGGCAGTCGCGCTGGCAGTCGCGCTGGCAATCTGATAACAATCTGGAAAGTGTCTGGCCACATCTAGAACCGGAACTAAAACCTAAACAGGAAGTGCTTTCGTGGGAAGTGTCACGTGATCGTGACACACTGATTGGTTCGTTCAGATTGTCCGTCCATGCGTGGGTGATAGGCCGTAGATATGTTCTGGTAGATGCCCAGAATTTTGCACAGTTCTCGGGTAAACTTGGACGCGAACTGGGGGTCTCGATCACTAATGATTTTTGCCAGTAGTCCGAATCTCCAAAATACGTGAACGACGTACAGGGCGGCAGTTTCTTCCGTGGTTATCTCTTCGACACATGGGATGAATATGGATGCCTTGGTGCAATCGTGGTCAGTGACTGTGAGGATTGAGTCGTATCCCTGTGAGACCAGTAGCTTAGTGATAAAGTCGAGCGCTATGACTTCGAAGGGCTTAGCGTTGGGTATCGGGGTTATGGGCGCTAGTGGTGCCTTCATTGGTCTGTTGTTGACTTTGTGGTGTTGGCATTCCATGCATCCCTTGACGTACTCGGTGATGTGTTCTAGCATCCTTGGCCACCAGTAGTGTCTTTCGATGATCCTTGCGGTCCTTTTGATCCCGGGGTGTCTGTACGTGGGGGTGTCGTGATGGTTCCGAATGATGGTATGAATGTCATCTGTTCCGCCTGTGATGACCCTCGCTCCTTGTCGATACCATACTCCGTTGAACTTCTTGAGTTGATGGGGGTCTACCCATGGGCGTATCTGTTCTTCATCTTGTGCATGTGACTCAGGAAGTTGGGTGATTGTGGTTCATGTGAACACTTTGTCGGGGAGTACTATTACCCCTTCGTTGTCTCGGTCTCCTTGGTCGTAGTCGGGTCTTCTAGAGAGCGCATCCGCATGTCCGTTGTTGGTTCCTTTGATGTGATGAATCTCAAAGTCGTACTCCATGAGTTCGAGTACTTCTCTAGCTACGCGCTGACTTATCTTTTGTGCGGTTCTCCAGTGCGTTAGGTTGAGATGGTCCGAGAAGATCTTGATCTTGTGTGGTGATCCGGCTAGTAGGGGTCTCCAGTGTCTAAGGGCCTTGACGATTGCCAGCAGTTCTAGATCATATATGTCGTAGTTGTGTTCTGCTTCGTTGAGAGTGGCTGAATAGTATCCGATGGGGTGTCGCTTTCCGTCCTTCTTCTTCTGTAACAGTACACCTCCTACTGCAAAACCCGACGCGTCCACTTCAAGTTCGAACTGTTCCGTCAGGCAAGGGTGCGCCAGAACTGGTTCTTGAGTGACCAGTGTCTTGAGTTTCTGGAACGCTTGTTCTTCTTCTGTACCCCATTGCCAGTCGGTATCCTTGCGGGTGAGTTTGTTGAGTGCTCATGCGTGTGTGGCGAAACCGCGAATGAAGAGGTGGTAAAAATTGCAGAAACCGAGAAATGAGTGGACATCTCTGACCTTTGTTGGGCGCGGCCAGTCTTTGATGCCTGAAATTTTTACCGGGTCCATACGAGTTACCCCCTTTTCAAGGATTACCCCCAGGTAATCCATTCACAGTTGGTGGAAGAGGCATTTTTCTGGTTTGAAGTAGAGGTCGTGATCCAAGGCTACTTGGAGCACGTTGCAGACAGCGTCGATGTGTGCCTGGAGTCCCGCGGTTTCATGGGTTGCTATGCCGATGTCGTCCATGTATACTCGTATGATAGTACCTAGCTTTTCATGTTTTGCAATTGTGGTCCTTAGAATCTCGTTCATCATCGTTTGGAAGGTCGCCGGCGAGTTGGTGAGTCCGAAATACATGACTAGAGGTTCGAAGAGTCCATACCGCGTTTTAAAAGCCGCTTTTGGTTCGTCACCCAGCTTGATGCAAATGTTGTTGTATCCCCACCTAACATCAAGTTTGGTATAGATGTGGCCGTTTCCGAGGCCGTTGATAAGTTCCGCTATGAGTGGTAGTGGGTATTGGTTACGGATGGTACATGTGTTGACTTTTCGGTAATCTTGAACTGGGCGTAGTTTTCCATCTTTCTTCTTGATGAAGAAGAACGATGACACATATGGTGATTTGGACGGACAGATGTACCCCATTTTGAGCTGTTCGTCCAACCATACCTTGAGTTGGCTGTCTTCTTCTTGTGTCATGGGGTATACCTTGCATTCGATTGTTGCCGGAGTGCCTTCTTTGAATTCAATGGTGTGGTCCCATGGTCTAGAGGGGGGAAATTGATGTGATGCCTCTTCGCTAAATATTTTTGTGAAGCACTGGTATGGTGCAGGGATTTCGGCCGCTGCCTTATTCTGGTTAGCGGCTATCGCAAGTTCCGTGGCTGTGGTACGTAGCTGGCATTCCTCTTCAAGTTCTTGGACTATTTCCTCTCATTCTTCTGTTGTGAACGTTCGATTGATATGGACCTCTTCCCGTGTTTGTACTTTGGCTATCACCGTGCGTTGTTCTTCCAGGTTGATGGATCGTATAACAACTGGAAGCGTTTCTTCATGTATAGTTGTGTGGGTCCAACTAATGGTGGGTTCATACATGGCGAGCCAGGGGTACCCGAGTACGAGGTCTTCATTCCCGATATCCGTGACTAGGAATCGCATGGTCCTGTGACTTCCTTTGGTCTGTACGTCTAGGTCTATGAACTGGGTGATGGACCCAGCTTTATTCTCGGTGTTATCGATATTCCATATCATCTTAGGGTGCTTGAGGGTTTGTAGTCT
>JAKEYF010000422.1:0-46033 GCA_021527775.1 Lactarius sanguifluus | reverse complement strand
AATGCCAGACAACACAGTGCAACAAAGAAATCACCCTTTGAAGTGTGGTATGGGTTTAAACCCAAGTTCATTCCTCCCGTCCACTTCACAACAAAGATTCCGGCAGCCGAAGAACGACTGAACACCTTGAACCAAATCCGATCCGAGGTCACCGCAGCGCTAAAGGTAGCGGCGGAAATCATGAGAAATTCCAAGTCACAAACACCCTCCCGAGTATTCAAACCTGGCGACTTAGTCTGGTTGGAAGGAACCAACATCCACACCACACACCCCAAACCCAAGCTTGCCCCAAGACGCCATGGTCCCTTCAAAGTCTTATCCACTTGGGGAGTTAATTGTAAACTCCAACTCCCAACAACATGGCGCATCCATCCAGTCTTCCACAATTCCCTGATCTCCCCATATCACGAGAACGATATCCACGGACCCAACTTCACCCGACCACCTCCCGAGATCGTCCAAGGAGAGGACGAACATTATGAAGTTGAAAAGGTCTTACAATCCAAAGTATCACCAAACAAGAAAGGGATACTATACCTCATCAAGTGGAAGGGATACCCTGATTCCGAAAATTCCTGGCTCCCATCATCCCAAATGACCCATTCCCGCGACCTGGTCTTAAAGTTCCACAAAGACCACCCTAACGCCCCTAAACCAAAGTCAACCAGTGCTGTCGGTGCAGCACGGCGTTAAAAAGGGGATACTGTCACGAACCTATAAACTCGGTTCGTGACTCGGGCGTCTAAGACCGGTCCGCACCGGCCCGGTCTTATGTAATCACCTTCCTAAAAGGGAAATCCGGAATCGGAGTTTGAATTTCATACTCCGACGATCACGTGACGTATCACGTGATCTCCCACTGTTTATCAAGTCACCCGACGACGGAAAGTCGTACCACCCTTTGGATTATTCTGATTGGACTGCGGAGCAGTCAAATCACCATGACACTATCGACTGCGGAGCAGTCGTACCACTTCTACAATTATTCCTATTGGACTGCGGAGCAGTCACCCCTATGACGTGATTAACTGCGGCGCAGTTACACGTATTATCGCTATTGGACACTATTCTTAGATGTCTCTGGAATGTTCCATTCCGCAGTATTCCGCAGCACCCGTGGGCGGCCCTAAGCCTGCCCTAGAGTTACGCACAGACCATGTCTCTAGGTATATAAGCTAGCGCAATACAACGGACAGTCCCTCAGACTGTCCACTTGTGACATCCCTCCTGACTGCCTCCTCTTCCTCTTCGCGCACAGTGCCCCTTCAGCTATCCTCCACGAGACGATACTAAGCGCCACTATCCCTTGCAAGTCTGCAAGTTCAGTCGTCGAGCCAGTCAGCTCCCTTCGCGCCTCCCCTCAAGTTCTCCACCACCCCCAGTCTTCAGACCCCCGTCGTGCCTCCCTGTCGAGTGACAGTGAGTCATCACACAGCCTAGGCATCTCACCTCTAGGCCCCTCTGGACTCTTGACATCAGTGGGTCACATGCCGGGATCATGTACCGGCGCCTCCTCCCTAGGCGATGCTCGCGCACCTCTGGGGCAAAACCGTAACAGTGAGTTGGTGACCGGCTTGACCCAAGGATCTACCATTTTTGGCAGGTGCTTTATGTTGAGTCACACCTGGGGTGCTGGTGATCCAACCTGAGGTTCTCCTGAGCTGACACTGATACCCTAAACTGTCCCTGAACACTAGGAAACAGTCTAAGATGAGTGCAGGGTCTAGGGGGTGTGAAGTGTCATGAGCAGTTGCGCAGGCCTCCGCAGGATGCGAGGTGTCGTATATGGGTCTGCAGCGATTGCAGACGCGTCTGTGTTGAAGGGCTTGTGCTGTGCACAAGTGCAGCGAGGTAGAGAGAGGGAATGGGGTCGGCTGGTCGTAGGTTGTTGGAAACAGTTGTGCACGCTTCGGCGTGGCGTGAAACTTTGTATAGGTGGCCGCTGGGGTTTGGAACACATTGGGTTTGAGTTGCTAAGGCTGCGCGCGAGTGCAGCACACTGGGGAACACAAGGAAAGAGCTTCACTGAGCTCAAAAGTCTGAGGGGAGAAGTCTACTATTAGAAGTCTGAGGTGTAAGGTTGTAAATACTGTTGAGCGCAGAACTAACAAGCGAGGAGAGATAGCAAAGAGCTAATAGACAAGTTAACTTCAGAGGTGAAGGGAACTCTATTACAACTGCATACCTAATAGACAAGTTACTATAGAACGTCTATGAGCAAAGGTAATAAGAGAAGTAAAGAGAAAGGGACTTACACTTCAGAGGTGAAGGGAACTCTGAAGTGTAGAGGCGTAAACAGCAGTCCTTATATACAGGATGCTTAGTAAGAATGGTCTGTGCGCACTGGTGACCCAAACACAATACATGTGGTCTGTGCGTCAGAGGGAGAAATGCCATTGGAGGGCAGAGAACAATAGCTGCCTAAAGCAGACAATACCGGTATCTTAACAATAGAGAACAATAAGAGCCATATATGACTCTGACAATAAAGATAAACAAAAGCGGTCCGTATGAGTCCGGAGTGTCCAAAAGAGTCCATAAGGGACAGATACCGTATTTAGTATGTGGGCTGACACAATCAGATCCCACGAGACATGTGACTTATTCAGTCGTGTCTCAACAAATACATGGCCTATATACTAAGGAAAGTAAGCTAAGGAATGGGGTGCATTAGATAAACAGGGGAAAGCTAAAATGCAAAAGGGAGAGTCTGGGATAAGGGGAAAGCTGAGCGCATAGAGAGCGTGGGAAAGTGCAGAAGCATGTGGGAAAGTGTACAGAGCATGGACAAGTGTGGGCAAGTGTGGAAAGTGTAAAGGTTGCTGTTAGGAACTGCAAAAATAGCCTTTTCAGGGCCCAGGGAGAGCATGGTCATATCAACGCTCTGCTTAGCAAGAACTCAGTCACTCTTTTGGCCACATTGCGATACATAGGTTGTCTGTCACATCACCATAGTTTCTCTATCTGAATACCTTGGAATTGAATACAATCCACACTTCAGCTCACATTAACTTAACCCTTGTTTTGCTTGAAAGCAATACAGCTGATGACCAGCTTGTAATGCTCACATGGGTGTTCTTTGCACGATCTGCAGTTCTTGGCCTAATGAACATAGAGGCTGGCAAAACTCCCTCAGTAATGACTGGCAATTGTCATTGATGATGATAGAAACAAGAAGTCGGCGGTCATGCATGACTTGTAGCGGAATGCCTCACTTAAGGGCAACAAGGAAAGAAAGGGGAATTGTGGCGGGACAGGCTCCGAGGCACACACAGCTGAGTAGAGGGGGAACAAGGCTCTATACTCCTACTTCTGGCGTGACAGTCCAAGAAAGTTAAGCTAACGACTACAGGCACATAAGGTGCAGTACTTATACTAGGGGAAGGGGCTTTCAAGCTCCACTTCAATGACCGAAACCCTAATACAACTGATAAGCGATAGCCAATGGTGCAAAGCCCTCTTGGCATGAGTCAGAGATAAGGAACACATGGCTGATAAGGAACATGTGGCATGATTTGAGACTCAGGGTCATTCTGGACCCTCTTTCTAGACCAGACCTAGGTATTCTCGCCTCTAGGCCCTTCTGGACTCTTGGCATCAGTGGGTCATGTGCCGGGATCACATACCGGTGCCTCCTCCCTAGGCGGTGCTCGTGTGCCTCTGGGGCAAAACTGTAACACAGCTGATGGCCTCCACTTCACATGAACGTACACTTGTAACACCACCACAGGGGCTGTAATGATTTAGGTGAGGCCGGCAGCTTATGTATGCGAGGAATGCGAGTGTGAGTGTCTGGAGTAGGGCGTATGCTCCTATCTCCGCAGATCCTGGTTATTATCCAGTTATTCTACGGTAATTTAGCGATTATCTAATCATGTGGTCTGGCCTCGGGTTGTCCGGGATTGTCCGTTCCGGCAACGTTCCGGGCTCAATCCCAACACTCCCCCTCAAACTGAGGGTAGACCATGTTGTTACAATAAAGCGCTTGGTGGAAGGAATGTGATGGGTGCATCAAAAAACCTCCTAGAAGAAGGAAAAAGCTACCATCAAATATTCCTTCTCTACCTTTGTGCGCGATGTTTTTTATTCGCTCTTATTTTTCTGATTTTTCCGCTTGTTTTACTGATTTCCGTTCTTAGCGTGCTGGCTCCAGATCCATGTTCTGTGACTGTGGACTCTGTGCTCCCCCTCACGCTGTATAACAGATTGGTTATCTATATAGGACCCTTATCTGTGTTTCCTTTTGCCGCAGACACTGAATCCAATTCATTTTATTTTATTGGATTCATTACTACCCATTTTTTGGGTGTGCCCCATTGAGCTCGTGTCGCGCATCTCGTCAGATGCTCCCCCTTACGTTGTCCTCCATGTGCGCACATGGGAACATATCGTCTTTGGGATTTACGGCCTAGGAAATGTTTTCTTTCGTATATCCTCTCCGATTATTCTTTTTACTCCCCGTTGGCACTGGTAGCTATCGCATGGCCTGGTGTCGCCTTTGTCATCGGCTTTAGCCCGTCGGCTTTGCCTTTGACCTTTGCGCCCATGGCAGCGTGCTCCATTTTACGGGTTATCTCTTTGAGCTATCGCAATGCCCGGTGTCGTCTTTGTCATCGGCTTTGCTCCATTGGCCTTTGCCTATGACCTTTGCGCCCAGGGCTGCGCGCTCCCCTTTTGATTCTCCCCCTCGCGCGGCACATCGGGTGCGACCACAAAGTCCTCTGGAGGGGTGTCTAGGGATAGAGAGTTTCGGAGGGTAGGTCCTTTCTGCTTCTAGTTACTGACAATGCTCCTGATCATTTTCAGGTATTTCACTGTCTTCCAAATTCTTCCTCAACGCTATCGGGTCCCTGCCCGTACGTGGGAGAACAATTTATTGTGCTATCAGGTCAGGCTTTACTTCCGCCCGTGCACATTCATTATCATCTCCTCGTGGGAGGTTTCCTTTTCCGCGCAGCTGTGCCACGGCTTGCGCGTTATAACCTCTTATTTACCTGCGTTTACGGCCTCTTTTTCGGTCCGTCTTCACAGTTCCCAACTATTTCGGGTATGGTACTGCTCCTCTACGCAATCAGGTCAGATTGTCAACATTGCCCGTGCGCGGGAACTTCATTACTCTTCCTCTACGCTATCGGGTCTGGCTTCGCCTCTGCCCGTGCGCGGGAGAAATACATTGGGTCAGTTTGTTTGGCTACCGCCCGTGCACTGTCACACTTTACTTTTCTTCCTCTGCGCTATCAGGTTCGGCTGTGCCATTGCCCATGCGCAGGAGAATAGTCGTGTGCTCGCTATCGGGTCGGTGCTGTCACTGCCCGTGCGTCCCTTCGGCTCTTTGGCTCGTTAGGTACGTCACTTCGTGCTCACAGACTCCGTGACAATGCTCATGTGATATCTGTGTTTATATCTTCGACCGCATTCGCTGGGATGTGAGGGGTGTTACCTCCTCCTCCTCAGTCTTTTCAGTTACGGCCTATGCCTCGTTATCGGGTGTTTCATGTCCTGGCTGTATTCTCTGGTAAGCCTTTTATTCTTTTATTACAACTCACCTTTCGTTTATCATCAACAGTCTCGATTCGCGGCTCCGATCCGGCCGTACTTTTCGACCGTGATCGATATTTCCAGTTCATTCGCCTGTCTGCTTGCCATCTGCGGCAGCGTCACTATTTCCTACCGTCTGCGGCCTCTTCTTCATCAGCCGCGATCACTGGGGTGTGAGGAGTTCCTTCTCCTCCCCCTCAGGATCCCCTATTATAGTTCCGCCGTGATATTCGGCGTTCCTCATCCCGCCTTTGCGCAGCGTCGTTGGCAGCGTCCTCCTTTTGTATCGTCTGCCTTTTGCGCCATCGACTCTCATGCCATCGCCACTTTTTCGACCTCTTTCGTTCGTTGCCATCTCTTTACCTCGTTCCCGGGCATTTGCAGCAAAGACGTTGTATGGGCCTTGCTACCTTTTACGGTGCGTTCATCATACGCATCTTGGTGCTGTGGCTGACTTAATAATATGGCAGGGATAGGTATTATACCGCTCGTTTCACGAGTCGGCGTCGGGCTTGGCTTGCCCATTATCGTGAGCTGCTCGCGCAAATCGGCAGAGTCAGTCAAACGTTCACGTATGCCGTCGTTCCCGGTGCGGTTTTCATCGTGCCGTCACTGGGTCAAATCGACAAATTGCCCGCATTTCCGGCGTCGTGTCACCGTGACGGACATTCGGTCGTGGTACGATTCCCAATTGGGTCCGTCCCGACTAACTGTTGTATCACAGCAATCATGGCCGTGTCTCTGCACGCCGTGGTATCGCTCGTCTCTTTGGACGTAGCATCTCTCACGGCGACGGACATCGCGACTGCATGTTCTGTAGCACGTTGCTCTGTTTGGCTGTTTCCGCCGTCTCACACCTCTGTCTGCGGCTGCGGCAAGGTTTTGTCTCGCCACTTCATGCCCTTTTAAGGTGCGTCTGAAGTTTATAATCTGGGTTATTATGTCGCTCATCTCGGTGTTCGTGGCACCGGCGACGACATTTATGGACCGTACTCGGCGCCGGGCGTTTTGCCCGTTGCCTTTGTCTGCTGACTTCGCACATCTCGTGTTCTCCCAGGGATGCAGTTGTGTTTTACGATCAACGCGTGATCCATGGGTACACGGAGTCCGAGAGGTCAGCTTTCATAACGCGCTGCGCCTATGCACGCGCCAAGGTGATGCTGTGCACTTCATAAGTCCGTCAAATGCGGAAATCTGGGGTATACTGGGTAAGTTTCTTCCCCAGTTTTGTCTCTGTTCTACGCGACGGTAGCTCATAGGCTATCTGTCTCGCGCTTACTGACATGTTTGTTTTCTAGTTCGATCCGCCCGTGTTATTCACGGTGTCTGGGTCGTTCTGCCTGTGACGTTCATCTGCACGCCGTGCCCCTCCATAAGGTGCGATCGGTTGTGTGCGAGGTCGTGGGTCGTTCAATGATGTAAGTGGTCATCCTCTGGAATGCCAGTATCGCCGAGCTAATACAGGACGCCTATGTCATTTCCAGTTCGACGAATATCTCGATTTTCTCGCGCGGAGTCAAACACTCTCCCACGTGTTTCTCATGCCTTGCCAGCTCTCGCTGGCTCTCTGGTTCAGCGTGCACGCCATGTCCTTTTGCTAGGTACTATCGGTCGTGCGTTACATATCACGGTGCGTGTCTTTGTCGTCTAATTCGTTCGCGCGTAGCTGAACTTCCTCGCGCTTTGGACTCAGAATGCCGATGTCATCCAGTTCGTGCTGGATGCCCGTGTCATCGGGTCCACGCTATGCCAGCTGCGCTCAGCGTTGGACGTTTTCGAAAGATAGGGGTAAGTTTGTGTATCCACTCGCGCCAAACTATGCTCCCCAGTTTGTGTCGTCGGGTGGTTCACTGAGCTTCGGGAACTCCCTCTGGTTGGGATCATCAGGATGCTAGTGTCCTCTGTCCCAATCTCTGAGGGGCCTTTTGTAGTTATCGCTTGCTTCGCGCGATAGGGGCTCAGTGTAGACGTATCATGTATGGGGGAAATAATATATTTGATGACCCTTGCTCATCTGGCTGTTTGCCAGGGCCCATAACCTGTAATGATTTAGGTGAGGCCGGCAGCTTATGTATGCGAGGAATGCGAGTGTGAGTGTCTGGAGTAGGGCGTATGCTCCTATCTCCGCAGATCCTGGTTATTATCCAGTTATTCTACGGTAATTTAGCGATTATCTAATCATGTGGTCTGGCCTCGGGTTGTCCAGGATTGTCCGTTCCGGCAACGTTCCGGGCTCAATCCCAACAGGGGCGTTAAGTATGACATGTACTTCGTTAAGTCACAAACGGTAACGGGTCGTGTCAGAGTCAGTTACGACTCAGTTTGATGGTGAACAAGGGTCACTTGGTCTCCGTGGACACAAGGACACTAGTAGAATGAGGCTCAAGTGTAAAGGCAAGCAAAGACAGGGAGTCAAGCGAAGATGCAACTCAAAGGATCGGATCGTGAGAGTAGACAGCGGTGTGGTATTACACAAGAAGTCAAGTCTACCGTACAAGCTAGGTAGCGTGAGACTTATATACTAGTACACAATGTTTGTCAGAGACAAACATAAGGTGCGATCCTAGGACACAGGCCCTAGAGAGCTAACAAGGGGAAAGTACGAAAAGAGAACAAGGGAATCCTGCAGGACAACATGTGGATCAGAAGGTGTCAGCATCTGTAATTGCAGTAGGTGTTCAGAGCTGTTCAGAGCCGTTCAAGGACACTCTGAACAGCTCTGAACGCTCTGAACACCTAATTGCGTTTACAGATGCAGTGGGTTCTGGAAGTCGTGCCATGGGGCATTGTAATGGTCACGCACTAGCATGAGATAAGGGCTGGAATGCGTATCGAAGCAGATCATGGGTTAAAAGTACATCCAAAGCAGAACACGAATTGGAGTCATAGGAGAACAGGGTAGTGTTGCGGCAGCTTGGAGCTGGTGTTTTTCTATCTCTGGAAATAAAATTCAAAAAAATATGGAAATATTTATGGAGGTAGATCTTCTTAAAAGCCGAGGGGTTCTCTGCCAAGTCTAAGCGATCAGAACAACTGTTCCGGAGTTATTTGATGTTAGCTGAAGGGTGTCAGCTAATACCCTTCAGCTAATGTCAAATAACTCCTGAATTGTTGCTTGGATCGCTTAGAGTTGGCAGAGGACCCCTCGGCTTTCTTCAAAAGCCAGCTGCTCAAATATTTTCGTATTTTTCCGAATTTTATTTCAAAAGATAGAAAATGCCAGCTCTGAGCTGCTGTGACACTAGAACAGGGAAAAAGAGGGAAAATCGTAACATTACCCCCCTGTCAGACTTGAAGTTGCCATGACTTCGACTAATTGCTTGTATAGTAACAGTCCTCTTCAAGGATAACAGTAGCGGGGTCAGGAGAGGGAGAACGGGGCAGGTATGGGTGCACAAGAACATATGATGACCCCTGTGTCCACACTTGTGGCAGCGCTCGTACTGGGAGCAATCAATCTCATCATGCGTCACTCAGTAGTTGAGACATTTCCTGCACCAACGAGGACGTGGTGATGGGTTCTCGTACTGAGCCAACATTGGGGAGAGTTGCCTTATAAGGCAAATGTCCACATGATGGGTGAGACTGCTGCACCACTGGCAGGCATCCCGCCTCACTTGCTCGGGGCAGTCTCATATGAGGTGGTCTTTCGACTGACACTCATAACACCTGTGGCGATGTGTGCTTCCTTCTCCTTGAAGGCGCGGCATCTTGCAGGGTCCACTGATATGTGGGGGTAGTGGCATCTTGCCAGGTCCATCTGCGCACAGGGGTGGTGGCGTCGAGGAGTGGCAGGGGCATGTAGGTTTAGCCATCAGCTCCATGTATCGGTCACTGATGAGGGGGATGATGCGGGCATAAGGCAGCCGCCATCAAGAACCCACACCTTTATGTAAGCAGAAAGTTGCCCATTTTGCTTTGCATGCTCATACTTTACAAAACATCAGATTGGATAGTTCTTCTATAGGATTGGAAGGGAAGATGGCCTTCTTTAATTTGTATAAAAAATTCTGAAAAAAAAAAATGTTTTGACAAACTTCTGGGTGAATGAATGTTATTGTGTGCAAATGTAATTTTTTCATTATAGAGTTGATTTGAGCAAACTTTTCAAAATCGAGGATGATGTTCTGGTGAGAACATGTGATCTAAAAGTCATGTGATCTCACTCCAAAGTCAAGTCAAGTTGGACTTTGCAGCCCATACATCATTGCAGAATGCGAAACAACAAGGCTACAAAAAGTGCACACCTTAGGAATGTTGCAAAGGCAAGACAGCAGAGGTCTCAGAATATCCAACCAGGTGTGTGTCATTCCTCAATGCTGGCAACCATGAGAACTCAATGGCCACACTGGTAGCAACTCTGGATGGAAATGACATGATGCTTCTTCCAATCCCAAGTCCAGAAGTCCCAAGTCCAGAAGTCACAACTCCAGAAGGGTCCATGGACCTGGGCAGGGGCACCACAAATGTGCTTCAAAGTGCATGGGAATGAACATTGGCAGCAGAAAACCCCAGAAAGCGCACCTGCACAGTGCATCTTGGAAAGTCTGAGAGGACCATGAGCAGAGAGAGGCTGGCCTGGAGGAAGCTGGCAGCCCAAGGGTTCAGCATGCTGCCAGATTTCTTTAGGCAGAAGGCCAAGAAAGAACAGCAGGAGGCCAGGCTGGCTGCCTTGGTTGCTGCCAATGCTGCGCAGCCTGTGCCTGCCCATGGTGCCTGGAGATCTGTGCAACCAATGAGACAATATATTCAGGAGGAGGAAGAAGAAACTGAGTCTGACTCAGGACCTGATACTGTCTCTGGATCTAGCTTGTGCATGCCTGCCAGTGGCGTCCTCATTCCAAGTGACTCGGAAACATGTTGGAAGGCTCCCCCAATACCCCTGGAAGAATCAGAAGAGTCTGAAGAGAGCAGCAGCTGTGGCAAGGCCTCAAGCGACTCAGGCAATGATGAGCCCGACCATGACTCAGAGTGCCCCCCTTCAAAGAGGACACGACATGATCTCAATCTGGCCACCACACGCAGGCTTGAGGAGCTTTGCCATGGAAATAACCCCTCTGTTGATCCCAAGTTTGTCCCAGATAACACCTTAGAACTCCTTCAAGATCACACACAATTGGAAGCTGTTCAAGAACAGCTGGCTGTGATGGCTGGAGACAAGAAAATGGGCCCAACTCTTTGCAGTCGCGTCCAAGCCATGGTGGGGATACTGAATCTATTCTTGGATGGAGACCTTGGTTACACTTGGAGACAAGTGTCACTGGTTGTTGCAAAGTCTCAGGCTCAGCAGTCTTGGACTTGGAGCAATGGCGCCACATGTGCGTGATCAATACACCACTGGGTCCTTCACTTCATACAGACACAAGAGCTGCTGCACCACAAATACAGTGGAACACACTCAATCTTATTGGAAGATGAAGATGTCTCACAAGAAATTCGTTCCAAGCTGGAAGAAAAGATGAAGAGTGGATCGATCAAGGCAGCTGACCTTGTCGATATCATTGCAAGCCCAAAGATGCAAGAACAACTCAAGCTCACAGGCATTGAGAAGCCCTCCATATCTGAGTGCATGGCACATCGTTGGCTAGGCAGACTGGGATGGTGGTATGGGAGACGGAAAAGTGGTATGTATATTGATGGTCATGAGTGCAAAGACATTGTGCAGTACAGGAGTGCCTTCATGCAACGTTTCAAGCAGTATGAACAACATTTCCATGTCTGGGATGACAATGGGGAGGATGTAACGCCACCACAGGGGCGTTAAGTACAACGTGTACTTCAGTTAAGTCATGGACGGTAATGGGACAGGAGTAAGTCAGTTACGACTTAGTTTGATGGTGAACAAGTACCACTTGGCCTCCGTGGACACAAGGATAATAGCAAGGGCAGGCTCAAGCGCAACGGCGAGCAAATGGGGGAGTCAAGTGAAAGTGCGACTCAAGGGATCAGTTTGTGAGAGCGGACAGCGGTGTGGTATTACACAAGAAGTCAAGTCTACCGTACAAGCTAGGTAGCGTGGGACTTATATACTGGTACATGATGTTTGTCAGAGACAAACATATGGCGCAATCCTAGGATCCGGGTCCTAGAGAGCTAACAAGGGGAAAGTATGAAAAGAGAACAAGGGAATTCCGCGGGACAGTGCGTGGATCAGAAGTCGTTAGCGGATTCTGGAAGTTGCGCCATGGGGTGTCGTAACGGTCATGCGCTAGGCGCGAGATAAGAGCCGAGGCGCGGATCGAAGCGGATCGTATCGTAAAAGTACAATGGAAGTCTGACACCAAATGCAAGTCACAAGACATGGGACAAAAGAGAGGGGAAAAGGGGGAAAATCGTAACAGAGGAGCTTCCACTCCCTCATGGGTTTTCTGTGATGACTCACTGTCACTCGACAGGGAGGCACGACGGGGGAAGCAGAAGACCGGGGGTGGTGGAGAACCCGAGACGTAGCACAGGACAACTGTGATGGGGACGTTCGGCTCAACGGACAGAACTTGCAGACTTGCAAGGAATAGTGGCGCTTAGTACTTGAACCGCAGTCAAGTAGCTGAAGGGGCACTGTGCGCGAAGAGGAGGAAGAGGCGAGCGGAGAGTGTAAACAAGTGGATTAAGACAAGTGGACAGTCTGAGGGACTGTCCGTTGTAACTCGCTAGCTTATATACCTAGGGACATGGTCTGTGCGTAACTTTAGGGCAGGCTTAGGGCCGCCCACGGGTGCTGCGGAATACTGCGCATCGCTGCGCAATGGAACATTCGAGAGACATCTAATAATAGTGTCCAATGGCGATAATACGTGTGACTGCGCCGCAGTCGATCACGTCATAGGGGTGACTGCTCCGCAGTCCAATAGGAATAATCGTAGAAGTGGTACGACTGCTCCGCAGTCGATAGTGTCATAGTGATTTGACTGCTCCGCAGTCCAATCAGAATAATCCAAAGGGTGGTACGACTTTCCGTCGTCAGGTGACTTGATAAACAGTGGGAGATCACGTGATACGTCACGTGATCGTCGGAGTATGAAATTCAAACTCCGATTCCGGATTTCCCCTTTAGGAAGGTGATTACATAAGACCGGGCCGGTGCGGACCGGTCTTAGACGCCCGAGTCACGAACCGAGTTTATAGGTTTGTGACAGTATCCCCTTTTTAACGCCGTGCTGCACCGACAGCACTGGTTGACTTTGGTTTAGGGGCGTTAGGGTGGTCTTTGTGGAACTTTTAAGACCAGGTCGCGGGAATGGGTCATTTGGGATGATGGGAGCCAGGAATTTTCGGAATCAGGGTATCCCTTCCACTTGATGAGGTATAGTATCCCTTTCTTGTTAGGTGATACTTTTTGGGTTTCAAGACCGCTTCAACTTCATAATGTTTTGTCTTCTCTTTTTGGACGATCTCGGGAGGTGGTCGGGTGAAGTTCGGTTCATGGATATCATTCATATGATATGGGGGATCAGGGATTTGTGGAAGACTGGATGTATATGCCATGTCATGGCATCGTGGGGCAGGTTTGAGCTTGGGACGCGTAATGTGGATGTTGGTTCTTTCCAACCGGGCTAAGTCTCTAGACTTTTGAATTCTCAGGGTAGTACTTGTGACTTGGAATTTTGCATGAATTCTGCCGTTGGGGAACTTGTGTTGCCATAGGAATGAATTGATGGCCTCAGAAGTGAACGCTCGTTCCTCAGGTTCTACTGCATCAGTAGTCAGGATTATAGCATCTTGGCTTGGTTGGGGTAGGGGTTTATTGATCGTGGTGTCTTGAGTTTGGGTTGCCAGGGTACTCGTGTGTGAACCGCCATACTGACTTCTCTTGTCATATGTCTGCGTGTGTTGGATGTGTCACGGGGAAGTGGTCTGTCGGGGTACTCGGGTGTTGGAATGCCGTACTGACTTCTCTTGTCATATGTCTGCATATCTTGGATTTGTTGTCGCAAGGGAGGACATTGCTGGGGTACTCGGGTGTGGGACGCCATATTGACTTTTCTTTGTCTTATGTCTGCGTGGCTTGGATTTGCAGGGTACTTGGGTTCAGAGCGCCATACTGACATCTTTGTCATATGTCTGCGTATCTCGGATTTGATGGTACTGGGAGGTGTTGTTTGGGTACTTGGAGGTGGGGCACCATACTGACTTCCTCGTCATATGTCTGTGCTTGCTGGGGGTTCTTGGGAACGCCATGCTGATATGTCTGCGTATCTCGGATGTGGAATGCCATACTGACGCCTCTGTCATATGTCTGCATATCTTTGGGTTGCCAGGAAAGTGTCCTCTACACTTAGGTGTTCAAGTTGTCGCGGGGAAGTGCCTTCTTCACTTAGGGGTTTGGGTTGCTTGTGTGGGTTCAGGATGCTCGAGTAGGAACGCCATATTGACATCTCTTGTCATATGTCTGCGCATCTTTCTACACTTGAGTGTTCAGGTTGCCTCGGGGAAGTGTCTTTTTTACACCTTTTACGGGTGTTCAGGTTGTCATGCCGGGAAGTGTTTTCTACACTTTTTGTTGCAGGGTCGCCGGGAAGTGTCTTCTACACTTGGTTGTCGCGGAGAAGTGTCTTTTACACTTGGGGGGTATTCGGGTTGCCGTAGGGTACTTGTGTTCGCCGGGAAGTGTCTTCTACACTTGGTGTATGATATTGGCTTGAAATATCTGTATTCAGGAGAGCTCGCTGTTCATCTTCATTCGCTATCCCCTTTTTTAAGGTCTGGACGCCTGGACAGCAACATGGAATTCGACGGAGTTGTGGATGAAGATGATGGACAGGGGGCGGGCATGGGACCGGAAAAAATTTTCGCGAAGGGAGCAGGGTGCAACAGGTGTGTAGGAATATGGGGGCGGCACGTCTTGCGGAATGGGGTAGCTGCTTGAGCAAGGTTGTAATGGGAGCGGCACTGCTTGCGGGCGGAAAAAATTTTTCGCGAAGGGAGCAGGGTGCAACAGGTGTGTAGGAATGTGGGGGCGGCACGTCTTGCGGAATGGGGTAGCTGTTTGAGCAAGGTTGTAATGGGAGCGGCACTTCTTGCGGGAGGAAACAGTAGTTTTCAGGAGTGATGGAACAGCACGTTTTTGCAGAATGGGAACGGCCCTCGTGGGGGGACTGCTCGTGTAGCAGGGTTGTAGAATGGGGGGCGGCACTGCTTGCGGGATGGAGATTGCATTTCATGCAAAACATGGGAAGGGAGCGGCACTTCGTGCGGAAGGGGAACTTGTCGGGTTCAGGTGGTTCAGGATGATACTGCATCTGTTTCGCAGGCAGGGGTGAAGCATCTTTTAGCTTGTCCAGGTTGTCATGGGAGGTACTGTGTCGTTAGTAGGCAGGATTAAAGCATCTTTAGCCTGTCCAGGTACGTTGAGGGGGTCACTGCGTCGTTAGCAGGCAGGGTTGAAGCATCTTTAGCTTGTCGAAGGAGGTACTGCGTCTTTTTTAGCAGGTAGGGTTGAAGCATCCTTAGCTTGTCCAGGGTTCGTCGAAGGAGGTACTGCGTCGTTAGCAGGCAGGGTTGAAGCATCGTTGTCCAGGGTTCATCGAAGGAGGTACTGCGTCGTCAGCAGGCAGGGTTGAAGCATCTTTAGCTTGTCCATGGTACGTTGAGGGGTTACTGCGTCGTTAGCAGGCGGGATTGAAGCATCTTTAGCTTTTTTGCGCGAAGTGGAACAGCACATCTTTTGCGGAATGTGAACTGTATGTCGTACAGTGACACGAGGTGGGAACTGCGCTTCTTGCAGTGACACGAAGTGGAAACGGGGGACTGCATCTTTAGCAGTTGGTGCAAAGTGAAAGCGAGGGGACCGCATCTTTAGCGGTGAGGGTTGAAGCTTCATCGGCTTGCCCAGGTATTCAAGGAGGAAGTTCTGCATCTTTAGCAGTCAGGATCCACATCTTTAGTGGAAAGCGAAGGCCCTTTGCCGGCGTTCTTCAGGTACTGATCTGTTCTTTTTAGATCGTGGTGAACTTGACCAAGCCCATCTTGTTGGGCAATTGTTCGTTTATCTAGAAATTGAATGGTCAAGCCGTTCGCGCATGCGAACCCATCATTGGAATGATGCTCTGCACTAATATCTCTTGCCAGATCGCTTCCATACTAGTGTCACCCTGAGTGCGATAGGAAGGCACGCGCCTATATCGTCTCTACTGGCACAAGCTCATCGCTGAGTTTTCTAGTACTGGAATGCCGCATTCAGCGCAGCTGGCGTTCAATCTTCCATTCGATAGTGCTCGGTGGAAGGGATCGAAGTATTACACAATACTTTGACTTGTCGTTAAAGCCGGGTAATCAGTGGTGCTTCCTCCTGATTAGGGAAGTCGTCGGAAAATGGTAGGTGCTTCCTCCATTTGGGGTCGAAGTATGTTCCATACTTTGGCTTGCTCAAAGCCGGGTAATCAATGGTGCTTCCTCTTGATTAGTCGTGTTACTACATGGTTCTTGTAGGTCTTGGAATTCCAGAGGTTCTTCCTCCTTGGTGTGTTTGGATCTTGTGATAGCAGGTGCCATTTCTGCTTGGCGAAAGTATTGCTCAATACTTGACTTTGCCTAAAGTCGGATGCATAGTAGGGTCTTTCACTAGGGGTCGTTGGAGTCAAAAGGGTTCTTGCTGGGAAACGTTGAAGTTAAGAGGGTCTTCCTCGTGAGTGGTTTCATGATTGGGGGCGTTGAGGCCAAGGGGTTCGTCCGCTTGGGTGGTTACTCGGGAGTGGATTATTACTGGGGGTCGTCGAAGTCAAGAGGGTCGTTTTCTTGATTGGTTCCGTGATTGGGGGCGTCGAGGCCAAGAGGGGCTTTCTCTTGGGTGGTTGCTTGGAAGTGGATTATTACTGGGGGTCTTCATAGCAGTAGGTGCTTCCTCTGCTAGTTACTTGGATCAGGTTGTTACTGGGGGTCGTCGAAGTCAAAAGGGTCATTCTTTTGATTGGTTACTTGGATTGCTTTGTCACTGGGGGTCTTTATAGCAGTAGGTGCTTCCTCTGCTGGCAAAAGTATTGCTCCATACTTTGACTTGCGCAAGTCGGGTTTTTCTTGTGGTTCTCGGAAATAGGCCTTTTTAGGGGTCGTCAAGGTTAAAAGGGTCGTCCTGTTGATTGGGTACTACATTTTTTTTGTAGTTCTTGGGAGTAGGCCGTTACGGAAAGCCGATGGAATTAAAAGGTTCTTCCCTTTTGGAGTGTTGCTCGGAATGGGTTTTACTCTTGGGTGAACGTTGACTACTTTGTCTTTTGTAGTTTTTGGGATTAGAGCGACCGCGGACCCGCGTCCGGGGAATACGGAAGTATCTCTCGATACTTGACTTCACTCGAAGTCTAGGAATCAGTAGGGTCGTCCTCCTGATCGTGTTCCTCAACAACAGTGTCTCGCACTTCTTCGTTGTTGGATCGGCCAACACTGGCATGGTTGATTGCAAGTCGTTTGCAATCCTCGAAATGGAAAGCTCCTATCTGAGCTGGAAGGTTCTCAGGTGTTTTTTTTTTTTGATTTAGGGTTTCTTCAACAAAAGTGCCTTGCACTTCATCTTTGTTGTGGGAGGGGTGGCCATCTCTGGCCCTCATGCTTTGCGTCTTTAGCTTGCATTCTCGGAGGATGTGGCCTGGATTGCCACAGTATAGGCAAAGCTGTTCTTGAAACCGGCGGTCTCGTTCCGCTTTGGTAAGCTTTCCTCGGGGTTGCTCGGATCGGAATGAAGAAGTGTTGACTTTTAACATTATCGTCTTCGATCAGGATTTCTTGGAATTGCTCGGAATGGGTTGAAGAAGCATCTTTATTGCTATCGTCTTCAATCAGAATGTCTTTCTTGAACTTGCATTCTTGGAGGGTGTGACCAGTATATTAGGGTTGTTGGGGTTGGGCCTTGGGAAGTCGGGTACCCATCTTTAGGGTATATACCAGGATCACCGCTATAGTTTTCATTACTAGGAATATGACTGGGATTGGGGCTTGGATTGAAGGAGGTCAGGTCCATTGGGAAGTTATTGTCTTTAGTTTGAGGAAACGTTTTGCGATCTTTTGCAGCCCCTTGCCGTCTCATTTCGCTGTGTTGTTTAGCCTTGCAGTCTAGGAGGATGTGGTTTTCTTTGCCACAGTATAGGCAGAGTTTTTCTTGGTACCGGCGCTTTCTTTCTTCCGTGGTAAGTCTTCCTCTGGGTTGCGTGGAATGGGATGGGGGAGTGTTATTATCGTTTTCAGCCCTGGTGAGTCGTCGAGAAACAGGTCTTCCTGTTTTGAATTGCAAAGGGATTTGACTTGGAATGGAAGTAGCATATAATTGTCGTGTATGATTAAATTCCCTGGGTTTGTCGTTCATCTCACTTCTCTTGTCGTGAGTAGATGAATCCTGGTACTCTTTA
Organism: Lactarius sanguifluus; assembly: GCA_021527775.1. NCBI lineage: Eukaryota > Fungi > Basidiomycota > Agaricomycetes > Russulales > Russulaceae > Lactarius > Lactarius sanguifluus. Next base: position 28,160 of record JAKEYF010000422.1, on the reverse strand, counting down.
TTGAGTGGTAGGGTATTCTTTCCTAAGGTATACGTTAGGTTGGTGGTTTCCAGAGCCATATGGTTCCTAAAGTATTGGTTAAAGTCAGATTTGAATGTAGGCCATATTCCAAAGGTCATGGCTGCACCCGCAGCTGGATTCAGGGCTTTGTGTTGTCTATCCTGGGCCCACTCGCCCGCAGAAGTGCCTGACTTGAAATAGGTCAGGGCCGCAGATATTTTCTTGTTGTCGGTATTAAAAACCGACGCATTGAGGTGGAAATAATTTTCTAAATTATTCCAGAATGCTTCTGCTTTGTTGGGTCTTCCATCAAAGGGTTCGGGAGCCGCACCCAGGATCATTGTTGGTATGGGAAGTGGTACAATCGGAATTGTCGAAGGTAGGTCTCGAGGCCAAGGTGATTGGTGTTGCGGAGGTACTGTTTCTCTGTACATTAGAGATGAGGATGATAATCTCATGTCAGCATCCATCGGGGTCTTTCAGGGGTGCCTAAGTTGATAATGTTACGCGGGAGGGGTGTTGAGGTTTTATCGGTTCTCCGGGAATGTTGTCTTGCAACCAGGATTGCTTGGGGAAGTCGGATTGCTTGGACCGACTGGATCAGGAACTGTTGGAACAGTTGCGTGTGGTGTCAGGGTTTTTCTTGAGGATAACGGGGGTTTGTCAGGAATTTCTTGCTTAGAAGCAAGGGGTAAGGTTGTCGACGTGATGAAATGTCAGGGTAATAGCCCAATTAACAATGGGTTTCAGGATGTCCAACTTTACACTCGTAAAGTACTTGGATATTTTTGCGACTTAGTACTTTTCCTCGAAAGTACACTGCGTCAAAAAACTGTTATAACTCCACTACGCTTTTTCTAAAGGGTAGGTAGTTAACTCCAGGGGACCACAGTACTACGCCTTCTGGTGTAGGGGGAGTCTCGGGTCTATAGCCACAGATGCACACCTCTTGAGTGCACCAACACGGGCCAACGTTGGGTTCTTCTCCCCAACCGCTGTTACTTGAATTGTTGGTCTCTTCTGTTTCCGGGCTACTTGCGGGGAGGGATAGGCGGGCTAGTAGGCTCAAAGGATTTGTTCTTCTTGCTGTGAGGAGCTCTACTAGTTCAGGGTCGTTGGGATCGGTGGGGGGCTGGTGATAGACACGGGGGTTGACTAGATTATGGTCCGGGTTGTTCAGTGTTGTTTCCCAGGTAGCTCGTTCCCAGGAATACGTCAATTCAGTTCCTTCGGTGATAACCAAGGTAGGGGGGCCTTCTCTATTCACTACTCGGATTTCGTAGAAGGTAATCTCGATTTCTTCGTAAGAAAGGCGGAATCGGTCAAGGTACCGGACCGAGTTGCCGGCTTGGAGTTGTCGGATAAGGTAGTCGCGTCGAGGGGGAATGTGATTGAACCAAAGATAGTCACTTTTTGTCCAAAGGATGAGTTGCTCGGGGGTGCGGTCAGAAAGGTGCCAGAACAGGAGTTGGTCGTTACAGGCGTCGACCACGGCTGAAAGGTCGTCTTGAAAATCGTTGAAGGCGTAGGTGTCCCAAGTCTCGCCAAACTCGAAGAGGTTGACTAAGTTCTTTAGCACTAGGGGTGGGTCCACCCAGGAGTCAATGCGGGATGACTCGGAGATGTCGTAGTAAGAGGTGGATGGATAGTACCGACGGACTTGTCGGTCCCGATGGGTGTCGAACTGAGCACGTGCCCTCGCAACGTGTTGCGCCTCAGTTAGGGGGAATGTGCCGGGATGGGGTGGAGGCACTTAAACCGCTCGGTTTACAGTCCTATAACCAGGATAAAGGAATGACTTACTTGTTGCGTTGGTTTGAATCACTCGATTCAAGGGGCAAGGCAACAGAAAGACTTTATACCACTATCGAACTATAGTGGGTGGGAGTCGGGAATAATCGGGACAAAGGAGAAATGACTGGTCGAGATGCAAAGAGTAAGACAATAAGAACGGAGGAGAGGGTGGAGTTGAATAGTATTCTTAAAGAGATGATCCTAATAAAAGGTAAACACCTGTCCGTTGAAAGGGAAGCAAAGATGTCCGTGAGTAGTAACAACACGACTGTAGTTAAGGGGGTCTAGGTCGGAACCTGGGGGAGGGGTGATAGGGTTTGAGGAGGGGTGCTGACGAGGCACGATGACGGAGTGGGATTTTGGGGAATGGAGCAGACTTCTTCTTGTGTCTGAGTATGAAGCAAGGGAGGGAAGGCCTCGCCTTCGTATTCAAGGGGGGTGACGGGGCGGGGAGTGGTAGGACAGGTGGTGGGTGATGGAGGCCTCGATGGTGGTTCGTTGGTGGAGTCGTTCTTGTCTTGAGTATCGGTGGAGGAGGGGACTTGTTCAAGCTTTTGAACAGAGGTAGGAGGTTTGGGGCGAAGGTGGGGAAGAACAGAAGGGTTATAGTGGTCGTACTCCTCGTAATAGGAGGCAGAATCTCCGTCCCAATGCCCGAACTGCAAGAAGTCGTAGTCGTAGTCGGACACTTAAAGGGAACACCCAGGGTCAGGTCTAATTGTGTTAGACTGTCCAAGTGTGATGACTCACTGTCACTCGACAGGGAGGCACGACGGGGGAAGCAGAAGACCGGGGGTGGTGGAGAACCCGAGACGTAGCACAGGACAACTGTGATGGGGACGTTCGGCTCAACGGACAGAACTTGCAGACTTGCAAGGAATAGTGGCGCTTAGTACTTGAACCGCAGTCAAGTAGCTGAAGGGGCACTGTGCGCGAAGAGGAGGAAGAGGCGAGCGGAGAGTGTAAACAAGTGGATTAAGACAAGTGGACAGTCTGAGGGACTGTCCGTTGTAACTCGCTAGCTTATATACCTAGGGACATGGTCTGTGCGTAACTTTAGGGCAGGCTTAGGGCCGCCCACGGGTGCTGCGGAATACTGCGCATCGCTGCGCAATGGAACATTCGAGAGACATCTAATAATAGTGTCCAATGGCGATAATACGTGTGACTGCGCCGCAGTCGATCACGTCATAGGGGTGACTGCTCCGCAGTCCAATAGGAATAATCGTAGAAGTGGTACGACTGCTCCGCAGTCGATAGTGTCATAGTGATTTGACTGCTCCGCAGTCCAATCAGAATAATCCAAAGGGTGGTACGACTTTCCGTCGTCAGGTGACTTGATAAACAGTGGGAGATCACGTGATACGTCACGTGATCGTCGGAGTATGAAATTCAAACTCCGATTCCGGATTTCCCCTTTAGGAAGGTGATTACATAAGACCGGGCCGGTGCGGACCGGTCTTAGACGCCCGAGTCACGAACCGAGTTTATAGGTTCGTGACATTTTCTGTGCTGGAAGTTGTGGGCAATTACCAACTTGTCCTCGTAACACATGACGAGTCAACATTCTTTCAAAACAATCAGCGCAAAATCTGTTGGAATTGCGAAGGGTCAAGTAAGACTCCGGGACCAAAGGGGGATGGCCAGTCCCTGATGGCAGATTGGGGTCATCTGCGTGATGACAACAGGTGCATCCTCCTCATGTGTATATATACCATCCATTCACATCACTTTCAGTGAGGCACGTGTCTTTTTCAAGGCAGGAAAGCTCTGAGATGGCTGGTTTTCAGCCAATGACTTACTCACGCAGGTTGAAAAGGCAATAAATATATTTGAGGGGATCACAAAAGGATTGGCACAGGGCCTGTTCCTCTTTGATAATGCCCCCAGTCATCAAAAGCATGCAGACGATGTGCTCTCAGCATGCCTAATGGTCAAAGGTGAGATGTTTGTTTTGTCATTGTGAAGCATGGAGTCATTCTTTTCAGCTCTGAAGAAGGGTTGGATGCACAACACAGATGGTTCACGCATGCGCAATGGCACCTTACCCAACAGCGGCACTCAGCCCTTTTACTTCCCAGAGGACCATCCAACCATGCCCGGCTGGTTTAAGGGCATGGAGGTTATCATTCAGGAATGCGGGCTATGGCCAGTGGCAGGCTCAGGGTTGTGTGTGCAATGCCCAAACTCCAAGTGTCTCATTGGCCGCATGGACTGCTGCTGTTGGCATGTGCTTTTCACTCAGCCAGATTTTGTCTCTCAAAAATCTCAATTACAGGAGTATATCAAGTCGTGTGGCCATCTCTGTGACTTTTACCCCAAGTACCACTGTGAATTAAACTTTATCGAACAATACTGGGGTGCAGCGAAATATACATACCGTGCAGCACCAAGGGCAGGCACCCTCAAGGATATGGAAGCAGCTGTAAAGGAATGCCTTGACAATGTCCCTCTTCTCCAGATTTGCTGGTGAGTTATCTTCTATTTGAGTTTACTGTTTATGCCACAGCTTACCATACTGTCTAGCTTTGCAAACCGATCTGCACGTTTTATCACCGTGTACGGGGAGGGATTATCGGGCGCACAGGCAGCATGGGCAAACAAGAAATATCATGGACATTGTACATTACCCCCAGAATGGGTTTTCGCAGCTAAAAATTTGACAGTGTAGCTACAGTATCTAAACCCCTGGGTAAAACAAGGGATCTGCACAAACCTGGCAAAAGCATGTGACTTAACCCTAGGGTTGGGGGCTTACATAAAGGTGTGGGTTCTCGATGGTGGCTGCCTTACTGTAACTGCTTCCACACACTTGACATGTTCATGTTGAGGTGGAATTGGTCCTTTATGGCCTCTGCCTCCAACCTTCGAAGGTCCTCCCATTGCACCTTAAGTGCATCTCATGCTTCAAGGCAGGTGTGCAAATGGGAGACATCTGCATTAAGTGCGGGGTAGTGGAGTGATGATATGACCTTGTCAATGACGATGTGACAGGGGTCATTGTAACGTTCCACCGGACGTTCTTCTTGTAGTACTGTACAAGGCCAACTGAGCGACCTAACAATCACAGAGGATGTTGAGGTTACGTACACGTTTGACTATCAGCTCACAGAGTGAGATGTAATAGCGTAGCCCAGAGGATATGGACAGCGATGATAACAAGGAATGGGAGACGATCAAAGGTGATAGACAACCGGCCAATGATGAAGAGGTAGAGTTGTGACGCACAGCCAGCAATAATGAGGAAGTCAGATAAGGAAGGGATATCACACAGTGGCAGATGCAGCACACTGGAGATCAGCTAAGGACTAGGAGAGGCAAAGAGGCAGACAGCCGTCTATTGCAATGCAGAGCCAATGAATCTAACAGCCAACGAATGGCAGATACAATGGGTGGACAATCCAAGAAGTCAAGCTTAAGGTCTTAGGGACCATAAGCGCATCTACTTATACACATCCAAGGAGGTTTGAACCCCAGCTTGGAACTCTGAAACCCTAGTACGCAGGTCCTAGGAATGAGTCACAATCGAGTCAGAGATAACAACAGCCAATGGCACAGACAGCTCATGGCACGAGTCAGAGATAAGGAAACATGAGGCAAACAGCCATCAAAGTCCAGGCACAATCAATAAGAACGTATGAGTCACAAACATGAGGCAGTCTAGGCCGGTCCAGGCACAAGCTCATCTGGACCCATCTGGTGCGGGTCTAGCCAGGTCACGTGCCAGGGTCACATGACGGGCGGCGCTAAGGTCATGTGCGCTATTCCCAATACTTCTGTGGTCCTTCAGGGCTTAGGGGTCGGTAGTAGGTTGTGGGAGACTTAGCTCTATATGGGTCTTGGGCAACGTTCTCAGCCACAAGTCTTGCTACAGCCACTTCTTCTTTGGCATTTTCAGCTCGTGATCGCTTCATGGCAGTGTTCAGGGTCTTCCATCAGGGTGCGCGGGGGTCAGGCGCAGGGCAAAACGTAACAGTCATGCTCAGTAAAAAAGAAAGTCAATCAAAAGTCAGGCCAAAGTCATTGACTTTTTACTGACTAAAATAACACTTTTTTTGACTTACAAAGTCATGGAAAAGTCATGGAAAAGTCAGTCATAGGTCAGGCCAAAGTCATTGACTTTCATTGACTAAATTACTATTTTTTTGACTTGTTTTTGACTAGTGAAGTCATGTTTCAGTCAAGGGAAAGTCAGGCAAAGTCATTGACTTTTCTTTGACTTATTTTTTGACTTCCAAAGTCATGTTTAAGTCAAGGAAAGTCAGTTATAAGTCAGACCAAAGTCAAGTGACTTTTCATTGACTGTTCATTGACTATTCATTGACTTCTAGCTGACCATGGAAGTCCAAGTGGAAGTCAGTTGGAAGTCAGGCAACAGTCAAAAGTTTGTTAGGTCACATCAGGTCACAGTCACACCAGATTTGTCATCACAATAATGAATAATAACAATAATATTGGCATTTAAATAAATACTGGGCTAGTACTACTACTGTAGGGTTAGACAATGGACTAACTGACTGGGGTGAGATGGCGACTGCTGGGTAGGGCAGTGGTGACTGAGGTGGCAGTGAGGTTTGGCAGTGGCAGGAACCGGGTTGGTGATGACATGGTGGTCGTGGCAATGTGGGCATTGGTTGGGGTGGTGGTGATGGCAGTTGGGGTGGTGACGGCAGTTGGGGTGGTGGTGAGGTTGCAGCAGTGGCAGGAACCAGGTTGGTGATGATGTGGCAGTTGTGGCAATGTGGGTGTTGGTTGGGGTGGTGGCAACGGTGGTTGGGGTGGCGACTGGGGTGGTGGTGAGGTTGTGGCAGTGGCAACGACCAGGGTGGCGATGACGTGGCAGTCGCAGCATTGCGGGCATGGCATCAGTTGGGGTGGTGGCAGCAACTGGGGTGGGGGCGTTGCGGTGGCAGGGACTGGGGTGATGTGGCAGTAGCGATGAGGTTGTGGCGGTGACTGGAGAGGAGAGGATGTTGAGGCGGGTGACCATGGCTGGGGTGGTGGTAGCTGGGGGAGCAGGAGCCAAAGCAGACCTGCAGTGTAAGGATGTGAGGGTCGTAGGTGAGTTCGAAGGTGGAGGTGTTCCACTCCAAGAGGTAGGGGGTAAGAGGAGAATCAGTGAAAGTTTTCCTTCGAGTGCCCACAGTTGGGCCTGACTTCCGGGATCATCACACTGAGTTAAAGGGGGAAAGTACAGTCTTCAATTTGATGTCCTAGCACAAAGTAAAGATCCTGTTTAAATACAAGAGGGCTGTACTTAAAGAGAAAAAGGAAAGGGAAGCTAATGAGATAAAGGAACACTGAGAAAGGACGCGTGGCCGAAGAGATTGATAGTCCAAAAACGGATGGTTTCGGGCTCAGCTGGAATGCTGGCCTTACAGCAGAGACACTGGTGAATAAGGAAAATAAAAATAAAAACAAGTGGAACTCATCTTTGGGCCAGGTGGTCATGGGAGGGAATGCCGCATGCCTGTGAGGGGACGTGGGGTATGTCAATCTCCTGCAGGGGAGTGAAGTCGAAAGAACTTAACTGTTGGCAGTGGGCCCAGTGAGCAGGCAAGGGCTTGTGAGCGCAGGGGGGTGCTTGATGCTGGTGTGGACATGTGCAGTGGGTACCCTGCATGTGGGTGAGGGGAAGGTGGAGCTGTTGGTTGTCGTCATTGTCAGTGAAAAGGGAAAAGAGATAAAAAACGACAAACCAATGGCTGGGATGTCCAGGTGGTGGGCACAATGAGATGTTGTCCTTGGTGTTTGTTCTCATGTGTGCAACATTCTTGCATGTACAAAAAGTGAGGGAGGAGGTGGGAGGGAGAAGTGAGAACATAGAAGTGCCAGTTCGAATTCATTGCTGTGGCGCATGTTCACATGCCACAAATTAAGTGTCCACTCAGGTGCACGCATTTTCATTTTTGTCTAAGTCAATCATACTATGGTGCCCATACCTAGCAATAAACATTTTCTCTAGCTCCAACAACACATTTTTAATGCTTCAAAATTTACACAGTGGTAGAATAATGTATATTAAATGAAATAGCGATTTTTATTTATTTAATTTTGAATTTTATGGAAGCACAGCAGACTTCCAAGTTAGTGTTGCCTCTGGCTGAGTATCTCAAGAAATAAAAAAGCTAAAATTTGGAAAATATTTGAAGAGATAGATTAGATTAAAATACAGGGAGTCTTCTGCCAACTCTAAGCAATCCAATCAGTGGTTCCTGAGTTATTTACATATTTATGGAGGTAGATCAACTCAGGAGCCAGGCCTCTGCCAACTCTAGTGGTTTGATCCTGAGTTATTTAACCAGCTTTAAAATTGGCTTGGCTTTAGCTGAAAATGAAATAAACTCTACTGTTATGATTCCTCTCTCTTCACATGTACAACCTATTTTGGACCTCTTCTTTCTCTCCCATCATCTTCTGATATCACATATACTTTCTGAGGCTGTTTTACCTATGATCCATCCATTTCTGCTTAGGTTCCTATCTTGCACCTAGTGCATGACTGTTACAATGCCCCATTCACAACCTCCACTGGCAGGATCCACTGACATCTTTTGACCCACATGTGACTCCACAGAAATCCCTTGTTCTGCATATGGATGTCTCTTTGTTAGCTTGCTAGGACCAGTATCCTAAGATCATGCCATGTGCTTGTTACTCACAAACACCATGTACTTGTATATAAGTCAGTCTTACTTAGCTTGTACAGTAGACTCAACTTCTTGTGTAATCCCACACAGTCATCTCTTCTCTAGTTGCAGTGGGTCCTTTGTGTCTGCCTCAGTCTCATAATCCCTTCTCACCATTGTGCTTGAGCCCATGATCTTGCTTGCCAGTGTGGAGGGTTGTTGCCAAAGCCTATGGGCAAAAGTCAGCTTGTCTTAGTGTTGGGGAAGTTTGGTCTCAGACTGACCCAAACCAGGTTTGAACCAAACCCAAACTGATTTAAATGGTTTGGGTTTGTGTAACGCTGCCACGAGCGTTAAGTCTGACTTAGACTTCGTAAGGGTGTTCATGACTTAGCTGCTTTACAAGTGATCCGTGATCACATGCCCTATACACTTGTCCATGACAAGGTAGACGTTGGCCGCCGAACAAGAAGTAAACAGAAGAGGGAAGAGATGAGAAGAGAGGGAAGATTGTTCAGTCATCTGCGAGAAGGAATTGAGTGGTGATTGCAAGAAGACCAAGATGGCGTATCTTGGTCTTTCACTGATGGTATTTATACATATACGAGGTAGCTTTAAAGCTCCTCTCCAAACACGAGAGCCAGTAGCTATAGTACCTCGAACCCTACTACATCTGTAAAGTTGGGACCTGTCAAAAGCTGTCAAAAGTGGTCAGAGACTGGTCTCTGACCACTTTTGACAGCTTTTGACAGGTCCCAACTTTACAGATGTACAGCTGTCCTAGGAATGAGTCATAGTACTGTACATGTGATACTACAATGCGTTGGGGTTGGTAAGTCCGTGACTAATTACTTCTTACTATGCCAGTCACATGCCCTAGTAAGCGTCCACGTCTGAATCGTGACATCACCCCCTTTTCAGGTGCGATGTCCTCAGCACCGAGTTGGTCCGACCCCTCCCATCCATCCTGACTGCCTTTCCTCGATCTGGTCCATCATGTTAGCCATCTCCAGCTGGAACTTACACCTTGCGAGTTCCGCCTGCACCCCTCCAAGTGCCTGTGCCAGCTCCATGATCTGCTGATTCATGCAAGCCTCCTCCGCGGCATACGACCGATAGCGGTGGATCTCCACCTTGACCCCTACGTCCTGTAGCTTGTTAACCGTGCGATCAAAGCATGGTCGATCGTAGTACCTGGTCTTGAAGAGGAACATGTCCTCTTGCAGATACACAGGCTTGCCAGCCTCCTTGACTTGGGGCTCAGCTAGGGAGTGACACGGGTGCGGGTAAACCCGTGGTAAATCATCTGTAAAGTTGGGACCTGTCAAAAGCTGTCAAAAGTGGTTGGAGACCAGTCTCTGACCACTTTTGACAGCTTTTGACAGGTCCCAACTTTACAGATGATGACTCACGGTTCTTGCGGGTACAGGTACGGGTTTGATTTTCTGTACCTGCAGTAACACCATACCTGTTGCAGTAGTGTTGCGGGTTGGCACACATTTTGTCAGTATTCACAAAACTCGCAGAGACATTGTTTATTGAATAGGAAAGGAAATAAAAGTAAGATACTACATAACACAAGCTATGGAAATGCCTGCTGCAGCGCTACTGCTCCCACTGTCATCACATCACAACCATCCTCGCAATCGCCCCATCATCGTCATCACTGCTACTGCGGTTTTGTCGTCGCCATCGTCGTGGTCTTGCGGTTGACTTTGCCTTGCCGTTGCCGTTGTAGCCTCATGGTTGACTTCGCCCCACCATGGTCGCCTTGCGTTTGACTTCGCCCTGCCATTGTCATGGCCTTCCTGTTGCGTCATCATCACCTGAGCCATGTTGAGGCAGCCGGAATCGCCCCTGCATTAGCGAGGCGGCAGCGTCAGTTGATTACTTGTGCAGCTCAGGGCTGCATCAGTGAAGCGCACTGTCTTGTTGTCAGTCGTCATTGCCAACGCAAGATGTGGCATGGGACTTGGTCAACGGGTGCCTGCTGTTGTTATCACAGCCACCACCACTGCCACCTCACCACGCCTCCATCATTCTTGTCGTCGTCCATGGCTGTGTCATCGTCGCCATTGTCATCATTTGCACAGGCCCCCCTGGCAGGTGGTGGTGGCGTGGTGCGCAGGGTAGCCGTGTGGGCCTGCAACCAGTATCAGAACATTGTAGGCCCGAATGAACTGACACTTGCCATTTTGATCCGTCGGGGTACAGTGTCATCAGTGTCCATGGCGGGGACTCGCACGCAGCGGGCAGGGGTCGTAGTGGACCTTATATGCCATGTCATGGCAGCTCTTGAACGCTGTGACGGGGTGGGGGTGAAGGTGGACCCGCGTGCGGCGAGTGGTGGAGGCGACGGCCACAGGCTGCACGCGGCAAGGCAGAGACGGCGGTGGGAGCTTGAAGGGTGGCTTGGGGCTTGCGCTGGTGCTGGGTTTGAGGTTCGGGATGGCTGCAGATTGACGTCAGCAAGATATCAGTACATATATACTCACATGCAAGGATTTGGTTGCGTCGGCTGCAACGATATGTGTAAAGATGGAGCTGATGAGTGACCTGTAACCGATGACCGGTGACAGGTCCATACGCCGGCAAACACTGCAGTGGGCAGTGTGGGAAAGATTACAATTACTTCCCACACTCTTTATGCCAGAGCTCCATCCCAAGGCTCATGCCCACCATGGTGACGATGCCAGTGGCAGCAGCAGCAGCGATCCTGCCAATCGCATACGCCTTGGCATATACCACAACAACAACAACAACGACAGCCACCCCCCACCAATGCACCAGTAGCCACTGGCAGCCTGCTAACCATGACAACGATGAAAATGACGCAGTGCACGATAATGGCAGTGGAAGTGGCAACAGCAGGCCACCGACTATGACCATGACGGCAGCAACAACGATTATGGCGAGGTGAGGCAACTCGGAGGGTGATGAAGCAACCATGATGGGATGGTGTCGACTATGATGGTGGTGCTACGCGAGATCAACGGCAACGACAGCAGTGCGACGACTGCGATGACGAAAACACAATAATGACTGCGACTGCGATGACAGCGATAGTGCAACGATGGCAGGTGCTGCGACTGTAGGCACTGTAGCTAGTAGTGTACATTGTAATTTTAATTCTTGCACTGCTTCACATGGTCATAACCCATGGTATAGGGCAATGGTGGTATGGTATACCACGGTGTTCCTATACCGTGGTGTTGAAGCGTACACTGTGGGTTAAACCCACAGGTATGGGTGCGGTGTTGCAGCGGGTGCAGTATCACAGGTGGCAGGTACGGTACCGGGCAATGACACCCGCGGTGCAACCCATGCCGTTCCCTAGGCTCAGCGTACAAAGCCTTGGAATAGACTTTGTCGCTGTCCTCGACGAGGGTGAGGACCAGAGGGTCCACGTTCATAACCACCTGAACGTAGGCGGCCTGTCGCGTAACCCCCTGTCCATCGTTGATGGGGAACTGGACGAAGTCATCTGCGTGGTTGTACTTGTAACCCGAGGGAGGGGGTTGCTGGCCCCGCTGGATGTAACAGAGGCACAAGGAGGGGTGGAGAGGGGGCGCATCCGTGCGCATGTTGCCTCAATACAGGGGACACCCCAGCATATTGCATGCATAGGGTGTTTCGTTTGGGTCGTCAGTGTTGGTAGTCATGATGATCAGGGGGTGCTCATCTGGGTACCATGTCTTCAGACTTCCATTGACCTGCTCAAGAACCATCTCTTCAGCTGGGCGATGACCTCCAGCTTGTCTTGCATCAACTTCCTCCGCACCTGCTGTCGCTCCCTCAACTCGTCGATTACCTCCTGTCGCCTCCTGATCTGCTTCAGCCTCAACAATGTAGCCGTGCAGAGCTGGCTCTCCGTCCATTCCTTGGCCTCCTGCTTCCAATCGTTCTTCTGCTTGGGCATCAGATGCGCAGGCAGCGGCCGCCTCAGCCTCCGTGAGGGACTCAACCCGCACTGGGCCAAGTCGAGGTGAGGGAGGCGCAGACTCCGGGAGAGCTGCACGAAGCTGATCAAGTTCAGCCGTTGTGAGGGGGATGGTGTTGAGTCGTTGTCCATCCTCGGTGAGGAGCCACCAAGTGGCGGGTGTGCTGGTGTTGGGGATGTAGGCCACAGGGAGGATGGTTTGGAGTGCGGCCTGGAGCTCTTCGTAGGTGACTGCTCCCACGTTTGAAGCAACTGCAATGAGGGCATCGGGGGCAGAGGAAAGGGACATGAGGAGTGAAGAGAGGAATCCAGTGGTGTTACGCTACCACGGGTGTTTAGTCCGACTTGGACTACGTAAGGGCATTTATGACTTAGCTAAGCTCGACTTGATACACTTGGGGTCATGTGATGTGATGTGACGTGACGTAGGTACACAGCCTTATCTCGATGGCACATGACACGGTTTATTACTCCAGGACGACGATGGTCACTGGGCACTTCCAACCAAGTCAACGGCCTCTGAGCCTGACTAGTGGGTCCTTATAGGGGAGAGGGAAAGGTAAGGGTCGGGGTGAGAGACAATGTCCTCTTCAGGCGGCACCAGGGTCGGCACACAAGTACTGAAGGGCAAGACGCAAAGGGAGAGTGATGGTGGTCTAAAGAAGACCAAGATGGGGAATCTTGGTCGCTCTTAGTCTGTATTTATACATGTGAGGCAGCTTTAAAGCTCCTCTTGAATCCGTACTGTCTAAATGGGCAGGTCCCAGCCACATCGGCCCGAGACTGTGGTCATCTGATGCTACGAGTCCATGACTGATATACGACCTACTACAGGAGTCACCACCGTATGTAAGCGTCCACTTCGAGCGTTGTGACATCACCCCCTTTTCAGCTGCGACGACCACATCGCATCCTGATCGGCCCGATCCCCGACATCCACCCTTCCTGCATCTCGGACACCCGGTCCACTACGTTGGCCATCTCCAACCGGAACTTGCCTTTCGTGAGCTCGCTCTGCACTCCACCCAGCACTTGGGCTAGGACGTGAAGGCACTGCTCAATGCGCTCAGCCTCGTGTTTGTAGGCACGATAGCGGTGCAACTCAGCTTTCAACCCCCGATCCTTCAACTCGTTAATGGCGCGGTCCAGCCGGTGCTGCCCCACATGGCTGCTGACTAAGAGGCGCATGTCCTCTGCTTCGTAATGGGGCTTGCCAGCTCCGAGCACGTGGGGTTCGGCATATAGCAGGCGTGAGTACACCTTGTCGCTGTCTTCAATGAGCCCAATGACTATGGGATCCGGGCCCATGATAACCTGGACGTAGGTGGCTTGTTGTGTGTTCCCTTGTGGGGTGGTGATGGGGAAGTGAATGTAGTCGTCCCCTCTGTTGTATTTGAAGCCTCCTGGGGGTATCCGGGTGCTGCCGAGCTGATGGCACAGGCGGGTGGTGGTGTGGAGAGGGGTGACCTCGGAGGTGAAATTGCCTCGATACAAGGTGTGTCCCGTCATGTCGCAGGTGTAGGGCGTTTCTGCCAGATTGTCAGAGTCGGTGGTGGTGATAATGGAGGGATGCTCAGCTGGGTACCACTCCCTTAACTCTCCTTTGGGCTGGTTGTACACTGCACACGCATCATCACGGTGAATCGCTCACGCCTCCACTGGATCCTCATTCTCCTTGTCGCTGCTGCCGACAGCTGTTCCGTCTGCCAGGCTGTCGCCGACGTCCTCCAGTCCCTCCATGCCATCCACGACTCGTACTTGAGCTTCTTCAGCCTTGACTTCTTCTTCGACTTGTACCGGGAGAGGTCCAGGAACGGGGAGCTCTCGGTCGATGAATGTGGCACAAAGCCAACGCACCTCGGCCTCGGAGTAGGGCGTGGTGTTGAGCCGCTGTCCGTCGTGGGATATAAGCCAGTAGGTCTCTGGCTCATTGGGGTTGTTGAGGTCTTCGACGGGGGCCATGTTGGCGATGGCATTGTTGAGCTCTTGGTAGGTGAGGGGTCCCCTGAGATGGGGAGCGACAATGGACGACGTGGGCTGAGTGGAGGAAGGCATGTGGGTTTGAGATGGGATTCCAGTGCGATGAGATGGGGGAAACTTAGTGGTGTGAGTCGGGCTTATAACAGTTCGTCTAGTCCTCGAGCTTCCCTCAAACTCCGCTATGGCAATGTCCGCAAAGATGTCTGATTTATCAACCCACTGGTTCTCCAAGTCGGGATACCCTTTCCATTTTACCAGGTATTGGAGCTTCCGACTTCTGCCGAATCGCCAAGAGTCTAGAACGCGTTTGACTTCGTATTCCTCTTCCCCATCCACTAATTCTGGCGGTGGGTGCTGGAAGTTTTCTCCATGTAGGGTCGTTTCTCAGTAAGGTGTGAGTAAATCAATGTGGAATACGGAGTGGATACTCCACTGGGTCGGGAGTTCTAATCGATAATTGACAGGTGACAATACCTGGAGGATTTTGAACGGTCCATGCCTTCGCGCAGCCAGCTTGGCAGTCGGTTGATTGGTTCAGAGATGTCTTCCTTCCAGCCATACCAGGTCACCTGCTTGATATTTGGGTGTGTCTCGGTGTTTGACCCACATGAATTGCGCCTTCTTGATAAGTTCTTGAGCATGTTTCTGTGCTTCTTGGAACTGTTGTAGTCTCGTGGTCACTTGTGGGATGGGCGACGGCTTATCAAGCCAATCAGCATGTGGGTCATACCCCATCATGAGTGTGAAAGGGGACTTCCTTGTTGCCTCGTGCAGCCAGCTGTTGTGCGCGAACTCTGCCATTGGTAGGAAGTGCGCCCAGTTATCTTGACGCTCGTTAGCCCAGAACCTAAGATATTGCTCTAGCCATTGATTGGTTCGTTCGGATTGCCCGTCCGTGCATGGATGATACACCGTGGAGATATTCTGGTAGATTCCCAGAATCCGGCAGAGTTCCCAGGTGAATTTGGACGCGAACCGAGGGTCTCGGTCGCTGATGATTTTTGCCAGTAGTCCATATCTCCGAAAGACATGAACGACGTACAGGGCAGCCGTTTCTTCTGCCGTGATTTCCTCTATGCAGGGGATGAAGACCGATCCCTTGGTGCAGTTGTGATTGGTGACGCGTCACAGTGGTATGACTGGGGATATTGCATGGGACCATGGCGGGGCGTAGGAACCTCAGAAGTGCCTTGAAGGATTCCTTCTCGATAACGGAGAATGACTGGTTCGAATGTAAACACCAATATAACAATGGTTAAAAGAAATCACGCACCTGATCGTCAAGAACAATCCACTCGCAAACATGGGAGAGTAGTCCTTCTCGACTCCAAGTCGGTATTGGAGGAGGGGTGTGTAAAAACAAGCTAATCTCGCTCTGCACGTTACTACCAGAGGCACCCTGTTTGATAGTAGGGCTCTTCAAGACAGCCGGAACGTTGTGCTCCTCACACATCTGACAATAGTGCTGATAGTGGGCCCCTCCCTCTCGGCTGATGTGCGCACGGAGAGTTGATGTTGCACAGGACATCTGGTAGAACCCAACACCATGAGCCAGATTCTTGTTCTTCCTATACACAATAGTAAGATACGTGTGCACAGATTGAAAAAAGTAAAGTACGTACTTGCAGACAGCACACCACCAACCAACCAGCCATTCTCCGCCCTTAAAGCACCTCCCCTTTTTGTAAACAAGATTAAGATCCACACGACACTTATCCTTAGACCAAATGTGGTGACCCTCTTTTCGTTTCTGTAGTAAAGTGTTAGTATATTAGTCTGCAGAATAAAACAAACGTACTGATTTGTCCATACTGGCCATTTCCTCAATGTCTTCAAATTCCGAGCTTAACTCTTCATCTTCATTTTCGGAGTTTTCAGGATCCAGCTCTGAAGTCTTCTTGGTTCTCTTCGAGTCCGAGTGGATGGCATCCTCAACATCTAAGTAAGAACACTTCTTAGTGACTGAGCGAGCCTTGGGTTTCTTGGGAGGTTTGGCCATAGGGTCAATCATCAGCTTAGGCTGGCCACGGAGTACTTGAACACGTGCAGAAGGAGCCCCAGTTGATGGTGAAGATGGGGGGCAGGAGTGACCGACGGCTCAGTTACTGGAGTCATTGGATGTTCGTCATCGGCATCACAGTACCAAGGATGGTCACTAGCGGATGCAGACATATAGTGTGAAGGCAGGTGAGGGCGAGGGAGGGATAGAAATGCGAGTGTTGCCAAGAAAGTTCAAGTGGAGTTTGAAAAAGTTTCGGTACACACCTACTGGTGTTTCAGTTCAAACTGAGTTTGAAATGGTTTGGGGCATTTGCAGTTGCGTACTTTTCGCAGAGATCTCACGGTCCGGTCTGATCGGAACCGGCCGGAAATTCAGACTCCGCCAAAACACCTTTTTCATCACTTATTCCAGCAACAAATTGGGCAAATATTAACTAATAGAACTGATTAAAATAACCCCTTAATTTCCAATTAAACTATCTTAGTACAGCCACTCACAGACAACACTGTGTTAAGCATCCTTCTTTATTTAAAAAAATTTATTCACTTGCAACTACACTCGATATAGATCTAAGGATTGTGAGGGTAGCTCACATGAAGATCTCACACAACACAGAAGAGTTGGGCGCCCAACTCTTCATCTGACTAAGCACTTCGTGTGGGCTTTTGATACAAGCCTGGGTTACATTGCTGCAGACATGACCTGCTCTTTGGATAAGTGCCTACTGTGTTACGGTCGACGGGAAGTGGACTCTCACTAACGGGCGATGACTCCCTTAGTAAGTAGTAATGTGTCATGGACTTCACGGATCAGTCAGACGGGGTATCACATGCCGATGTGGCGTGTTTCATAGTACGCCAATAGTAGGGTTCGAGCTACTTTCGCTATTCGATACAGGATTCAAGAGGAGCTTCAAAGCTACCTCGCACATGTATAAGTAGTAGTCGTCGAAGACTCAGGATCGCCATCCTGGTCTTCTTCAATCACCACTTCTCTCTCTCTCATCGTAGTGCTCTAAGTTCGCCTGTCTCTCCTGAGCAGGTCGTCTGTTATCGATTATATCCAGTGACTCGGAGATCGTCCTGGTATATACGAAAGTCACGTGCCTCGCAAAGTGCCGTGTACCTTAGCCCAAGTCACGTGAACAACGTTGGAATATCTGCTAAGTCGTGAACGCCCTTTCGCAGTCTAAGTCAGACTAAATGCCTGTGGTGGCGTTACATACTGCATGATTGTGTAATTGGCAGATCATGAATTGATCACTCATGATCCAGTCCCTACACACGGCTCCTTTAGCTACAAGGTGTAATGCTCACACGGGCGTTCTTCGCACGATCTGCGGGACTCGACCTAATGAACACAGAGGTGTTGATAAGTGACCCGCGCGCACTTAGCGGCTCATATGGACACGCAGATAACGGACTGCTTTAGATTAGATATACAGGACATGTAGATTAGATTATTATGATCTTTACAATCTCGGACTTCTTGTATTCTCCTATCTATGACATCACATGTACATGACATCATGGACTTCTCTAGACCGTCCTTGTACTATTGTCTTTGTACTTCCCTTTTGTTTCTTTATCTTTATTGTGATGTCACTATGATATCATAGTCTGGACTCTTATTGTTCTTACGCCTTGTTCTCCCAGAACAGTACACTCCTTTGTCTCTATGTAGAACAATGCGTCTTGTATTTACTGTGACCAGTGTTACTAGTGTCACCCTCTGTAGCAGTATAAGTAGAGTACCATGTACGCTCTGGCACCACACCAGTTCTCATCTGTTGTGTGCCAGGTATGTCTTATCCTCTTGTATAAACACCAGTTCTCATCTGTTGTGTGCCAGACTTCCATCTGCTTCACTTGCTTGATCTACTCTGTTGCTGCTTCCAGTACCACCCTCATATCTCACCACAGTCTACTTTGTCACTGTGAGTATGTCCTACATGTGTACTGTTCATCAAGAGGCTGGCGAACCTCCTTCGGTAATGACTGGCAATCGTCATTAATGACGATGAAAACAAGAAGTCGGCGGTCATGCACGACTTGTAGAGGAACACCTCACTTAAGGGCAACAAGGAAAGAAAGGGGAACTGTGGCGGGGACAGGCTCCGAGGTGCACACAGCTGAGTAGAGGGGGAACAGGCTCTATACTCCTACTTCTGGCATGATGATCCAGAAAGTTAAGCTAACGAATACAGGCTTAACCGTCTACTACTTATACTAGGGGAAGGGGCTTTCAAGCTCCACTTCAACGACTGAAACCCTAATACAACTGATAAGCGATAGCGAATGGCATAACACCCTCATGACACGAGTCAGAGATAAGAGAACATGCGGCAGATAAGGAACATGCGGCATAACTCTAGACCTTTGGGTTGATCTGGACCCTCTTACTAGACACGGCCTAGGCATCTCGCCTCTAGGCCCCTCCGGACTCTTGGCATCAGTGGGTCACGTGCCAGGATCACGTACCGGCACCTATTCCCTAGGTGATGCTTGCGTGCCTTCCGGGCAAAACCGTAACACAAGGAGCCAGTCGCATGGCTACTGAAGTGTTGTGTTTTTTTTTGATGCACACTAACTATCATGGATTGGATCACAGGTCTATTAAACCTTGAATTAAACTACACATTATTTTATGTGCTGTAGTATTTATGCACTATTTACCTTTGTTTGCTATGATATATTTCACATTAGTTATTATAGTATTGATGTAAATATGAAAGAGAACAAAAAGAGAAAAGAAAGTTCAAAAAAGCGGAGTTTGAATCTGAGTTGCAGAAAAAGCGGACCGGACTGTGAGATCTCTGCGAAAAGTCAAAGACTGGCATTTGCCTAATCAGGGAACCGGAGACTGAACCATAACCATTTGGTTCCCATGGGAATTTCCCAAACTGTCACGATTCAGACGTGGATGCTTACTAGGGCATGTGACTGGCATAGTAAGAAGTAATTAGTCACGGACTTACCAACCCCAACGCATTGTAGTATCACATGTACAGGTACTATGACTCATTCCTAGGACAGCTGTAGTAGGGTTCGAGGTACTATAGCTACTGGCTCTCGTGTTTGGAGAGGAGCTTTAAAGCTACCTCGTATATGTATAAATACCATCGGTGAAAGACCAAGATACGCCATCTTGGTCTTCTTGCAATCACCACTCAATTCCTTCTCGCAGATGACTGAACAATCTTCCCTCTCTTCTCATCTCTTCCCTCTTCTGTTTACTTCTTGTTCGGCGGCCAATGTCTACCTTGTCACAGACAAGTGTATAGGGCACGTGATCACGGATCACTCGTAAAGCAGCTAAGTCGTGAACACCCTTACAAAGTCTAAGTCAGACTTAACGCTCGTGGTGGCATTACATTAAGACCAAGATCTATCCAACGTGGCATTCACAACTTGAGACCAGTGGAGAGATTTCCGCCCATACTCCCTCGAAAGAAGAGGAGATCGCAATGTACCCACCAGATTCCTGCAAGTAGCAAGGTGGAGAGAGTATCGTGGAGACACCGGATACTTTGTAGACTTCGCATCGGGACCAACCCGATACTGACCTGTTGAGTTCAATTTCGACCACATCTGTTGGACAGAAATTACATGGAATCCGATAGACAACTGCTGGGACGTAGTCCAACCAGCGGGACTGAATTATAACTGCGATATTGACACAAGAAACCTACCCACCAGAGCACAGTGGGGACCAATCGACGGAAGCCTGGCAGAAGACCCATCCACGTCAGAACAACAAAGTGAAGGAGAATCGGAAGAAGACACCGACGAAGAACCAGCCGAAGGCTCATTGGGAGCAATAGGCGGACATATAATTAGACAAGCTGAGTCCCTCCACATCGACGAACCTGAAACCATCCAAATCCAAGCCCCAGAAATGGCCACCATCACCCAAGTACAAGAAGAAGTTGCAACAGAGGAAGCATGAAGAATTCAACAAGAAGCGGAGGATATCCTCAACCCCATAAACCCTCAAACGGGTCACCGACTTAACGATGACGACACAACTCTGTATAGAGCCATAGGGCCAGACCAACCGGACCCCCCGAGCCAACGCAGCAGCGCACGACCACTACCGAGGCAACCATTCCTCAGATTCCCTGGAGGGGGATTCCCTGGAGGTCCACCCAGAGGAGGATTCCCTGGAGGACCACCCGGAGGAGGATTCCCCAGAGGACCACCAGGAGGACGACCACCAGGAGGAGCACCCGACGGTGGCTTCCCAGGAGGCAGAATACCGGCAGCAGGAGGGGGCACGGAGGACAAAATGGGTCAGACAAACTCGCAGGTGAACCCCCGACCATTTTTGATGGAGACCAAACTAAATACGAAGCATTCCTAACCCAATGGCATATCTATTGGGGAACTAATCTCGAGGCGCCCATCATGGTCAACTGCTACAGAAGGGCACTCCTGTTCCTTGGATACATCAAAGGAGTTAACATCAGTGAATGGACATTGGAAAGACTCCAGTGGCTCAACGGGCAGCTACGAACGGGGGTACATCAACATGACCCAGCCCTATGGACGCACGTCACCGACAAGTTCGCTGAAAGATTCGCCAACATGCTAGAAGAAGAGCAGGCCCAGGCGGAACTTCAAAAGGGGTTTAAAGTGGTCGTGGGAGACCTGGACTCATACGTGACAAAATTCGAGCAACTAGTGAGACGGGCTAACTACTGACTCGACGACATGCAAACAATCGACCACTTCATGGCTGGACTCCCGCCAGGGTTGTTCACCAAGGTCTACGAACTAGACGAACCAAAAACGTTTGACCAGTGGAAAGCCTGCGCGCTACGAAGGCAATGACAGTTCATCCACATGAGAGCCCAGTTGGACAATCACAAAAGCATCAAACCCCCACCACTACCCCCCATCAGAGATGTCAACGAGTTACCATCAAACGAGTGTACTCGCGAGTGTGACTCGTTTGTGACGAGTACTCGTGCCCGCGAGTACTCGTTCCCACGAGTACACACGAGTACGAGTTTCCATTTTCGATCGCGTGAGTACTCGTGGTACTCGCGGGGTCACGTGACCCTTTTCCGTGGTTGGCAAAGACTTCAAGAAATATTTGTTTTATAACAAACTAAATACTACAGCTTGTACTACAGTACTGTCTAAGTAACTAGTCCCCACTGCAGCGCTCCGTGTCAGTGTAGCCGTCTGAGTCGTTTGTCGCTGGCGTGTCGCATTGTTCCGTCATCGACTGGTCGTGGTCGTCCCTTGTTGTGTTGTTGGCCATCGCCCCCGCCTTCGTAAGTCGACGGGGATTGCCCCGTAGTCATAATCGATGGGTATTGACCCGTGGTCCGAGTCGTGGTCGATGGGCATTGCCCGGTCGTCGTGGTCGATGGCCATTGGCCCGTCGTCTTGCCCGTCGCAGTTGCGTCGCCGCCGCGTCGCCTCGTCGCTGTTGCTGGTGTCGTAGTCGTTGCTGCGTTGGTAGGGTGCTGGGCGACGGCTGGAGTTCATGCAGCCCGAAGCTGCGTCGGCGAACTTGAGGCGTGTTGTTGTAGTTTGTCGTTGCCGGTGCATGGCTGGGATTTGGTTGGAGATTCTTCAGCCATGTATGAACTGGCAATCACCGAGCAGGCGTGGAAAAGGTTGCTTCCCACAGGCCATGGTGCTTCCCACGCTCGACGTTTTACTACGACAACGACAAACCCCGCCAGCACATGTCCTGTCCTAAACACGACAACGATGGCCATCCCAACGACTACGAGTCTACGACACAGCGGGCCGCAGCAGCAACAACAACGACACAGCGACGATGGTTCAACCACACCGGCAACGACAGCAAGACGAGCTCAAACAACAACGCGATTGACATCAACGGCAAGCGACGACACGAAGGCAAGCTCAAACGACGATGATGCGATAGATGGCGGTGGCGGCGCGGCGATAACACGACAGGCGACGGCGGTGACTCAGATGCGATGGCGGTAGGCGGGCAGCTTTACGCTGGGGCAGGGGCTTGTACTAGTACATTATGTAGCTATTCTTTAGTAGTGTTACTAGTGTAGTAATAACAGAATATCCACGGGTACTCGTTTCGAACGAGTACCCGTGAAACTCGAACGAATACGAGTACTCGTGGCTCAAATGGGTACTCGCACCGCGAGTACGAGTGTCAGTCCAAAATTTTCGGCGAGTACTTGTGAACACGAGTACTTGCCACCGCGAGTACGAGTCGAGTACGAGTACGTCATTGGAGATTTCCAACGAGTACTCATACTCGCGAGTGTCACTCGTTGACATCTCTGCCCCCCATGAACCGATGGAACCCACCTCGCAACTCATGGGACCCCTGCAATGCCCCCCACCACAGCAATACGTACCAATGGATACCTCAGCAGATCGCACAAGGGCAAGAGTCGCGGAGGCAGGGGACCCCAACCGAAACCACCCACAACGACCTCCGTTCACACCAAAGGGAGGTGGTCAGGGAGGTGGACAAAGGTCAAACATGAGGGAAGTCATCTGCTACAACTGCAATAAAATGGGCCACTTCTCACGCGATTGCTACCAACCAAGGAAACCGTGCCAAACACAATATGGACCTCCTGCCAATGCCAGGAGGTCAGACATGGACTATTACACTCAAGAACTGGCAGAACCCAGCAACCAACCAGCAGCACCCCAGCAGAGGGCCCAAAACTGGCTCTCAGGAATAGCCAGAGAAAGTGATGAAGTCAAAGACCTGGTACTCCAGGACCTGTGGGGAAAAGAGGGTTTTCAGGACGCCTGAACCCATCGGCCTGGGTGAGGGCGGTCAATTGTAACTCTGTAATAGTGACTCAGTTTCGTTCCTTAAGAATTCCAGTCTCAATTCGAACAAGTTACGCAATGGCCGACGTAAAAGGACTAGTGGACTCGGGAGCCACGGACAACTTCATAAGACCCACATTCACAAAACGAATGGGCCTGGGCCTACAACCATTGGAACAGGCAAAAAAGATATGGAATATAGATAATACAGAAAACAAAGCTGGGTTGATCACACACTTTATCGACCTAGACGTACAGACTAAAGGAGTGCACAAAACAATGCGGTTCCTAATAACAGACATCGGTCATGAAGATATTGTATTTGGATACCCATGGCTGGCCACCTACGAACCCACCATCAACTGGACTCACGTGGTTATTCATGAAGACGCAATGCCCATTATAATCCACTCGATTAACCCAGAAATCTCGTGAACTGTCATAGCCACCACAATCACTCAAGAGGAAGCCGCAGACATCGTCCAGGAACTAGAAGAAGAATGCCAGATACGTACCACAGCAACTGAACTAGCAATAGCCGCTAATCAGAACACCGTAGCGGCAGTCATTCCCGAACCATACCAACGATTTGCAAAAATCTTCAGCAAGGAGGCATCCCACAGATTCCCCCCGTCAAGGCCATGGGATCACGCCATAGACTTCAAACCCAACACCCCGGTGACCATTGATTGCAAGGTATACCCCATGTCTCAGGAGGAAGACGGACAACTCCAGAAATGGCTGGACGAACAACTCAAAATGGGCTACATACGACCATCCAAGTCTCCTTATGCGTCATCATTCTTCTTTATCAAAAAGAAGGACGGAAAACTGAGACCAGTCCAAGACTACCAAAGAATCAACACCTGCACCATCTGAAACCAGTACCCACTTCCCCTGATGTCTGAACTCATTAACGACCTAGGAAACGGCCACATATACACCAAACTCGACGTCAGATGGGTAGTCTTTGAAAGTCCAGTTGCAGCAACTGAAAAAGACTGCAACTCAACTGAACTGCAACTGGAAAAAACCGGACTTTTGGTTGCAGTTGTACCTAATCCTAGAATGTATCAGTTGCAGTTGCGCAAAATGGCAGCTGACCTCCAACTGGTTGCAACCGGTTGCAACCGATTTCTTAGTCAGCAGGTGATTGGGCTGAATTTCTGATCAAAACGAGCCTAAGATCACCCAAATCGGCCAAAAACTGAGCAAGTTATGATCAAAACAATCATTTTACTCATAACTTTTGCTTTTTTTGGCTGTTTTACCTAATTATTTTTTCATTATAAGGCAGTTGCACTTAGAAATTTATTATAAGTACCTATTAACACTAATTATAAGTGGTTTTGACTCAGTTTAGACCAGTTTCAGATAGATTAAATAACATTCAGTTGGGTCCAGTTGCAACTGGTGCAACTGGTTTTTTTGCAGTTTTTTGCAGTTGCAGTTGAGGTTGCAACAAATTTCATTTTTTGGCAACCAGTTGCAGTTGCAGTTGGACCAAATATGGTCAAAAAACCGGACCCAACCGGACTTTCAAACGCTACAGATGGGGATACAACAACATCCGAATCAAACAAGGCCACGAACCAAGGGCAGCCTTTAAAACACAGTACGGACTGTTTGAACCACTGGTGATGTACTTTGGACTCACGAACTCCCTGGCAACATTTCAAAATATGATGAATGATATCATGGGAGACACCATTACCCGACAAGAACTATTGGGCACAACCATCCACGTATACATGGACAACATAGGCATTGCGACGTGCGAAGAGGCAGGTCTACAAGCACACATCAACGCCGTTAGCGATGTACTACAAGTTGCAATGGACCACAACCTGTACTTCAAGCCCGAAAAGTGCCTCTTCCACTCACCACAAATGGATTACCTGGGGGTAATCCTTGAAAAGGGGGTAACACGCATGGACCCAGTAAAATTTGCAGGCATCAAAAATTGGCCCACACCAACAAAAGTCCGAGACGTACGCTCATTCCTCAGATTCTGCAATTTTTACCGCTTATTCATTCGCAGATTCGCAACACTCGCGAGACCACTCAATCGACTCACATGGAAGGAAACTGACTGGACCTGGGGAAAAGATGAAGAAGAAGCATTCCAAAAGTTAAAGATGCTTGTCACAATGGAACCCGTACTCGCACACCCTAACCTCATGGACCAGTTTGAACTTGAAGTCAACGCATCAGGATTTGCCATCAGAGTAGTTCTACTCCAAAAGAAAAAGGATGGCAAACGACACCCACTAGGATACTACTCAGCCACCCTGAGCGAAGCAGAATGGAATTACGATATCTACGACCTCAAACTACTTGCAGTGGTCAAAGCGCTTAGGCACTGGAGACCACTATTGGCTGGCTCACTGCACAAAATTAAAATATTCTCAGATCACATGAACCTCCAGTACTGGAAAGATCCGCAGAAGATAAGCCGAAGAGTGGCACGGGAAGTACTCGAACTAATGGAATACAACTTCGAGATTCACCACATTGCAGGGAAAAACAACAGCAGGGCAGACGCACTATCAAGATGACCCGATTACAATCAACGGGAAAACGACAACCAAGGAGTCGTAGTACTACCCGAACACGTATTCGTAAGAGCCACTCAGACCAACATTGAAGAAGAACCGTCACAAGAAGAAGTCAAGCTTCGCTACTGGGTGGACGCCCATAACCTAAAGAAGTTTGCTGGAGTATGGTATCGACAAGGTCAAAGAGTAGTAACAGGCAACGAACAAGAGAAAAGGGAAGTCATACGGAAACATCATGACTCACCCATACACGGCCACCCAGGAATCAAACGGACTCAACAAACTCGTAGGACGACGATACTGGTGGCCTGAAGTAACAGATGACGTAAAAGAATATGTGAAATGGTGCGCCGAATGCCAAAGACACAAAGTCAACACCCGACCAATACATGCACCTCTTAACCCGATCACACCTGTCGCTGATGCAGCCCCATTTGAGACCATCGTGCTCGATTTCATCACCAAACTCCCCAAATCCAAAGGGCACGACTCCATCCTTACAATCACGGATCACGACTGCACAAAGGCGTTGATATTCATCCCATGCTGCGAAGAAATCACAGCTGAAGAAACTGCCAGACTGTACGTAACTCATGTATTCAAAAGATTTGGATTACCAGCCAAAATTATCAGCGATCGAGACCCCCAATTCGCATCCAAGTTCACCCGCAAGTTATGCTGTATCCTTGATATCAAGCAGAATATATCCACGGCTTATCATCCACGAACGGACGGGCAATCAGAACGCACCAATCAATGGCTGGAACAATATCTTAGGTTCTGGACCAATGAACGCCAAGACAATTGGGCGCATTTCCTACCAATGGCTGAGTTCACGCATAACAATTGGACACACGAACACACCTGGAAGTCCCCTTTCCACCTCCTTATGGGATACGATCCATGCACTGATTGGACAGATAAGACATCCATGATACCACAAGTCCACAATCGAGTGGAACAATTCCGCGAAGCGCGGAAAGAAGCCAAGGAGCTGATGAAAAAGGCCCAGAATCTATGGGTGAAACACAAACTCACACCCCGATTTGAAGAAGGAGACTACGTATGGCTAGAAGGGAAACACCTCTGCACCAATCAACCCACGGCAAAACTTGTGGCGTGAAGACACAGACCATTCTGAGTGACCCAGGTGATGTCTAGTGTTTGGAAGTCCAGTCTCAAGACTGAAAAAAGACTGAGACTGAACCGGACTGGGACCGATCTGGACCGGAAATTACTAAGACCGATCAAGACCGCTAACCGCGGTCCGGTCTCGGTCTTGGTGCGTTGCCGAAAATCGGTGGACCGATGCAAGACCAGTCAAGACCAGTCTCAACCGGTCTTTTCTCTTTCTCGCACTCAAATTATTCTCACATGGAATTGATGTAGTATTACAGCCTGAGTACTAGTACATGATGTATATACACTAGCTATAGTCATGAAAATCTTTCCGAGTTGTTTGAATCACGTCGCGTTGTCGTTGTTGTTGTCTGAGTCGTCGCTGTTATCGTCTTGAGGTTGTGGTTGTGGTCTTGAGATTGTGGTTGTGGTCTTGAGATTGTGGTTGTGGTTTGAGGTTGTCGTCTTGAAGTTGTCGTCATCGTCTTGAGGTTGTATGATGACCGTTGTTGTCATCGTTGTTGTCGTTGTCATCTTGAGGCCGTCATCATTGTCTTGAGGTCGTCATCATCGTCTTCAAGTTGAGGTCGTTGTCTTGGTCGTTGTCTTCAAGTTGAGGTCATTGTCTTCGTCTTGCCGTCATCGCCTTGCCATCGACTGGCGCTCCGCTGTTGTGGCTGGTTGAGGTATATTTGCAGCTGAGGTATTTGACCAGAAGGATATAACATTCCGAGATGAGCGAGTCGGCGAAGGAACCAGACAGCGGAATGGGCATAAGGTGACTAAGACTCGGGCTGGCAATCTCCCGGGCCAGGCACGTTCAAGCATGCTTAGGAACGGCTTGGCTTAGTGTACTCAGGACGGCAACGACAGCATCAACAACCACCACGCCACATACCTGAGGTGGCAACAGCGATTCAATATTCAACCACGGTATTGTGGGATTGTCTGACGACGGGGTGAAGACGACAAGGCCAGCGGCGACTAACAATAACGACGGTGGGGCAACCTGTCAACTTCCTCAAGGACTTGGACGACATGCCAACACCGAACGACAACGACGACAACTTGGAGGCAACAGATGACGACGACTCGGAGGCAACGACGACGACTCGGAGGCAACAGACGACGACT
Source organism: Lactarius sanguifluus (assembly GCA_021527775.1). NCBI lineage: Eukaryota > Fungi > Basidiomycota > Agaricomycetes > Russulales > Russulaceae > Lactarius > Lactarius sanguifluus. The sequence continues at coordinate 210 of JAKEYF010000422.1, read as the reverse complement.
CGGAGGCAACAGACGACGACTCGGAGGCAACAGACGACGACTCGGAGGCAACAGACGACGATCTCGGAGGCAACAGACGACGACTCGGAGGCAACAGACGACGACTCGGAGGCAACAGACGACGACTCGGAGGCAACAGACGACGACTCGGAGGCAACAGACCGACGACTCGGAGGCAACAGACGACGACTCGGAGGCAACGAAACGACA
>JAKEYF010000421.1:0-46113 GCA_021527775.1 Lactarius sanguifluus | reverse complement strand
GGCAGGATTAGAATGTCATACGTGATATCCTCGAGGGACACGAATCCCCCCACGCTTTTCAGATATCGTAAGTACTTTTCTATCATCCTTGGCCAGCCTCCTGTACGTTCTGAGGGTGACCAAATTTCGAGTTTGGAGGAGAAAGAGGTCATTGAATTCACAAAATCTTCATTCGTACTTGGCCGAAGCGGGACGGGGTACGTAGATGTTCTTCCAACCTAGCCGTGGGCCTGATCGTAGTCATTGGCAGGAAAACGACGGTGATCGTCTTTAAGATCTTTGGAATAGAACGAGCATGGCAGAACCGAGGAGGCATTGGACAACGCCCTCGGCAGCTGTTTATAACGAAGTCTCAACTTCTCGCCAACAAGGTTGAGAACGACTATGTGGACCTCTTATTCTCGCTTTATGCAGGTTCGGACGTGCCGCAACATATCTGCGAGCGCATCCAACACTGGAACTCGTGCAGGAGAAATAAGATACTGGACCCAGATGACGCAGAAGGCACGAGAGACGATCTTCCTGAGAAATTTAGCGAGCTCCAAGATAGCCACTTCCCGTTTTCATAACGGTGGACACTGTCGGTACGACCCTTGCTACAATGAAACGGAACTGATTACGGCTGTATTTTAATATAGCTGTGGAGCCTCCTAGAGGCTGACATGCGGCCCTCCCCCACCGAGAGCAGACATTCGCGTTCCCAGCAGAGGGACAAGTGGTTAGGTCGCACGGAATTGGTGACATTTGATGTCTTTAAAAGAATGTATTGGCGTCACCTCCCCCAAACTCTAACCAAGGGCATTGGTGTGTCCATCCGATCTCCTTTATTGTTATTATTGCACGCCTACTTATTTCCCCATACAGTGCCGTCGGTAGCATTTGGCGATATCATAGGTGCGGTCTGTTGCGGTCTTTTGTACCTGTCTCTAAACTTCTGGTCCTCCAGGGACTATCAAGGGGTCGGAGAAATCCCTAGAGTTCCCAAACCGCGCTCTTGACAGAAAAACCTACGAAAGTTACACTAACAGGAATTACGCGGTGTTCGAAGCTTATCAAAAACTCAAGCGGGAACGGCGTGAGCGCGACCCCGCGGATAGGTGCGCCTTACGCATAGCACGCTCAACTCGTTGCTGACTCGTTTCAAATACAGGACACACGACCTGCTAGATGGGATAAAGGAAAATGGGCTTAAAGGCGACCTTGTCGACTTTGTGTGAGTTTCCCTCTCTTAACACGGTGGACTTAGTGACCGATCCGTCGCTGAAAGTTACGTGGATGAGGTGCAAGACTTACTCCTCATCGACGCTCGACGTACGTTCGCAAGGATATTCTTTGATGACGTCGCTTATATGTACAACAACGTAGTGATCGTGTCCCTGTGCCGGAATCCTGATGGCTTCTTATGGGCTGGTGACACAGCTCAGACCATATCTATCGGAAGTACTTTCAGTTTCAAGCAGCTTGGAGCGTTCGTCTATAGATACCAAGTACGCGGTTTTGAGGCGCCATGCGAAAGGCTGACCGTTTCTTCAGAGATCAATCCAATTAGTGCGTGGGGTCCCGAGTCACCCCAAGGGTTTCCAGCTACTCGTGAACTACCGTTCTCATGCCGGCATCGTCGAGTGTTCCAACGCCATAATCCAGCTACTACAGCGATTCCCGGGTGCAATTGATATTCTGCAACCGGAAGCAGGTACCGCTAGCAAAGCAATGCCTGTGTTTTTCCATAGCGATTGTCTTCCTTCCCGAGAACGCGATTTCTTCCTTTTGTCGACGTGGGTATCCTCCTTTCGGACATGCGTATCTTAATTAACTTTGTTTTATAGCGGACAGCCCTGCATGCTTGGGTCTGAGCAGTGTGCGTACTCAATTTGTTGCAAATTATATTGATAGTCTTATCTGGGACACCAGGTATCATTGTGAGGGACGAAGCCACTCGTCAGAGGGTCAAGGAAGATGTTGGGCATGTCGGCATTATCCTGTACGTCGAGCCATTTTGCCCTGCATCGTTCGCTTACTGTGACATCTTTTAGGACACTACTCAATAGCAAAGGTCTTGAGTACGATGACGTAAGTTCTTTGTGTTTCCCAACACTCCAAAATGCGTCTCAGCTCATCCACACTCACTCACAGGTCATTCTGTACAATTTCTTCGGGGAGTCTGCGGACGCAAATCTCTGGCAGCATCTGACAGATACACATTTTCATCCACTTTCGGACCCGAAACACGCCGCCCTGATCTATGAGGTCGGTTATACAGTCGTTCCTCGGGGACTAGACGAATGTCATATTTTATCAACAGCTTAAATGCTTGTACGTCGCTATAACCCGAGCAAGGCACAGGCTGTGGATCGTCGATTATTCTGACGTTTGCCTGCCGATCAAGGTTGGTGCCTTCCATACAACTCCATAATTAGCGGAACATAAATACGAGACACAGCGGCATCTCCTAAACCTCGGGCTTGTTTCAGACCCACCTACCTCCAGAAACCCCCTTGAGCATTTTACCAACATATCTACTACCCCAGAAGAATGGTCCGAGGCAGGAAAACGACTTCTACATCACGAAGAATTCGAAGAAGCTGCCATGGCTTTTTTAAACGCAGGAGATGACTATATGCACTCATCAGTTGCTATGGCATGCCACTTGCGGGAGGTCGCTCGCGACACCCCTGAATCTACGCCGAAGCGCCGAAGAGAGGCTTTCGTTTATGCTGCTGGTGCATTCGAGCGTTGTGCTGCAATGGTAAAAAACGGTGAGGAACGCTCGCGTTACGTAGCAGCCGCGCGCTGTTATGCCGAAATCAAGTACCACCAAGAGGTGGTGAGAGTTCTAAAACGAGCAGGAATGTATACCGAAGCAGCATCATATTGTTTCGATAACAATCTCCTCAAAGACGCCGTCTCGCTTATTAAAACATCCAGGGTAGACCAGGAGACAACAAACCGTATCAAGGAGGTTGCACGGATATCGTATTTGCGGGCGAAAAATTTAGAGTATGTCTCCAAGTACAGTTTTCTCCACATGCCTCATAGCCCCGCAGAGGGGCCGCGGAGTTGTTTGACGGCGACGAAGAACTGATGGAGTTCGTTGTCGAGCACGAACTTTGGGTAGCTCGTGCGGCTATCCTTCGGAAACAAAAGAAATATAGAGAAGCGGTCCGACAGCATTTGGACGAAGGCGAAGAATTGGATGCCCTTGAGATAGCTCTCGAACATATCGAAGAGGTCACGCAAGACCCCGATACCTTCAATGCCATCATCGCACAGATCTTATGGCGATACCTTTCCTTTGGTTGTCGCGGGTGGTCAGAACGCACAGGCATTCCCGCCTCCAAGGTCAACAAGCTGCTGCAAGCGATTCCTCTTCGGGGACTGCGTTTCAGAGAGCAACAGATGGTCGGTGACCCCCACGTCGTTTGATGAGTTGACTGACCTCGATGGCGTAGCTCTCCCTTTTCAAACTCATTTTCCTCGGAAGGACGTCAACGACCTCCCAGAAAACACTCGACCATATTCTTCGCTGTGACCCTCTCGACAGAGCATCCAAACTCCTGGCGCTTGACTTTTATTTTGATGACATGTCCTCCGCCCTGGATGTCTCCTCACAATCTGCGTTTCTCTCATCGCTTCAGCTCTTTTACGAATATTCCCTCCTCATGAGAGACGGAGCTTTGGACAGAGCTCCATGGAATTCCCCGTGGCTGTGTACTCTCTTCCAGATCGAAAGATATGGAGAGAAGGTTCGGATAAAGCAGGGAACGCTCTTGTATGAACACTGTACGCGAGGTGGTTCATCACGACCAAAGGAACAGATCAAGTTGTCCTGTCAAATGTTTATCAAGAGTTTTAATCGTCTACTATGGGAGCGACTCGATACCCGCATATCGGAGAAGGACCGCGTGTCGTTGAGTCTATCACTTTTTGACCCATGTATCCAGCCCCGGCCCATCCTTCATGAGACCTGTTGTTCCGACCACCTCGACGAAAGCTGGTTTAATCGAAGAGTCCGATTCCATCTTCAGCACGTCATGATCCTTGATAACCTTCACGCCTTCGATCTTACGAGAGGCCCAGAACGCATGAAGAGTCGGAGGTCAGTCATTCCATAGACCTCCTTTTCTCCGATGCTAATCTGAGTATCTCGCGAAGGCGCCTCCTTGGCGCTCTGGAGAATGCCCTCAACCCGCTCTATTACCTTAGTGGCTCAGTCGCTACGCTGAACAAAGACTTGATACCGGAGGCTGCGAACGCCTTTGCGACGGTCCAACGATGGGCCTTAGATGTTCTGTCTAATCTGGATCCTTCCCAAGATGATCAACAAGGGGTTTTCCTTACGGACTTGTACAAGGCATTCACGCTAGCACGGCTTCGACAAGGTCGTACAATTGATAATTGCCTATTCCGCATTCCGTCCGCCTGGAAACGACAGCATCCGCGACTTGTCGTCCGTTACCCAGACGGCCATCAGATATACACGTTACGAGACTTCCTGGCCTTCATGGACGGTTCTGGAGACATCGCGCAAGGTATCAAGTTTTTCGGGTACGGACACTCCATTAGATCCTCAGATGTGGTATTAGTGACGCCGACCACAACAGATACATGGTCCAGGAGCGTCTCCCTGTGGATCTCGCGGTGCTATGCACCATAGTGGAGAGGCTATTTGGGCTTTCCATCATGACCACAAGACATAGAGGACTCGGTAGTCTGCATGGCGTGCTTCTCCCGCGGACTTGGATAATGGCATTGTGGGAGGATTTCTCCAGGTTCAAAGATAAGAGACTACCAGTTCCTTTGAAGCGTCTCTTCCAGGCGGCCGGAAAACTTTTGGAGGATATATACACGGGAGAGTATCAAAAACATGCGATAATGGACCCGGGCCTCCAGAACCGCAGTGAGTCCTACTGGCTATGTTGCAGTACTAACGCCGAGTGATGGTTTTCAGCACCGTCGAATTTGAGGAACAAAGCGCCTGACCTCACAGAAGATATCCCACCCAGCTACATACACGATCTGTGTGTCGCCCGCATGTTAGTATATTGCTTTTTGAAGCGTAGCGTCTGCTGATGTCTATCATGATCAAAAGATGCAGGTGCCTTTGCCTCCGTGGGTATTCACAATCCATGATCTTCGACCGAAATTGACACGGGTTTTATTAGTTGGCGAAAATTTCAGCGCTCTTAGAGATGACGTTCACGCAGCGTTATCGCTCCGATCAATTCCTTCTCCTGAGTCAAAGGTGTTTCATGAGTGGTGCGTACTTTTTCCTGCAGGATGTGTTCGACCTCTAAAACGAAACTGGCTAGCTATATCAATGCTCGGCAGTGGGAGGATCTAGCAGGAGTTCTATACCAGTCGACAACCTCACCTTTCGACCGCCTTGTCCGTCTTCGTCTTGAAAGCTCTTCTATTTCAGGACCACAAATACCAGGGGTCGATGTAATCACATTTAAAGACATAAACGCCATCATCCCCAATATACTCCATTCTCGCCCTGGAGACCACCCAATCATCACTATTGGCTCTTATGAGAGCGCCGCCAGTGGAGGACCCGAACCGGCGATTACTGGACAAGTTACAGCCACAGATGGAATCGGTGGAATGGGCGATCTGACGGGTTACCAACGCGGTGAAGAGGCGGCCGAGTATTCCGAAGATGACGCCTTTGATATCGGCGACGGAGAAGGCCCGGATAGGTCAAGAGAGGCACTCATAATCCAAAAGGCTGCGCGCCGGTATTTACCGAAACACAGCTCCAGTGACAAGTTGAAGACGAAACGGGACCGCCATTTCGAAGCTTGCAAGGCATCTGCGGACGCTGTTCACGCCAGATACCGAAAGATCTACCTCGGTCCCGTACCTCATCTTCTTCTCTGCCTGGAATGGATCGTCTCGAGTGCCCGAGCGTCAAAGGTTACAATCAAAGCTCGATGTCGCGACGCAACTCTTCAGAAGCTATCGGACCTGACGTCACAACAGACGCAAATGAAGTAAGACTTGGAGGTATTTTATTTGGCATGCGACTGAAGCAATACCGCAGCCGGATCCTTAAGGAGGCGCACGAACTCCGAAAACGCCTGGAGCCGGGATCTACCTTGCACCCTCGAGTAGGCCTTCTGGCTGGGTGGGATGCTACGCGGGACCTAGAACCCTTGAGAAGTGCGGTGGTGAAGGTAAGGGACCTGTTCGAACGCCTCTCTGACCCGAGGTTCCCCACTGTGGAGTTTGAATGTGCGTGGAACGGAATCATGCCATCAAAGTTACGAAAATGAGGTTATACTTGAGCGAATTCGATAGCTTAGACGGACGTTGTGCATTGCTTTCTAAGGACTTCTGCATGTCATATATCACAATTCGAAAGTCGGAGACGAACCGATGCCAGTGTTAGGCTAATGGATTTTCGGACATGCGGCAAAATCAAAGGTCGCCTATCCTTTCCGGCCGGGCCGACACCGTATTTTTCCCCCTCGTCTCCCCATGTTCGACTTGGTCTATGGTCTAAGTGGTTAGCACCCCAATGCTCAGACTTGGATCCCGTTATCCCACTTCCAATCATCGATCAGAGCAACAAGCAATCACGTAGCGGAGTGCAGGTGAATCACGCCCGGAGCGCGACGCGGGACCTCGGGCTCTGTTAGTACCTCCCTCTCCACTTTTCGGTGTTGTGTATATCGTGTTGTCGTTCTTGCTTACGCTTGCTTAACATTCAGGTGTAGAAGTTGACAGTAGATCCTGGTTGTGTACATTCGTCTGTGTGTATGGCCGTCAGCTAATGGTGACCGATTAAGTATGTGACCGGTATGGAACCTCTACGGCATTCCAGATTTCGGTGGATCACGCCTTCACCAGCTCATATACCACCCGTTTCAGACCGACTGATCCCCCCGACGTCCACATGCTATATCACTGTACCTTCTCGAGCGGCACGCATTTGGCGTAGTCAAATACAGCCACGTCATCCGTCCCCTACGACAAACTCCTATCTTCCCACAAGAACGCCCTTCGCTTCCTGACCTTTTTACAGGAAACGTGTGCACTTTCCACGCCCGAAACCGGTTGTTATGACCTTGTTTGCTTCTAGAGACAAGAGAGCGCTTTGTCAACTAACTACTCACCAACTACTTCCTAGTGGGCGAGGGTCCCGAAGAAAATATGGGCCGCAAGAGGCTCCTGTGAAGCTGAGCTAGATATACATATAGTCGAGGTCTTCGGTATTTAGCTCTGGCTTTTCTACCGCTTTCGGCTTCCGGCTTTCATATACGTGTCTCTTCCACGCACTCGCCATCGTCATGTCAAAGTCTAGCTCCTCCTTTACCCGCGGCACTTCGTCAAGGATGGTGGCAACGCGTCCGACGTAGCCTTCCAACTCCTTGAGGTCTCGGCGCTTGTGGACATAAGACGTTTCCTTGAGCTCCGCCTGGAGGCCCTCTATACGTTTGATCGTGGTACTGAGAGCGTGCGGTAATCGTTAGCCGAACTAGACTTGGTAAATGCGAATACCGTCGTGCACCCACTTTAGTTCCGTTTGCCGCTTCATGAGCTCCTCAATTTCCTGATGTCTCCGTGACGCTCGCTTCACCTTCGTCTTTTCATCCATCACTATCGTCCACGTATAGTCGAGGCAGACGAGTAAATGGGGGAGAGCTCCCAGGAAAATAGGCCGATACAGCGACCTTTCTGGCCATTCAATAGAGTCCTGCGCTTGTGCAAAGGCTTCGAACCGATCCTTTCGAGTCTTCGGTAGTCCAAGTCCCGGGTTAGCGATTTGATTCGCACGATTGGTCTGGAGCCGACGGTAGTAGGACTGCAACGTCCTTGCTGCGTCATGCTGTTTGGTCAAATCTTCTTCCGATATCATTGTGACTTTCGTCCCGATAGACCCAATCATCGCGGCAACATCGACGACTTCCGGTGGTGAATCTGTATCATCCTCTTCCGAATCCTCATGAATTGAATCGTCGTCTTCATTTGCGCCATCTGTGGGGACTTCAACTAAGGGCCGTGTGTCGCTTGCCTGTGTGTGTGCCTGACTAGGGACAAAGGGTGACGCTGCTGGGTTCAGCATCGACTCAGGGCCAGCAGCCAAGCCTAGTATTCGGCGAATGTCGTCCGCATCCCGGAACTTGATGGGTTGGACCCCACGAAAGGTGCGCGGAGGGTTCTTGGTCTCGTCTATCAGGGTTATCATCTCGTCTAGCTGTGTTTGAGGGATCGACGAGGTGACAACACGAGCAAGTCGTGACCAATCCGGGGCGATGACATACCTAAACTTTGTTCAACCGCATTCTCTGAGAAAAGGGAAATTACACCAACTGGACGAAAAGGGAAATTACACCAACTGGACGAAAAGGGAGGAGAACATCCTGGAAGAATCTTTTTTCCGGAGCGATGTAATTGAGTCCAAGATTAGATCCCTCAAGGGAATACTAGAAAAGTTGAATCCCACTAATGTGCCTTTGTGAGTACTGCCGTTAGACTGCGCTATGTAACCGAAAACCTACACAAACAAATGATCCGGCATCTGAGCACGGTATTCAGTCAGTAATTCAGGTTGAGGGGAAGTCATGTAAGTGGAGGCACACACAACCTCGCCAGGGAAAAGTTTCTAACCCGGAGGTTGAGAGGCATATTATGGTGGAGAAGGTGGTCTGACAGCGGTGAGCAGAAATAGCCACTCTACCTATGCTTTACTCACCAGCGCTACCCGTGTATATGCTCTCCAACAGGTCTCGGAACAGTCTCGTCGTTGTCCAAGCGAACTGGGGATGTGCATCCTTATTTTGAACCTTGTGCAATTTCCGCACGTTCTCGAGGATCCAACTCCGTGGGAGAGTTACTCCGTGAAGTGATCTCGACCTCTTGAAAGACCACGCTACGACAAATGAACCTACGACAAGCTCCAGGAATCTGCACAACATAGTGACCTCAACCGGAATTTTTTTGTTGAGAATGTATCTAGAAGGGGTATCGGAAAGGGAAATACGGGATTGGCGGAGGACATACTGTATAAACGTTGCACCAGCATGAATACTACTGTATTCGTCCGCGCGTAAGAATCCGAGCAGTTCCAGGATAACATACCCATCCCTTTCTCCACGCATTAAAAAGGGTGGTCTATATTGCTGGACCAAACTAGTACGATTGACGTGGTCGACAAGCGCCTTGCTATCAATGAAGGAACCTAGGTCTACTAATCTCAGCAATGACGATAAGAACCTGGAATTATACGGTTCAAGATTATTGAGATTAGGCCAAATCCAGTGGGTCTTCAGCAAGTCAAATGTCCGCGAAGTCAGTCGGGTAGCGTGAAGTTCGATATTCGTAGGAGACCCGAAAGAGAGGTGTATTGGGTTCATGGCGTCATAAAGTCGCTCGGGCCAGAGACTTCAGGAAGCGTGGTAAGCGTGCTGAGCACTTAGGAGCTTAGAAACGAACCGTTGGTAGCGGGAATCCCCACCAAAAAAATCGAGCAAGATCGAGAAATCGACGAGATACAAGTGGAACCCCAATCTCCTGTCGAACCACGTGCGGTCGAGTTTGTGTCGTCGCGTACAATCCGAGTCGGCGTAGTCACAGCGTCCGGCAGCGGCATATTCACATGGATCGAATACGCGGACTTGAAAGCAACCCTCGCAATACGCTTCGAGCAGGTTTTTCAATCGTCCTCGGAGCGTGAATTGATATAAGTTGTAGAAGAATCTCACTTCTACGTCAGTGTTGTCACTTGATGGGGGTCGTAAGGATCTTTGAGAGCAATCATGAAGGAACGTGCCACGTGGGAGACATATACGACCACTCTGTTGTATAGAGAACGAAAAGAGTTTCTGGATGGGGCGCCTGGCCCACGGCTCCGGTAAAATGATGGCCTCCTGAATTAGGAGTGCATAACTCTGGAGAGCGCTTGCCGTGGTGAGGATCTGAGTGTCGGTGTAACTTTGAAGGATCTGTGTATTAAAATTCCGAAAAGAGTGATCAAGACATAGGAGAGCCGCAGGTTTATTTCTGTCCAGGAAGAAAGTTTTCCCCAGATCCATTAATCGATCCGTGTTCACATTACGGATCGCTTCGAACATTTGGAACTGGCAATGGCTCAGTGGGAGATTAGACAGAAGATAAAGGGACCCGACCTCCTGCTGGATCTTTGCATCAAGGGATTGTAAGTCAAGACGCCCAATAAGCAGCTTGATCTTTCGGAGCTTAGCTAGAGCGTCACCGTCGATGTCATCGGGCGCCACGCCGAAGGAGAGGATGTCCCAAAGAGCATCGAGTAATTTCTGTGTAGCCAGTTGGGTTGCTTCGCCCGAATTCTTGTCCCTCAGAAGCACGTCAACCGCATCGAGGACCCTATTTTCGCGGATGTGAAGATCGGCAGCCTCGCGAAACCTACCGCCTTCGACAAGGATATGGACCTCGGCAATGTCAAGATCACAATCCCTGACGAATACCAGCTCTTCCTCGGGGCCAGAGAACAGGTCAGAGGCTTTCCTGCGAACTAATTTGACGGGCGGCCGTAGGAAAGTGACGGAAGGATACGCACTTTAGATCTCCTCGTTGAAGATAATAGTATCTCGCAACGTCTGTGAGCTGACTCACGACCGAAGGGTCCATAGCGCTGCCGTGATTCTGGATAACAGAGACGGTCTCATCGAACTTCTCTGCAAGACGATAATGTTGAGCGGCTTCTGTAAACTTGGAAGCTTGCTCGAACGCATGCGCGGCCTTTGCATGGTCTTCTAGGACAAGGAACGCCTCAGCCGCGATACGATAGTACTCGCTTCGTTCCCGCAAGATAGTTGCCTCCTGCGCCGAAGCCGAAAATGCTTTGGCAACCTCTTTGTACGCGTTCCGTCGGCTGTCATCGCCCGGGCGGTTGCGCACAGGGATCCCGCGTGCTTGCTCACGAAGATGATAGGCGTGCGCGATGGCTTTCTCACGAGGCATTTTGGCGCGCTCGTAGCTATGCATGGCTTGATAGTATCGCTTGTGCGAAAATAACGTCCTCGCCATTTTGGCCCACTCTTCCTCGGATGAAGACACGGCAAGCTGGGGGACGACTGTGCCTGGTGTACAAATCTGGACGAGATCATCCGAGGACCAGTATATCTGATGCGGGTTAAGGCGCTACTCCCACAAAAGTGAATGTCTCTCACCCGCATTGGTTCAGCCGTCTCGGATAGATCAACTATCCAGAGATTCTTTCTGGCTCTTGTGATGGCGACGTACAGGAACTTCAGCTGTGGGACAACTTAGGAGCGTGAGGGGAACCTGCTGAGGGTAACGAACCTCGGAGCAAACACCGGCATGGCGACTTTCATCGAAGGTTGGAGCGGGGATCTTTTCACGCTGAGCACGGTCGATCGCGTTGAGAACAACACGCCACTGAGAGACGTCGACAGTAGAGTCCTCAAAGAAGTTGTAAAGGAGAACCTAGAAATCCCGATTGCAATGGACTCGGTGCTACGTAGAGGCGGACTTACGTCGTTAAACTCCAAGCCCTTGCTCTCATAGAGGGTCCTGTAAGTGTTCAGCATCTCACCCAACCGCGCCATGAAGAGAACGCACATAATCAGGCCAATGTCGCCGACCTGTTTCCTTAACTTCTCTCTGGCCGCATCGTTCCGCACCAGAATGCATTGCTGCGCTCCGAATTCGATGTGATGCCCGCTGTTGAAGTGTATTAGCTGCAGGCAACCAAGACCGGGAGCGTGTACGGACGCTGTTCCAAAAAGGAATGATTCGTATCGGACATTATCCTGGTCCCAACCACTGAAGAAGACCGGCTTTATGCCATCGATGATCCCTTTCTCCTCGGGCAATATATCAATTGCATACGGCCAGAATTTGGTGACGAGTACTATGACCGAGTGCGCGCAGCTCACTATCCCGCCGTGCGAGCGGAAGTTTGTGACGAGTTGAAATGACCTAGGCTGACGGGGCGAGGTCATCTGAACAAATTGCTGCTTCATACGCTCCTAGAATATCCGACCAATGCGCGTAAATTTCGAGTCGACAATAAAAGAGGTCACCTACCTCATTCCGATGCAAAAACGCTTTCAGATCGTCAAAACGGAAAGAACTGCCGACGGAGATCGTCTGGGCTGTATCTCCTGCCCAAAACTGACCGTCTGGGTTGCAGCAGATGGCCCTGAGGACTGTGCGGAGATTGAACGCTCTCTATCTGGGTTGAGATCGAATCATGCCTACGCTTTGCATCAATCAGTAAGTTGTCCTGGACCTCGTCGACATATCTATTTCGAGATTTCTGAGTTGCGGAGCGAGAAAATTAAGAGAGGCGCGAACAGGAAATCAATCTTCTGGCCCTTCATGCCATCCTGCGTCATACTATGGAGAATCGCATGCGTTCTGTCAACCACATCGTCAAGGTTTGGGAAGCTTGTCGAGAAGACACCAGAACCAACCGATCTGCGGCGTCATATTCCCTGCGGTTGCGCTTCATCTTTAGATAGGTCTCGAATAGAATGTAGATGTCCTTGCGTTTGCTTGCAAACGTAGCCTGTGTTCGAGCGCTAAGGTTTACATAAGTCTCATAGTCGAGGAAATGAGTCTCCGAATCCAGTGTCATCTCAGAACCCTTGATGACGCCTAGAGAGAACGTCGAAATCGGAAACAACGTTGGAGGCGACGCAGGTGAATTTACCCATGAATTCACTAAAGACAAGCGAGGCGTCTGCAAGACGAAATTGGGATCACAGCGATTGGCGAAGGCAGGTAAACGAACGAACCTATGTTCTTCGTTAGAGACTGAGGGAAGTGCGCCCAGTACTCCTCCCGAAAAACGTCGAAGGATATGAAGGATTTCCTTCTCTGGAGCATGTACTCGCTAGACTCTGCTTGCTGGCCTGCCCCGAGCTCAATCTCCGTTACAATTCCTGGAGGGTGACTCATGTCCGCCTCGATCATCGCAGACAGCTGGAGGTATATATTAACGCAATAAATAATATAAGCAGAGGAACACCGTACCTTGTCGAACGTGATGAACATGGGGAAATGGGCGTCTTGCAGGTCGCTGAATCTCTGAGGCAGATCTTCACGCCAATTCATGGCCTCGTCTTGGTCCACCAACCCCGCTTCCTCTCTATTCTTCTGCCTTTCAAGCAGGTCAGAAATTCCGCCTTCAGTTTTCGACGCAAGCACGAGCGATTGAAGAAGTTTTATGAAATACTCTTCGACCTTATCGGCGAGCATTCTCGACTGGGTGACAAAAAGTTGGCGCGGGCGATTAGGTCTGAGCTCGCGGTTTTGCTGCCAAGAGTTCTCCATACCCAACATTTTGAAGAGCATCGTCGTAGTCTTCCTAGAACATCCTGTCAGAACTTATGGTGGGGGATCCCTGATTCATACCCGGTGCCACTACGTCCCTGAACGAAGCACGAGTGGGCGTGCTCGATAATCTCTTGTTCATGGGGGCTGGAAGATGGATACAGTGTCACACACTGGCATACTTGCGGACTAAGGACAAGACCTACGACACTTGAAAGACATGAATGGCCTCTTGATCCGCGAGGATACCTGCTCAAGATGTGTGCCATAGTTTTTTGATGGAAAGAAAGAAACATACTCGTGAGCAGCGCCTGGAGTGGCGTCAGTAAGCATCCATGTCTAGCCTACGAGGTACCGCAGAGGTCTTACCTGGGAGAATGCGACGAATTTTTCAAGCCTATAAACATGGGTCAGTGAGTCCACAGTCATCTTCTAAAGCAGTGTGCTAACACAAGTAACGCATGGAGCTTAGGAGAGGAAATCAGCAAATTGTCGGAAGGTGCTATATGCAGACAAACCTCTCCTAAAACTTCGTCACTGACAGTAGGAAGTCCGTCAGGGATCATCCTCTGGTCAGGAGGTGGCGCTGCGGGGAAGGAAGCAGGTGGCACAGCTTTGTCGCCTTTGTGTATGGGCTCAGCACGGAACGTGCAACTACCGCAGCTTAGCTGTGTCGTGTAAGGTCTTCTGTAAGGAACACGTACCGTTTTTGATATTCCTTGCCGTTTCGCGAGAGCTGATGGCCCATGGAATCCCAAAGGCGTTTGTCCAGTTGCGCGTGCGTGTATATGCCAAATACCTTGATGGCTACATGGAATTTAGTGGACAGATTTGCAGTAGCGGATTTGGCGGATCGTACCTTGAAATTCAACCTAGGGTTGTCGAGTAAGCGACCCAACACCAAAGCCGTGCCTTGTGCATCACCTGACTAGTGAAATCTGGTACGCAATCGACTTGGTACTATATCTCGGTGAGGATATGAGGGCCTATCAAGTAGCACAATACACACCACAAGTCGCGAATCGCGCGTCATCTTCGCTTCGTAGATTGGAACAGAAATATTTGTACCCGTCAACCGTTTATGGTTGTCATCCGAGAAATGGCCATTTGACAATTCCCTGTGCGGTCCTTCGTGTCAGGCAACAGGCAGAGAGCGGAGGAATACGAGTGGATAGTTACTTGATCTTTTTAAGCGTGATGTGAAAAAGATTCGTGTCTTTCTTCCTCATTTCACGAAGGTTTCTGTCTGCTCTTCCCGAAATCAAAATCCGCCACTGACCAAATCCTTGGACGCTGTCAAAATACAACGCCGCTTTCATCGGTTGAACCTGAGGATAAGCAGCAGGGACTTCTTCAAGTATCTCAGTATCTTGGTCCGACCGGTCAGCTAGTGCGCCATTGTCTTCGACAACGGTTTCCACGACCGCGGGTGGGATATAGTTTCTCTTCAATATCTCGGAAAGTGACTCGAGACGGAAGAAGTATAGGTGGGACTGGAAAAAAGAGGGTCAGTCTAGGGACAAGGGAGTGTCGTACGGCAACAATCACCATAAGTATACTCTTTTGTTTACTTAAGATCTCCAGCGCCATCTCCTTCGCTTCACCATGAGAAGTAGGTACCTCGAGGTGGAGAGCCTGGAACGGCGTCGAGTCAACTGGCTTCGTCATATGCCGGCCCCTTCTCGCGTATTTTCGAGCTTTCTGGGAGGTTTTCTTTCGTTTCATCATTGGGAACGCTTCTTCATCAGATGAGCCCCCGTCAACTTCGGGAGGGGGCGACTGAATGATGGTAACAAGAACCTGGAGAACGGAGTTAGAAAGTACTACATATTGGTGAGATGCGTTCAAGTCTCGCAGCAGGTCGTCCTCGTTTGGCGGCTGAAGGAATAGGAGGGACACGGAGACGGTTGAGAGGAGCCTAGAGCAGATGGCATTTGGAGAATAACCGTCCAGGTCGTCTGGAAATACGTCGTCGACCCAATTCAGTACGGAAGTAAATCTATCTTGGGACAAAGCTAACAAAGGACGGGAGGGTACAGTCAAAAACGTTGCGCAGGAGTAATTGGTTGGCCCACATGAAAGGAGTAACTCCGTACATCCTTGTAGCTCTAAAGCCACTTCGAGGACGAAACTAAGCGTGTCAGGTTGGACGAACTGTTGTATAGACTCGAGTGCCACATCGACACTCTCATCGTCAAGGTGCTTCAATAGCTCTGGCCGAAACCACTCCAAATTGGGAAGGCCCTTTGGAATCGATGGATGCCGACGATGTAAGCTGTCAGTGGGAGGACTCATAGTATCGCTTTCGGAATGCAAAGGGTGTTGCCAAAGTCGAAGTCACCAGGTATGATAAAAGGAACGTGGTCGCGGGCGCAAATAGTAAACATAATTCCTATTGAGTCAATGTCAATTGAGCGCCGGGTCGAGCCCCTCCCTGTCAATTGGGCGCTGCAGCCAATGCCAAATCTCTTTGACTGAAATCAAAACATCAATCAAAACAAAAGGACGAACGGGCCGAGCCTGAGGCTGACACACAACAGTCACACAACAGTCACACAACTGACACAAAGGACGGACCGTCTTTCCGTCAAAAGCACTGTGGTCAAGCCCCTATTGGGCCCTATTCACTGACACAGGACAGACCGCAAGTTCCAAGACAATACACAAGAGTGAAAAACAAATTGCACTTGACGGGCTCAACAGTGTTTACGCCAACTGTGCGTCAGATAACAAAAAATGGGTAAACTCAAAATACATAAGAGCGTGACGGTACTACTCTCCATCTCAACCCGATTGCTATGGAGGAATGATATGACTACCAACACTGTGGCTGTGCAGTCGCCGATATCTTGTATCCTGTTCGCGCACTCTGTCAGAAAAAATCACGTTTCGATTTAATCAGTTACTTGGTAGGTCGCAGTGTCAAGTCTCAGGCAAATCGCATCGTACGGACGGTCCGAGCGTATATCCTACTGCGACAAGCCCCCGTAGAGTAGTCATCCTGCTGCAACGAAATATACAAGGATGGACTTTGCTACACCTCCTTCACGATCTGCATTCCTATTCCCACCCCTCCGCTAGTGCATGCGTTATCCGCCCAAAACCTCGTACTCGACCCTTCTCACGCCCACGTGCTCCTGTCCGGGCTATCTGGCGCCACGCGTCCATTGACGGTCCGCGCGCCAAGATGCAAAGCGGCATCATGAACAGGAGGATCGGTCAGGGCGTCGCGTGTGGCGGTCTGCGAGGCCGGGTATTTGTCGGGTATTTTGTGTCCGGCCGGGTATTTGTGTCTGTGGAGTCGTGAGCCTGTGAGGAAGACATTCTGCGTCGGAGAGACGGTATGGTCAGCGTCGTGAGACGAGAAGCAAGGATGAGAGCGCGGCGCACGTACCTGGACGAGATGCCACGCGATCTACGAGAGGAAAGAAACGAAGACGTTTATGCAGTACTTCGCAGTGTACTTTGCCGAGCTCGGCATTGTCGACGCCTGCCTTACTAGGCCGCAAACTACGTTTCGACAGGCGCTAGCGTTCGGTGCTCAGGTGCATCCGCGAGCGACCTGAGATACGACTCTGCGATTTGTCATGATGTGTCTCCAGGCATCGACAAAAACGAATGAGGGAGCATACCAGGCTTTGACGTCCCCATCGACATACTGCTCTGGAAGGCGGACACGAACACAGAACGCTTGGAGGAAAGCGCTGCGCGAGTCTCCTCTATTTCAAGGCGGGATCGTCGTTTATAGTTGAATGATATGGTCCCTGAGATCTTCGTTGGCCAACGATCCGGACACAACCACGGTAATCTGAGGGTGAGGCACTGAAGAACCAACCTTAGCACACGACGCATAAGCGCAATGGGTGATGCGTACAATCTTGCAATAGACTGCCCAGTCATCATCGTCTACGCCAAATATGTCCACGAGCTCCGTCTCGCATGTTGTGAGCGACGGGTTTCAATAAACATTGTCGATGACAAGGGGTATGGGGTTGCGATGTGTCTTGTACTTATGGTGAAGAGGATGGGATCGATGGTCAAGAAGGAACTTTAAGAACGAAAAAATTGAAAGGGGCGAGCTCTGGTGATGTTTCCCCTGCCAACCAACGAGATCGAACGGTTCGAGACAAGATCCCGAGCGAGCAGCGGCGCGCTTACATAACAGCTCAACGGCTTGTCTACCGAACAGCAAGCATAACTTGTCTTTTTCTACAGAAAAACGCTCGATTTCAGAATACTCTATCGTTTTCTGTATTAGAGATGATGCATGCTTGGATATACTTCTACTGTGTGCTTTGAACCAGTCGCGATCAATCTCAGGCTGGTTTTCCTTGTCCGAGTCCCGCTTGACTCCGGTAGTCGCACGACACGACTCTCGCGAACAAGCTCGCGAACACTTTCGTTCGCCACATTTCGAGATATAAAGTGATCCTATGATGACACAAATATGGTAATCCCACTGCATCATGCATCAACGAGGTGTTGGAGAGAAGACTTCGAAATTGTTTCTCGAGCTCTCGGTAGTCATATCATTCCCGTCCTTCTTATCTTTAATTCCCGTTCCTCCAGTCCAAGAGCAACGTGCCCTGCGAACTCCGGAGATACCCGCACTATCTTCACGGTGGTGAATTGGTGGTAGGGGGTGCTGCCATTCAACCTCGACCGTACCATCTAAAGGTCTAATTGACGAGGTTCCTTCAGTCGGACCTTAAGCTTGAGGTGGTCCACCTTGGAGAGTGTAGCGGAAAATTGGCTGAGTAGCTGGGCTATGTGCGAAACTTCCCAGTCAATCCCTTGGCATAAGATGGCCGTCCCATCAGGGTGCCTGTCTGGAGGTAGGTGGTTCGGGTGAGGACGCATGATGAAGGTGATCCGAGAAAGGTAATATATGCATGCCTGAATAGGGTTATCTATTGAGTGATCGAAGAACTTGGAGAGTTGAGCAACGTGAAAGTCAACAAGCTGATTCAAGTAAGTTATGTAAATCCCATTCAGTTGAGGGCCGTCAATTCGGGCGATGAACTCCTACTTGCTAGCACCCTAGAATCGAAAGTAAGTGAGAGCAGGAAGGACAGTTTGTATTACAGTTCGTGTCACGGGAGGCCAGTGTGTCCGATCAGGGCGGGGAGTAGCCGATTGGAAAACAATGATACTGTAAAGACACATTGAAAAAACGTGTGCATTAATTGGGGTCTTCTCGCGGGAAGCGCCAGTCCGCTTGCCAGTCTATCTACTTCACGAGCTGGGAAAACAAGTGCCTATCACGACTTCATCGCTATCATTGGCGGCTTTTTCCGCGGCTTTTTCAAACCAGCTTTCATCTCTTGATGGCTCGGTCAGGGGCAGCACGTTTCTTGACACGTTTGCTAGACCTTTTTTTTTTTTTTTTTTTTTTTTTTTTGAACCATTTATATTCCGCGGCAGTACAAGGTACAAGAACGGTCTTCGGCCCACATCGGGTGAAAATTAAGGTAGCGAGTAATGTAAGCTGAGCTCACGTGCGGTCATGTGGTTTACGTAAAACAAGGGTGGCGGCACCTTCCAAAGGAAACCGGGGTACAAAGGGTGTGCGCATTGCACGAGGTAAAGTACGTTGCGGTCTGTCCAAGACGGGGTATAGTAAAGGCCAAGAAACTCACATGTGGGCTGTGGTTTGCAGGGTCCTCCGATTGCGTCTGAGAGCTGCTTCATCCATGGTCAGCTGGGGGTTGCACCCCAGCCTCCGGTTTTGAGGCGGCGCCTGTCTGTTGAAGAAAGAGGCAAAGTGCGTAAGGCAGTTCCCCTTCCCTGTCCGTGAATAGGTCGATCGGAGGGGTGACGTCCTCCGGTGTGTGTGATGTGTTGCCCCGGGAGCTGAAAAGAGCTCGTCGCTGGTAGGCGTACCGGGGGCAGTCGTATATGAGATGGTAGAAGGACCTGTCGATGAAGCCGCACGGGCAGTGTGC
Organism: Lactarius sanguifluus; assembly: GCA_021527775.1. NCBI lineage: Eukaryota > Fungi > Basidiomycota > Agaricomycetes > Russulales > Russulaceae > Lactarius > Lactarius sanguifluus. Next base: position 26,884 of record JAKEYF010000421.1, on the reverse strand, counting down.
TGCGTCCATGGGCAGGTCTGGGCGGTGTCGTTTGGTGTAATCGGATGTGAAGGAATGGAGTGTGGCGAGTTGGAATGCGGTGCAGTGCGTACGTCAGGTGATGCGGATGTAGTCGTCACTGGGCGTTTTGGGGGGTATGGCAGCCAGCCATATGGGGTGATTGCGGCCATCGGGTGGGTGGTGATAGTCAATGGAGTGGCCGTATGCTTGGGGGATGGGTTTGTCGGATTGTTGGAGTGTCCTCCAGTCCTTGGTCCAGGACCGGAAGGCCGTCGATCTGACGGACTTTTTAACGAACGCGGGGGATTGTACGCGCCGAAGGGAAGTGGACGGGGGAAGGGTACATGCGTCGCGGGCCGCTAGCCGGGCTTTGGTATCAGCAGCTCTCTTCTGGTCCTCAGGAGACCACACGAGGTGGAGCCTCGTGTCCCTGTGAGTGGAGAAGAAGGAAGTCAGTGCGCGGTGGAATCGTAGTACGTCGGTCTGGTGTGAGAGTGACTGTGTGTTCGTAATGGACGTGACAGCCGTCACATTGGTGGATAATATGTATATGTGAGATAGGGGGGCACGTGAGAACTCAGCTGCTATGACCTCGGCGGCTTTAGATATGCCGAAGATGTGGACGTCATGGACTTCCACACCTGTTCCGAGGGTCCACGTCCGTGCACGTGGCTCCAACTCTCCCTGCCACAAGGACATGGCCGCCCCTCCTACAACCTGGTTGTCAGGCCGGTTACGATTGGTGATCGTCCCGGCCACGCGGATTATCAACGTACTCGAGTTCCGCCCCAGGGCGTAGAGCCCTTTGACGTAGTCTTTCCACTTCGTGGGGTCCGATTGCCCCTCAACGGACACATGCGCCTCCCAGTTGTGTACCTCCCAGGGGGCGATGGCCGTGACGTCGACGCGCTCCGTGAGCAAGGGGTCCACTCGCGCGCCGAGAGCCTCCAAGGCAGTGGGGCGCTGGTTCTGGTTGTGACGTCCTCCAGACCGGGCGTACAGTGCACTGTTACACACCGCCCCTCCATTGCTGGAGTGCGGGCCGCTCTGGACCGGGGGGTCCCAGTCGACTCCCAATCGGGCTATCAGCTGAGACGTCCGGGGAACACGGAACAGTCTGATGGCAGAAGTGCTGGTCAGTTTTTCCATGGCCTGTTTGGCCGGAAGAATGCGGAGAAATTCGTGGAGGGGGCCCCTTGGTGCCGATCGGAAGGATCCCGACAGCACGCGGACCCCCTCGTTGATTACCAGTTGGACTTTTTTGAGCAGTCCGATCTTCTTTCTTGAGTTCATCCAGAGTTGGCACCCGTAGCCTAGAACCGGCATGCATACTGTGTTGAACAGTAGCCGCCAGTTGGCCGTGGATATCCCCCTCTGGGAATTGCCGAGAAGCTGTAAAGCCTTCAGGGATGCACGTGCGCGATTGGTCATCGTCGTCACGTGCGGATCCCAGTCAAGGCGGTGATTAAAGAAGAAGCCCAGGTACCGTATGTTATGGGAAGCCTGGACTGCGTAGTATGTATGTGTGGGTGGGTCTGGTAGTAGGATGTGTGAAGGAGGGTTAGTGCGTTTGCGTGCGTACGGGGGAGTAAAGTAAATGAGTTCGGTTTTATCTGGTTCACAGGCGAGGTTTGATCTACGTAGCCAGTCCTCACACTGCTGGTAGCGCTCCCGGAGGATGTTATCCACATCCTCCCATGAGTTGCCGTGTGCGAAGATAATGCCATCGTCCACGTACATCCCCAGCGTGGAGTCCCGGTGGGGCGGGACCAGCTTCAGGAGGGTGGACGTGTAGAAAGCGGAGAGGATAGGGGAGACTGGGGAGCCTTGCGGGGTGCCGATTGGCTGGCCCCGCTGCTCAGTCAGTCCTCCGTTGAAGGAGAGGGTTACCCTCCGATCCGTCAGGAACGTGTCGACCCACCATGCGATCGACTCGGGGAAGCCAAGGTTCGCAAGGGTGTGTACCATCCGTTCCAGATGCACATGATCGAAGAAGCCTTTGATGTCGAAAAGGAGTGCCGCGCACTTGCGTTTGATACGGAAAGCGCACTGGATATCGTGGGAGAGTGCGAGGCCGGCGTCGATCGTGGAAGAGAACGCCCTGGTGCCGAACTGCGTGGTGGGGAGTAAGTTGTGTTTGTCCGCGTCGAAGAGGAGGTGTCGCGCCACGATCTTCTCCAGTAGTTTGCTGACACATTCGATGAGCGAAATGGGTCGGTACGCCTTAGGTGCCAGATAGTCACTCTTGCCTGGTTTGGGTATGACCACCACAATGGCGTGGCGCCAGGCTGCGGGGTGGTGTCCGGTCTGTAGGCACGCGTCGTACAACCTTGTCAGGTGATCCGCCAGGGCGGGCCACGCCTTTTTGAGGATGTACCAGGTGATGCCCGATTCCCCGGGAGCTGACGTAGAGCTCGCGCCAAAAAGGAGAGGGTCAATCTCCTTCCTGACTACCGGGGCATAGGGTCTTGTGGGAATGGGTGGCGGGTCGTCGTGCTGTTCTACTGCGATCTCGCCCAATGCGCCTTCCTGTACGAAGAAGCGCTCTGCCAGTGCTTCCGATATCGCGGGCTGCTCTGTGAGGACAGTTCCGTCGATCTTCCTGAGTGCCGGGATGCCGGTGAGCTTGCGTCCGTGTCGCCAGGCCGCTACGTCCCAGATCCTCCTGGTTTCGATTAGGTTGTCGTAGTGTGCGCGCTTGGCTTTCCTGGTTGCTCGCTTCAGATCCTTCGCGGCGGACTTCCGTTCCGGTGTGTCTCCGCTGGTGTGAAGTCGTAGTGCGTCTGCTTTCGTTTGGCAATCCTCGTTCCACCAGGCGTGTCCGCGTGATTTGCAAGGTTTCTTGGTTTCAAAGTGCCGTTGGCAGGCGTCCGTGCGAAGTTAAGGGGCCCCCTTGCGGGGACCCCAAGGGCTGTCGTGTTGACCAAACCCTCTTCGAGATACAACTTAAGCGCATACACCCAGATCTTCCCTGGGATGCACTGACAGCAGATGGTGTCCGTTCGGGCCTAGATCAGGGGACTGCCCTGTCTAGCCACGGTCCGGGGTTGCCCCTTTCCCGTTACTCAGCAGCTGGTTTGTTAAGCCCATTTGGGCACAGATTCCCAAGCTGTCCAAGCTTACTGTCTTGCCTGGGTCGCTACCGGGGTGGTGTCTCTGGTCTTATCCTTTCGTTGCCAGACCCGGAGCATCAGTAAGAATACAGGCAACTTCCAACTTTCTAACTGGTGTGCCAGCAGGAAAGCAGTGCAAGTTGCACAAGTTCACAAGTCAGTTATTTAATATAAATATAAATAACATATATTTATTTGATTAAAATGATTAAATATCTAATCTATTTTTTTATTATTATTGCTGTTTACAACTTTGGACACACAAAATAAAATAAAAAGAATCCATTTATTGCATAATAAAACATGTACAGTCTAATTAATCTATTGCCTCCCCGTCCCATTCCAGACCCTGCTGCCTCATCGTTGTCACTGTTGCCAGCGGTGGCGTCGCGGGGCTTGTTCGGGACTTGTGCGTGGGGGTGTCGCGACGAGTTTGCGGTTGGGTTGGCGGGTCGGGTAGCGGTCTGGGGCTGGAGTTGTGGCATGGCGGGGCTTGCCGTGTTGCGGTGTCGCAGCGGGTTTGCGGTCGAGGGGGCCTTGCGCGTTGTATTGGCTTGTGTGCAATGGGTTGCGGTTGCGGCGTGGCATGGGCCTACCGTGTTGAGGTGGTGTTGCGGGGTCCTGCACCCTGTGTTGGCTGGCGTGGCGAGTCACGGTCACGGTCGTAGGGCTGGAGTTGCGGGACATGCCGTGCTGCGGAGGTGTTGCGACGGGGCTTGAGCGTGGTGACGGGGTGCGGTAGTGGGAACTGTGTCGCGATAGTGTCACAGTGGGACTTAAAGCAGCAGCTGGCATCACGGTGAGTGGCCTGGTTGAGGTGGTGGCGGCCATAGGCTTGCGTATAGCGGGCAGCGGCAGCGATACCTGGTGAGAATGAATGAAACAAAAAACAAAAAAAAACGTATCTAGATGTTGGCCCGCACTGTATTACAGGCTCCTGCAGCAGCAGGCCTGTGTCGCGGTGAGTGGCCTGGTTGAGGCGGTTGCGGTGGTGGTGGCGGCCACGGGCTTGTAGGTAGCGGGCGGCAACGGCGGGGACTTTGACATGCTTGAGGTGTAACGTAACAGCTCTGCAATGCGGGTGAGAACGAATGAAACAAACAAACAAAAAAAAAAAAAATCTGGATGTTGGTCCCCGTTGTATTGCAGGGTTCCTGTGCCGTGTCGGGGTGGTGTGTGAAGGGATTTGCGTGCCGTGAATTCATGGCGTCGTGGCAGGGTTTTCACATGGCAGATGGCGCTGTAAAGGATCATGCACGCCGTGGCATGGCAGCGGTGGCAGCAGACATCCGCATGGCGGAGGCTGGAGTTGGTGGCTACAGGCTTGCGTGCGGCGAATGGCGGTGGTGGGGACTGCAAGGCTTGAGGAGACACAATAACAAGAAAAAAAAACATACTCATCTTCATATCACAAGTGACGTCGTCGCGGTCATGATGCTTACATGCCTGCTAATGGAGTGGCAGTGGGATGGGGCCTGCTGTTGGGACCATGGCGGTTGGCGGTTGGGGTTGCAACGTCGGAGCAGTGACGAGGGCGGTGCGGCTGAGGGGCGGCAGGGGTGGCGAGGAGGCGATGTGTTGACGTGTCAAGCGGGCGGGGACTTAATCTGTGGCGTGGGAAGTGGGTCAGTTACATGGTTTTGTACTGTACCCACACGTCACCGCGTCACCACTTCTTTCTACGCTCCTCTACGAGGGTTTTTTTTTTCTTTTTTCCTTTTCTTTAATGGATCTCTTTAGGGACCTACCGCCCATACCTGCTCCCGCGGACCACGTCCTACGCAAGAGGGACAACTGAATCCCTTCTGCAGACGTGAAGACGGGGCCGACTACGATCTGAGCTTTTGGTCTTGTGCAAAAGGTACGTTTTTTTTTCTTTTGTTTCGCTCGGCTTCTCACTAGTGATGCAGAGCCTTTTCCCCCCTCCTCTCCAACATATGCAAGCCCGCCCACACGCCTCGTGACATAAGTCAGTTGTGTGTTTTTTCTTTCTCTTCTGCTCTATCCTGAATTGTTGCAGGACGACGGGGCAACATGCCATCCCTTCGTGGACGCAAGCATTTCCGCCCGCCTACACTGACACGTCGCCACCCTTCGTTAAGTTTTTTTTTTTTTTTCCTTCATTTACTCATCGTCGTACCCTTCACTACTACGCCAGCCCACCCCCACAAGCCTGGGCAAACCCACCATGTCACGTTGCGATCCAGGCCCTGCCGCGTCGTCACGTCGCCACCGCTATGCCAGCCCATGCCACTCCAACCGCGCCACGCCACCACGACACCGGACAGCTGTGCACAAGCCCCACCGTGACGCCGCTGCTACATAGCGCACAAGGCCCTGTCACCGCCAACACCAGACACCACCGCACCACGGAAAGCCCCATCGTGCAACCTCACAGACAAGGTTCGATCCCACGCCACCGCCTCCGTCTCGCCGCTGCATTCAAGCCCGTGGCTGCCCATGACCCTGTCGCGATGCCACGCCGCGGCCCCAATCGCGCTACACGTCACTCCACCACGCCGGCCCACCGCTTCCACGCTACACGGCGCACGTACCCGAGACCGCCAAGCCACCGCAACACGGCTAGCCCCGCCGTGCCACGTCACAACACCGGCCCCGGTCCCGCCACTTGTTACCCCTACTGTAGCACTAGTAGTAGCTTTATGTATTTCTTTGATTCTGAATAAAATATTATTTTATGCTACACACCTAATGTGATGGTGACCTCCTGTGACTTCACTATCATATGACTAAAAATTAGTATGACAAATATGACATAACAAATATCAAAACAAATATATGACAAATATATAACTTAGATGATATGCCTAATACTTGGACTTGTATGACTTTCTTGACTTTCTGAACTTGTCCTGACTTGCTGGTCATCGCTCAGTAAGAAACTTTTTGAAGAATCAGACATGGCTTGTGGACATGCCAAATTGCTAACTTTATGGGTTGTACCAGGTGGTGCCACCAGGTGCCAGGTGGTACAACCCCCATCAAGCAACCCGTACAAATACTGATGAGTTTGGAGCTCAGCCACAGTAAACTGTCGCACTGAACCTTAATCCAGACTAACGTCCCTCAGACCGGAAATGGTTTTCCCGGCTACGCAGTACTCCCCATTGCATCAGCCCAGGGAAGGGGCTGGGCTGCACAGGGTTCTTTCCCCTGTTCGCCTTGTTATTACACCACATTACCCCTTTTATCATCCCTTATGGTTCCCCTTTTGGGAGTTGGCCCAGGTATAGGGGCCAGGTCCCCACCTGTTTCTCATTCTCATATTAGCCAATTAGGGTCCCCGGAGGCTCCCCCCACCGGAAAAACACCCCTGTACTGGGTCGAACTCAAGGCCCAACGCTTCCAAGAGCTTCCCTGCAAGGGGAGGGGGGTGGAAAACCACTGCACCATCCACCCCCCAGTTTGCTAGACCTTTCCGCTTTGCCTTTCTGGCTGGAGTAAACTCTGTGGCCAGAAGGTTGCATGAGAAGGATGAAACGAAGAACAATGATGAACAAGGACACGCTGCTTTACGTTTATTAGATGTCGTACCGTACTTCTTCTGATTCTCGAAGAGCTGCCCGTCGTGTTATTGTAATACCGTTATAATAAGTTTTGGGGTAGACTTTATCTGATCACGGTACCAATTCAAGGCGTACGTTAACTACAGTTGAACCCCTCTTATCCCATACCCCCTCCGTGGACGGTCTGTGCTATGGGTTATGGGGGGTCATGGGTTAGAGAAAAATGACGTAAATTGACTGAAATTTGAATTACGGGCACTTGTAAAGTTGTAAGGGTGGACAAGTAACGCTCGGAATAACTAGTCTGAGTTGGTACTATGGACTCTATAAAAATCAGTTAATACTGTGTTCTTCATGCTCTTGGCCTCGTCTATGCGGAGTTGTCTGGAAACTGCACCCAAAGTTGTCTCAAGTTGGCGTGCAAGTGGGTTGTTCCAGTTGGTTAGGTAATCACCAATGGTTGATGTGGATGTGGCCCGGAGAAAATCGCTTCGGGTCGGACAGGGCTTCACTGGGCCATCCTCGTCCACATCATCTCCCCCATTTTTCTCCATGTTCTCACGGGCTTCGATTGCATCCATAACTGCTTGATAAATGTCTGTATCAGTTGTCTCTGTCATGATATGAGATTCTCCGGCTGGATTGAGCAGGGAATTGATGTCCATTCTGTTTGCTTGTTGAAGTGCCCCTCTCGCAACCAATTCGTCAAGGGCCAACTCGACTTGCCTCTCCACATGAGCAATGGGATCTGTTTGGGTGATAGAATCATGTAAGAGGGTGGAAACGGGGATTGATGGCATGGCTATGTGAGATGAGAAGGTGGGCAAAATCCCCGCTTTATCCCAGCAATTTCGGATGGACGTTGTGTTGACACTGTGCCATGCTGATTCGGCCATCCTCATCCCCTCAAGCTGATTGATGTCATAGATATTAGCAGGGGTTATGCCTTGGTCGTAGTGGCCAACGGCCCATTGGAAGAACTTGGCCCGGTAATGAGCTTTGAAGCACCGGATTATCCCTTGGTCAAGAGGCTGAACGTGTGCTGTAAGATTTGCTGCGAAGTTTTCAACTTGGATGTTCTGGAGATTGGGCGGAACAATATGACCAGAGAAATTGTCTTGGAAAAGCAGAATTTTCCGTTTCTTTACTTGAAGTTCCTGATCCCATTGCTGAATCCACTCTTGATAAAGCTGAGTAGTCATCCATGCATTTGCGTTGCTCCGGTAATAAAAACCCAATTGTGCACCTGACTTTTTTTGAAATGCCCTTGGCCGTGCTGCTTTTCCGATGATGAAAACTGGAAGTTTGTCGGACCCATCAGCGTTTGCCGTGAACACAAAAGTCAATCTGTTCTTTCTTCCTTTAACTCCCGCTTGTCGACGGTTTGACAGGCCCTTTTCAGGGGCCATTCTATAGACTGAAATCAGCTCTGAGACAAGGAAGTTCCATAATGAACGCATACCCATAGAAAAGCCCGGTTTCATCCATATTATAGATGTCGCGTGGCTTGTATCCGGCCTCTTGGATTAAGTCTTGAATTCGTCTCCTCTCCTGCTCCACTGTTTCTGGCTTTGCTGAGGCTGCTTCCCCGTGTCTCTTCATTTCCCGAAGGCCATTCCTTTCCTTAAAGCGTCCCAACCAGCCATTGCTCAACTTGAGTCTCTCGTCCTCTGGAACTCCAGCCAGATCAGAAAAAGTGTTCCATTTTTGGCAGAGGATTTCTCCTGTCAGTAAGATCCCATCCGCCATTGCTCTGGAAACCCAGAGGTCCATCATTTCCGAAACCTCAGGGTGTTCAGTTTGCCGAGTTCGCTTGGCTGTCCGGTCACTTGGGTGGTTGCACTCTTGCCATTGCTCGCGCCACTTCGCCTCGTCTTTAAGCCATGAAGAAATTAGTGGTTGCTTTATTTGAAGGTTTGGATAGAGGGATCCAAAGTGCCGAGCGGTCGCAGATTGGTTTTGGCCGTTCTTATGGTGCCAGTCAAGGATTTCAATCCGTTGAGCAAGAGTCGCGTTCTCTTTCTTCGTGAAAACAGGGGTCGACTGAGTTGCCTTTTTTTTAGTTCCCATCTTCTCTTGATCTGGGCCTATAGGTGAATTATGAGTGACCAATTCCAGAGCACGCAAACGATGCGTACGTTTCCGTTTGTTTCCAGCCACCTTAGCTGATGCACCTGCCCATTCCCTTAGCCTCCTCACAATCGCCTTTCCATCATTGTCCAGCTCGGAAACTGCCCTCTCATAGTCAGGAGCTGACTGCAGAACCTCAAGGATGCGCTCCTCATCGATGGTGTTTCCTTCATGGTCCAGCCACTGCTCATCGGATGGGGAAATGGCTTCACCCCGGGACAGCTTCTCGATGAGTGCGTCCTTCCTCTCCTTGATCTTTCCCGAGAACTCAGCAAAACCTCTCTTAAGGATTTTAAGCGGGTTTAGAGACATAGAGGATAGTTTTGAGACAGCAATAAGACACGTTTGAAGTTTCCGAAATTCCGAGTTGTTTGAGACTCGGAGGCAGCGTCAAGTTGAACTCGGTTACCAGCCTGAGTGTGCTAGTGGCCGCCATTCCAAATTTCCGAGTCCAAAGACATTGATATTGGTGTTTGGCACTAAACTAGACTCACTAGACTAATGTGCGACACTAACCCGATACAGATCACACTATGGGTTTTTGCTGGTGAAGGGCTATGGGGTATGGAGTCTGACGGACATATGGGTTATGGTATGCAAATCCCCGCCCACCAACTCGGTGGACTCACTTTTCTATGGGGTACCGGGGGTTATGGGTTATCCGCCCTATGGGATAAGAGGGGTTCAACTGTACCATTCTTGTCTTGATTATTGTAGGCTTCCGCCACTTATCCCCCGCATGGGTGATTTCCTCGTCTGCGCGGACGCCTACTGCAATCAAAACTAACGTGTTTAAAACCGTGCCTTAGAGTAAGGTAAACACGTACCTCGATATAAGAGACTTCAACGGTAAATCAGTGGATCGCGCAGGCGTGGGGGGAGTGGGAACTTCTCGCGGAAGGTACGCAGCTTGGCACGCAGCATCCACTGGTGTCCGCGTCGGCAAGGCCTATGCCATTCGTATGAATAGTTGTCATGCGCAATTGAGAACGTCGGGTGTTTATTGTAGGCCGGATGAGCCTGCCAGGACTTCCACTTCGGTATTTTGAATTGATTCAAAGTCAGACTGTTACACACGAGGTGCACGTGGATGCGCAACGTTTCCGGTAGTCGCAAGACATAACTCCGCGAAAACCTTCGCTCGCCACATCTGAGATCTCAGGGTAACCCAAACATGGCAGTACCATTGCGTCTTACGCCAACGAGCAAGTGTGAAGGGAATACTTCGAAGTTGTTTGTTCAACCTCGAGGCATCTCCGCAGTCACGCTAAAATGCTATATATTCTTCTTGTCTCGAATTCCCATTCCTCACCTTATTCTGCAATATGTCGGAGTCACCCGAATTTTCCTCTGGGGTGCAAAAGCAACTTTTGGCTGGACTGAAGATATTCAATATAGCCTCTTTGACATCGGATGATGATATAGCTACAGCAGTAGCCGTGCTGGAGGGTACCTTGGATGACCATTCAATGGCTCCTATCATCCGCTGCTCCCTGCAACTCGGGCTTCCCTATGCATTCGAGTTCATGATATCTTGTATGTCCGAACTCCTTGTTCTGTACCGGGACATACATGATGCTCGCCACAGCCGTCAACGATGTTACATGCGCATACATCTTGAGTTTTGTCCTCAACAAATTTCCTTCCGAGTCGAACGTTAGCGCATTCCGATCCTCTCTTGGCTATGAGATCGTCTCTCGACTTTCTCATTCTCTCTCCCAACTCCCGTATTCTTCCAACGGGCGACCAGAAGGGCTCGACGATCGTTGTCACGATACCCAAGGGGCCCCCACCACACTCGAAGACCTTTCCATACTATTGCAGTCAGGTTTTTTGGAAGACGTAGAGTCCGAAGGGAGGTCTAACAGAAGGATAACGCAGCAGTCTAGGGGTTCAAGAGCTAAAGGCACAACCAACGTGCATACCGAAATCTACGATCGACTTTTTCAAGTTCTAGGGTCCCAAGTTCCTAGAACCCGCGAGTCGGCGGAGGAAATGATAAAGTCGATCGTTGACAGCCAAAAGGACACCCTAAAGGTACACCACCCTTTGGAATGGTCTATGAGAGGCGCTACTCAACTTTTGACCAGTTCTTTTTCGCCCTGCTTCAACGTCCCCAATTTACAGAGCTTTTCCGCAATGCATACTTTCGTGGGAACACGCACCAGGGAACAAAAGTTGACACCGCCCCGCCACAGGCAATGGGGGCAACCCATTCGTCGTCCGCTACAGGGGGAGATCCAATACAGGCTGATCTTTACTTCCCACCGGCGGTTGGGTTTGGACAGTGGCGTATACTTTGCTCGCGTGCCTTTCTCAGTGATGTGACACGAGACAGTGCGCTGTCCAAAGGGGTGCTGGAAAGGTTGCGGTACGTTTCTGTCACTTTTTGGTCAGGTAGACGACTCATCATTCACAGGGAGCTCTCCTTGGGCTGTTTTTCTGAAACCAACCAAATGCGATTAGCGGGGGATAGTCCTATAGGTGTCTTTCGAGCCCGTCTCCCAGGTGGTACGAGGATGGTGGTAAGGACCGCCAGTACCTTTCCGTTGCTGGCAATCCTGACGCTCTACAAGTACCTTATCGATGTTGTCCCGGAGTTTGGCAGAGACGTAAGTTGACATTATCCTTAGAGCAGTCACCATTACTGAGACTTTCGTGGGACAGCACGAAATCCAAGGTTCTGTCGTTGAGATACTCTAGCACGAATGTCTGATCTTGACACAAGGCAGTTCTGAGGATTCTTGGAATCTATAGTATGGACAAGTTGAATCGAACCGACTGGCAGAGAGTTGGGAGATATCAAGCAAAGAAAGGTAGAGAGTATATTGGAAAGTATGGTCGCGGTATCTCCGTCTTTGTTCCATACAATAACGTCAAGTAGGTGCAAAGCAAGAAAATCCCGCGGCGGGTTTTACTATGACCCCATGACATTCGATGCCACCGCCACACAAGTTGAAAATATCTCTACTGATTCCGTCCTCCAGGAGCAAGAGATGGAAGAAATGGATGAGGTATCGCATTGCTCTTACATTTGTAGGTCTCTGACCTCTGGCCATATAGATCCATAGGATATTCGAGTGAGTATGAAGTCTACTTCGGATAACAAGTGGTGGTTATTCAGGTGGTGCTACAGTCTCGAGCAGTACTCGGTTCTTTCTCAGGTAATGCAAGTAGTCTTACCGTTGCGGCAGAACGCTGATGACCTGTATGGATCAGAACATCATACGTGATATCCTCGAAGGCCACGAATATTCTCACATTTTTCAGGTATCGTAAGTACTCTCGTCTTTGATCAGCCTACCGTACGTTCTAAGGGCGATCAAATTTCAAGATGGGAGGAGAAAAAGGTTATTGAATTTACAAAATCTTCATTCGTACTTGGCCGAAGCGGGACGGGGTACGTAAATCTTCCTCCGACCTCCGGCGCGTTCCCAATCGTAGCCATTGGCAGGAAAACGACGGTGATCGTCTTTAAAATATTCGGAATAGAACGAGCGTGGCAAAACCGAGGAAGCATTGGACCACGTCCTCGGCAGCTGTTCCTAACGAAATCCCAGCTTCTCGCCAACAAAGTTGAGCATGAATATGTAGATCTCTTATTCTCTCTTTATGCAGGTCCGGACACGCCACAATATGTCTGCGAGCGTATCAAACACTGGAACTCGTGCAGGAAGAATAACGCGATGGACCAGGATGGAACAGAAGGCATGAGAGATGATCTCCCCGAAAAGTTTAGTGAGCTCCAAGATGGCCACTTTCCTTTGTTCATAACGGTGGACACTGTCGGTACGACCCCTTTGACAAAGGAACGGAAACTGATGAGGGCCGGATTTTCATATAGCTGTGGAGCCTCCTCGAGGCCGACATGAAGCTGTCCCCATCCGAGAGCCGACATTCGCGTTCCCAGCAGAAGAACAACCAGTGGTTGGGTCGCACGGACTTGGTGACATTTGATGTCTTCAAAAGAGCGTATTGGTGTCACCTACCCCGCACTCTGACCAAGGGCATTGGTGTGTCCATCCGATCTCCTTTATTGTTATCATTGCACGCCCACTCAACTCCCCATGCAGTGCCGTCTGTGGCATTTGGTGATATCATTGGTACGGTCTTATTTGGTCATCTGTACCCGTCTCTGAACTTCTGATCGTCAAGGGACTATCAAGGGGTCAGAGAAATCCTTAGAGTTCCCAAACCGCGCTCTCGACAGAGGAGCCTATGAAAGTCTGACGAACAGGAATTACGCGGTGTTCGAAGCTTATCAAAAACTCAAGCGAGAACGGCGTGAGCGTGACCCAGCGGATAGGTACGCCTTTAGCATAGTATGCCCAACTCATTGTTGACCCAGATCGCATCCAGAACACACGACCTACTGAACGGGATAAAGGAAAATGGGCTTAAAGGCGAACTTGTCGATTTTGTGTGAGTTCCCTCCCTCTCTTGACTTGGTGGACTTAGTAACTCATCCGTTGCTGGAAGTTACGTGGATGAAGTGCAAGACCTACTCCTCATCGACGCTCGATGTATGTTCGCAAGGACGCTCTGTAATGGCGCCGCTTATATGCCTAACCTAGTGATCATATCCCTGTGCCGGAATCCTGATGGTTTCTTATGGGCTGGTGACACAGCTCAGACCATATCTATTGGGAGTACTTTTAGTTTCAAGCAGCTTGGGGCGTTTGTCTATAGATACCAAGTGCGTGTTTTCGAGTCACTGTGCGAAAGGCTAACCATTTCATCAGAGATCAATTCAATCAGTGCGCGGGACCCCGAGTCAACCCAAGGGCTTTCAGTTGCTCGTGAACTACCGCTCTCATGCCGGCATCGTCAAGTGTGCCAACGCCATAATACAGCTACTACAGCGATTCCCGGGTGCGATCGATATTCTGCAACCAGAGGCAGGTGTCGCTGGGAAAGCAATGCCTGTGTTTTTCCATAGCGGTTGCCTTCCCTCCCAAGAACGCGATTTCTTTCTTTTGTCGACGTGAGTACGCACACCTCCTTCCGGACGTGCATGTCTTAATCAACTTTGTTTCGTAGTGGACAGCCCTGCATGCTTGGGTCTAATCAGTGTACGTAAATGTCCCCCCCCCTTTGCTGTAGATTATATAGACAGTCTTATCCTGGATACCAGGTATCATTGTGAGGGACGAAGCTGCTCGTCAGAGGCTCAAGGGAGATATTGGGCGTGTCGGCATTATCTTGCACGTCAAATCCTTTTGCCCTGCATTACTCGCTCACCGTGGCACCTTTCAGGACATTACTCAATAGCAAAGGTCTTGAGTACGACGACGTGAGTTCTGTGTTTCTCTACACTCCAAAATGTGTCTCAGTTCATCCACTGAACCGCGCTTCCACGCTTACAGGTCATTCTGTACAATTTTTTCGGGGAGTCTGCTGGCGCAAACCTCTGGCAGCATTTGACAGATGCACACGTTCGTCCACTTGAAGAATCGAAATACACCGCCCTGATCTATGAGGTCAGTTACACGGTCGTTCCTTTGGGGACTGTACGACTGACATATCTCATTGACAGCTCAAATGCTTATACGTCGCTATAACCCGAGCTAGGCACAGGCTTTGGATCGTCGATTATTCTGACGTTTGTCTACCGATCAAGGTTCGTGCCTTACGTACAACTCCATAATTGGCGGAACATAAATACGAGACACAGCGGCATCTCCTAAACCTCGGGCTTGTTTCAGACCCACCTACCTCCAGAAACCCGCTCGAACATTTTACCAATACATCTACTACCCCAGAAGAATGGTCCGAGGCAGGAAAACGACTGTTGCACCACGAAGAATTCGAAGAAGCCGCCATGGCATTTTTAAACGCAGGAGATGAGTACATGCACTCGGTTGCCATGGCATGCCACTTGCGGGAGGTCGCTCGCGACACACCTGAATCTGCGCCGAAGCGCCGAAAAGAGGCTTTCGCTTCTGCCGCCGGTGCATTCGAGCGTTGTGCTGGAATGACAGAAAACGAGGAGGTGGGACGCTCACGTTATGTAGCAGCCGCGCGTTGTTATGCCGAAAGCGGGCGCCACACAGCGGTGGTGAGAATTCTAAAGCGAGTGAAGATGTATACCGAGGCAGCATCATATTGTTTCGATAACAATCTCCTCAAAGACGCCGTCTCACTTATCAAAACATTCGAGGTAGACCAGGAGACGACAAGCCGTATCAAGCAGGCTGCACGGATATCATATTTGAGGGCGAAAAATTTAGAGTAAGTCTTCCAAACAAACCTTTTTAATCTCGTCTCAAATCTCCCACGCAGAGAGGCCGCAGAGTTGTTTGACAACGAAGGAGAACTGATGGAGTTCGTTGTTCAGCACAAACTTTGGGTAGCTCGTGCGGCTATCCTCCGGAATCAAAAGAAATATGGAGAAGCGGTCCGACAGTACTTGGATGAAGGCGAAGTATTAGACGCCCTTGAGATAGCTCTCGAACATATGGACGAGGTCACGCAATACCCTGATGTCCTCAATGCCATCATCGCCAAGATCTTGTGGCGATACCTTTCGTTTGGTTGTTGCGGGTGGCCAGAACGCACAGGGATTCCTGCCTCCAAGATCAACAAACTGCTAGAAGTGATTCCTCTTCGGGGACTGCGCTCCAGAGAGCAGCAGATGGTCGGTGAACCCACGTCATTTTGATGAGTTGGCTGACCTTGTGGCGTAGCTCTCCCTCTTCAAACTTATTTTCCTCGGAAGGACGTCAGCGACCTCCCAGAAAATACTCACTGACCTTATCCTTCGCTGTGATCCTCTCGACAAAATACTCAAACTCCTGGCGCTTGACCTCTATTTTGATGACATGTCCTCCGCCCTGGATGTGTCCTCACAATCGGGATTTCTTTCGTCGCTTCAGCTCTTTAACGAATATTCCGTCCTCATGAGAGACGGAGCTTTGGATAAAGCTCCGTGGAACTCCCCGTGGCTGTGTACGCTCTTCCAGATCGAAAGATATAGAGAGAATGTTCGGATAAAGCCGGGAACGCTCTTGTATGAACACTGTACGCCAGGTGGTTCGTCACGACCAAAGGAACAGATCAAGTTACCCCGTCAAATGTTTTCCAAGAGTTTTAATCGTCTACTATGGGAGCGACTCGATACCCGCATATCGGAGAAGGACCGCGTGTCGTCGAATCTATCACTTTTTGATCCATGTATCCAGCCCCAGCCCTTCCTTCCTGAGGCCTGTTGTTCCGACCACCTCGACGAAAGCTGGTTTAATCGAAGAGTCCGATTCCATCTGCAGCACGTGATGATCCTCGATAACCTCCATGCCTTCGAACTCACGAAAGGTCCGGAACGCATGGAGAGTCAGAGGTCAGTCATTCTATAGACCTCTTTTTCTCCGAATTTAATCTGGGTGTCTCGCAAAGGCGCCTCCTTGGCGCTTTGGAGAGTGCCCTGAACCCGCTCTATTACCTCAGTGGCTCACTCACTTGCCTAAACAATGACTTAATACCGGAGGCTGCGGATGCCTTTTCGACGGTCCAGCGATGGGCTTTAGATGTTCTGTCTAATCTAGATCCTTCCCAAGATGATCATCAAGGATCTTTCCTTACGGACTTATACAAAGCACTCACGCTAACACGACTCCGACAACGCGGTCGTGTCATTAATGAACGCCTACGCTACATTCCGTGCGCCTGGAATCGCAAGGATCCGCGACTTGTCGTCTGTCACCCGGACGGCAGTCAGATCTATAGGTTACGTGACTTCCTGGCCTTCGTGGATGGTTCCGGAAGCCTGGAACAAGGCACCGATTTTTTCAGGTGAGGCTCGTCCGTCAGACCCCCGGGTACCAGCATTAGTGACATAGAGAATAGTAGATACTTGGTCCAAGAGCGTCTCCCGGTCGACCTCGCAGTTCTATGCACCATAGTGGAGAGGCTGTTTGGGCTAGCCATTATGACCGCAAAACATAGAGGTCTCGGTGGTCTAGATGGCGTGCTTCTCCCGCGTACTTGGATATTGTCGCTATGGGGGGATTTCCTCAGGTTCAAAAACAAGAGTCTAGCTCCTCTGGAGCATCTCGTCCAGGGGGCTGGAAAACTCTTGGGGGATATATACACGGGAGAGTATCAAAGACATGCAATAATGGACTCGGACCCCCAGAACCGTAGTGAGTTCTACTGGCTATATTATTAACACCGAGTGACGCTTTGCAGCGCCGCCGGACTTGAAGAACAAGGCGCCTAACGTTACCGAAGACATCCCGCCAAAATACATACAGGATCTGTGTGTCGCTCGCATGTTAGTATATTACCTTTTGAAGCGTAGCGTCTGCTGATGTCCATTGTAACCAAAAGATGCAGGTGTCTCTGCCTCCGTGGGTGTTCGCAGTCCATATTGGACCGAAATTGACACGAGTTTTATTAGTTGGCCAAAATTTCAGCGCTCTTAGAGACGACATTCACGTGGCGCTATCGCTCAAAACAGTTCCTTCTCCAGAGTCGGTAGCGTTTCATGGGCGGTGCGTACATTTTCCTGCAAGAGTAGTTCGACCTCTGAAACGAACCTGGCTAGCTATATCAATACTCGGAAGTGGGAGGAGTTAGAAGAAGCTCTGTACCAGTCGACAACCTCACCTTTCGACCGCCTTGTCCGTCTTCGTCTTGAAAGCTCTTCTATTTTGGGACCACAAATACCGGGAGTTGATTTAATCACATTTAAAGACATAACCGCCATCATCCCCAATATACTCCACTCTCGCCCCGGAGATCACTCAACTGCCACTATTGGCTCTCATGAGAGCACTGGAGGATCCGACGCGGCGATTACTGGACAAGTTACAACCACAGATGGAATCGATGGAACGGGCGATCCGACCGGATACCAACGCGGTGAAGAGGCGGCCGAGTATTCCGAAGATGACGCCTTTGATATCGGCGACGGAGAAGGCCCGGATAGATCAAGAGAGGCACTCATAATCCAAAGGGCTGTGCGCCGGTATTTACTGGAACACAGCTCCAGTGATAAGTTGAAGACTAAACGGGACTGCCATTTCGAAGCTTGCAAGGCATCTGCGGACGCTGTTCACGCCAGATACCGAAAGATCTACCTCGGTCCCGTACCTCATCTTCTTCTCTGCCTAGAATGGATCATCTCGAGTGCCCAAACATCGAAGGATACAATCAAGGCCCGGCTTCGTGACGCAACCGTGACTCTTCAGGAGCTATCGGACATGCCGTCACAACAGACCCGAATAGTGTAAGACTTGGAAGTATTTTGTTTGGCATACGACTGAAGCAGTACCGTAGCCAGTTCCTTAAGGATGCACACGACCTTCGAAAACGCCTAGAGCCAAGATCTGGATCTACCTTGCATCCTCGAGTAGGACATCCAGCTGGGTGGCACGCTACGCGGGACCTGGAACCCCTGAGAAGTGCGGTGTTGAAGGTAAAGGACTTGTTCGAACGCCTCTCTGATTCGAGGTTCCCCACCGTGGAGTTCGAATGTGCGTGGAACGGAATCATGCCATCAAAGTTTCGGAAATGAGGTTATACTTGAGCGAATTCGATAGCATAGACGGACGTTGTGCATTGCCTTCTATGGACTTCTGCGTATTATATATCACAGTTCGAAGTCGGAGCCAAACCGACAACCAAGACCGTAGGCCAATGGATTTTCGCGAGGTGATGACAATAGTTGATGTGCATCGGAGGTTGGTCATAGTCTGGCCGAGCCGGGCCGACTGTATATTCTCTCCTCGTCTCCCATGATCGACTCGGTCTCAGACTGGCACGCCAATGCTCAGGTGCTCAGGCGCTTAATATTCAGGTGTAGTACCTGGTTGTATACATTCGTCTACGTGTCAGTTAATGGTGAGGGACGACTAGAACCACTAGATTGTAAAACACTATGTGATTAAGTATGCAATTGGTATGGGACATTAACTTATTTGTCGACGTAGGACTTGAGTCTTTCATCGAACTCCGTCTCTGTATCGATGACGGTTACAGGGTGACTAGAGAGCCGGCGGGCAGCGACAAACTTCTCAATGGACGACGCGGGCCGGCCCGATAAGCAAATCATGTCAAGGGATGGCAAAACTTCGACGACCATCTCCCCGGGGATGTCTTCCAGTACAAGAGCAATGTGGCCCACAAGGTCCTGAGATACATGCAGCGTCTGCACGGCGGGGAATCGGTGGAGGAGGAGCGGCCATTCGGCATCGTCCGTACCCTCTAATTGACGACTTTCCTTGAGCGGGACCTCGAGTGGGACCTCGAGCTTGAGATGGACGACAGTGGAAAGCGTCGTGGAAAAATGGCTGAGCACCTGGGCTATGTGCGAAACTTGCCAATCAATCCCTTCGCATGAGACAATAATCCTAGCAAGGTATTGATCCCAAGTTTGATGTTCCGAATCCGAATGACGATACATGGTGAAGGAGACCTCGCCACAGGAAAAGGTAACTTGCGCACGCCTGATTAGGGTTAACTTTGGGCCTATTGAGCGATCGATGAACTTGGAAAGTTGCGCAACTTGAAAATCAACAAACTGATTCAGGTAATCAACGTGGATCTGGTTCAATTGAGGGCCGTCGATTCGGGAAATGACGTTCTCCAGATACTCACTAGCACCGTGGAATCCAAAATAGGTGAGGGAAGGAAGGATAGTCCGTGCTATGGGAGGCGGGGGTATCCGATCAGGGCGGGAAGTAGCTGATTGGAACTCAATGATAAAGGTTTCGAGCCTGGACAATGTGGACAAAGACGCAACCGTCACCTCGGGTGAAATGTAACCAGTTGGGGGTGTATTGTAAAGATGGAGGGTGACGAGGTCAGTGGCCGACAAAAGAAGCGTTGGTAATGCCGGATAGGAAATGCAAGATAAGGTGATTTCCTGTAAACGTGGTGCAGATTCTACTAAGAATCCACCGGGAAGGACCGGTGCATTTTCACCCTCTGAGAGAATGAAGAGACGCGTCAGCACCGGAAATGGCTTCTGTACCACTGTGGCCATCTTTCCCAGCAACGAGCCCGTTATGCGAAGCCCGACACAGCATACACGATCAGGGTGCTCGAGTGCAGCAATGACGTTGTCTTCATCATGATCGTTGGGAGTATCTCCCCTCTTGGAATAGGGATAGCGATAATCAATAACGACAGGAAAGGCTGGCCAGATACCCAGACTCTTCCTGACAGGAGTTCCGTATGTGCAGAGAATTTGAAGATTGAGACGGTGTGGTGACGCAAACACCACTTGTCGCCATCTTTGGCATACATGCACGAGGAAGTGCCAATTCCATGCAGGGTGAAAGAAGGTTTGATACTGGTCGTAACTCTTTCGACAGAAGTCAAATATCTCCACCAAGACATGGTCTGGGAGTAGGCTGATTGTCGTGTCACGTCCATAAAACTCTCCTATGCCACATAAATTCCGAGTCGGTCCTCGTCGCGACGGGAGTGCTAAAGGACGCACCTTGAGCAACTTGTGGAGCACGTACGTTTTTTTCTTTCTTACGGAAACGTTGAGAGGTATTCAAGGTGGCACCAGAGGACGGATCACCCGGTAGGGAGAGCGAGTGAACACTACTAATTGAAGATCAGTATTGAGTAATATTGTGCTTGATATTGTGTACTCGGTCGGTTGGTAGCACTGGCCGCACCTGGGGGTGTCGGTCGATGGGAGCGGTTCAGCAAAACCTGGTAGGGAGACCGGACAATGGCTGATCGGAGACCGGCAGCGAGAATTCGGTCAGTTAGTAGCTGCAAACGAAGCACGTGGACGAACCTTTGGGTGCCCATGAACAATGCGGACAACGAACTAAGATCTGTGGACGAAATAATATCGTTCCCAGCCGTTCACAGAGTATGCAGGGAGGTGTGCTTCCAGGGTAGTGGTCGACGGAAGAAGGGGGATGCAACTGTGGGAAATAGCCAGCTCCAGGTTGGTCTTTGTGATGGTGACCGACATAGGCGAAACGCTCGGCGTCACTGCCAGTGGACGGCAGACGTGAGCTAACCTATACAGTAACTCAACAAACCTCGTCCCTCAGGCTCTCACGATCTCGTGCCGGTTTCGAGGACTGCCAGCCTCCGAAATGTATATGATGACTGACTGCTCGCTCGGGATAGATCATTACCATACATGGACTTGCTGTTGCCGAGTGCCCAGTCCGTGTATTCCTCCTTGTCGGCTGCGGTCATCGCCGTGTCGATCATGGCTGCGGTCATCGCCGTTTCGACCACTGGCATTGTGTCGACGTCCGCTAATGCTGCTCGTGTCGTCTCCGGTTTGGGTTGGTATTTAACCCCGTTGATCCACACAGTACCGTCAGTTTCGATTTTCAGAAGCGGGTTGGCACCAGCGTTGCTGAAATGAGGCCGACTGCGTGAGGTGTCCCGAAGAGCACGCTGCCGCGCAATCGCGTCAAGATGAGACTGTCCCTCCATTTTTCCTCCAGGAGAGATGCAGAACTCGATGGAATGTCCGGCTCGTTTGCAATTGGGGCAGATATTGGCGCGAGGTGGCACTGAAGCGGGTAGCGCGAAAGTGGACGAAGTTGTGGCGGGAGATGGAGTGAAGTTAGGCATCATTGCGGGGAACATCATATGGTCCGTGCTCTGCGTCGCCTGCATTTCGTAAAAGAAACTCAAGCGGCGCTCCAGCGCCTCCAGAGTAATGGTCCCATCCATCAACGCAGGGGCAAGGGCTTCATGTACCGACGGATGTGTCACTCTGATGTTCATC
Organism: Lactarius sanguifluus; assembly: GCA_021527775.1. Taxonomy (NCBI): domain Eukaryota; kingdom Fungi; phylum Basidiomycota; class Agaricomycetes; order Russulales; family Russulaceae; genus Lactarius; species Lactarius sanguifluus. Next base: position 5,399 of record JAKEYF010000421.1, on the reverse strand, counting down.
AGGGCGAAGAGGAGGGCCAGTCTTGTAATGTCGACCTGGCCAATCCTTTCCGTTCGGTATATGAGGTCACGGAGGTGCGCCATAGTTGCGTCGAAGTTTGTCGGGGTGGTCTCGAATCTGATCTGCATCATGCGTTGGATGAGTTGAATTTGGGTCAGTCCGCTGCGTTTTTCGTGACGCTGACGCAGCAGATTGAAGGCTTCCGCAGATGTGATGCAATTGGCGATGTATTGGGACTCGGAGGAGAACATATGGGACCGCATGTAGCCGAGGACCATGCGATCGTTTCCGCGCCATGCGCTGTGGCCTGATCGGTCGATACGGTAATCCGGGCAGGTCAGCAGGCCGCGTGGATAGACATCAAGTTGCGCCATTTCGAGCGACGTCAGGACCTCCCGTGACCATTCCAGCCAATTGTTGGCGTTCAGGGATAGTCGCAGGTCGGCAGGCCACGGTGGTACGCCAGCCATTGTTTCTTTCCTGATGACCGGTCTATCGTCGGGTTCTTCATACCTGCTCTGGGATGTGATGAAGGGAGGACGCAGAGGGAAGGGCGGTAACGGATCGTATGGAGCGGGGCTGTCGTCGTCATCATGATGCGAAGGGTACGCGTGGGGTGGTACATCGTGATGCCTCGGCAGGTTTCTAGGCGGCGGCGGTGTAAGGAAAGGGTTTCTGCTGCCCGCTGCAGACCTCATGGTGACAGCGGATCTGTGCTCCGAGGAGTTTGTCAGTGGCGGGAGTGCGCCGGCGAAGGGACTAGACATTGCGTTTCAAGGAAGAATAAGTTGGACGAAGGTCAACAACAGACGGGACGACGACGATTCGGGTGACGTGAGACAGATGGGACAACGGTCCACAAGACAGACAAGAGAGGTCGGACGACGGTCAACGACGACAAGAAGAGTGGTAGATCTGACAGGGACGGCAGAAGGGTACAGAGAGATGGGTCACGACGAGAGAAAAAGTGAGAAGGGACGCGATGAGTTCTCTTGCACGGCGTGGGAGGGGCTAGGTTAGGCAGGGCCCATAACCTTTTATTCCCTAGAAAGAGGTCTCCTCAGCGTCCGAGTACAAGACGAACTATATTCAGCTACAAACCTAGAAAGAGGTCTACAGGAAGCGGGGTCAGGAGTTATTGGATGGAAAGACAGAGGTCGCGCTCACCTCCTCAGCGTCCGAGTACAAGACGAACTGAGGAGTAAAAGTGTATCGTACGAGTAATTATATGCGGCTGTTTGTTTATGAATACCGAAACCAAAACAGTACGAGAAAGGCAGCAAGTCCATGTATGGTAATGATCTATCCCGAGCGAGCAGTCAGTCATCATAGGCGTGGACGACATGCTCGCCGTCTCCTCAAGCGAAACTGAAGCTAAGCTATTCCGAACTGAACTTGAATCGAGCTGGGCGATCAGCGCGCTGGGGGAGGCCAAACTTGTAGTGGGCATCGCCTTACGCCGCGACAGAGTTACCAGAACAATCGAGCTAAGCCAGACCGCGCTCATTGACAAAATTGTGACCACCTATGGGCAAAGCGCCGCCACAACAGTTACCACCCCGATGGTGCACGGCGCTCAACTCATTAGACCGGATCCACAGACCCCCGTAAACGACGATGAGGAAGAACGCCTAGCCAATTTGCCTTATCGGTCCCTCGTGGGTTCGCTCATGTACGTCGCTAGCGGAACTAGGCCGGATATCATGTTTGCTGTCAGCAAGCTCTCCCGATTCCTGGACTGCTACCGCGAGGCACATTGGCAAGCGGCGATCAGAGTAGTCCGCTACCTCAAAGGCACTCGAAACATGGCTCTGCGACTTGGGGGAGTACCCAACACAACGCTACTGGGATACTGCGATTCCGACTATGCCAACGAACCCGGGCCGGAAGGTCGACGCTCAGTCGCCGGCTATTGTTTCACGCTCGGGAGCGGCGCCGTCTCGTGGTCGTCGAGAAAGCAAAAAACCATAGCGGACTCGACTTGCGCCGCGGAGTATATGGCTGCCTCGGAAGCCGGACGGGAGCTTGTCTGGCTGCGAACGCTTCTACTTGAGCTTGGCTACGGCCCACCTGCAGCCACCCCCCTCCTATGCGATAATTCAGCCGCTGTCCTTCTATGCGCCGACCAGGCCTTCCATAACCGCGTAAAACACCTCGACGTGAAATACCATTGGATTCGGGAGCGCGTGGAACGTGGAGAGATCATCGTTGGTCGGATCCCATCCACCGGCAATATCTCGGATATCCTGACCAAAGCGTTGCCCGGTCCGCGTTTTATTAGCATGAGAGGATGTTTGGGATTGCGTCAGCGCGATGCTGAGGTTCGCGCTGAGGGGGAGTATGATGACTGACTGCTCGCTCGGGATAGATCATTACCATACATGGACTTGCTGCCTTTCTCGTACTGTTTTGGTTTCGGTATTCATAAACAAACAGCCGCATATAATTACTCGTACGATACACTTTTACTCCTCAGTTCGTCTTGTACTCGGACGCTGAGGAGGTGAGCGCGACCTCTGTCTTTCCATCCAATAACTCCTGACCCCGCTTCCTGTAGACCTCTTTCTAGGTTTGTAGCTGAATATAGTTCGTCTTGTACTCGGACGCTGAGGAGACCTCTTTCTAGGGAATAAAAATGTAGTCAGACCCCGTTCATGAACAAGTGTACATCGATAGGCACTTCGAGCATTTCTCTCATTTTCGCATACAACAGGTGCTACAGCATCACGGATTCACAGGCCGAAAAACGGTGACAGAAAGTCGACGCATCTCTGAGAATATTGCCATGCGGGAGCCTTGGCAGGAGCGGTCGCCTCTGCAATGAGCCGAGGTCCTGGATTCCTCATGCTCGAGGCTTCGCGATGCGATAATTCGGCGGCGAAGTTGCAAAACTGCCACCAACACTATGTATTGTACATATTGAATGCAAAACACCAGGCCATTAAGTACAGGATGGATCATGCTCATAGGACTCGAGTCTTTCGTCAAATTCCGTTTCTGTGTCGATGACGATTACAGGGCGACCACAGACCTGGTGGGCAGTGACAAGACTCTCAACAGATGATGCCAGTTGGCCCGCTAAGCGAATTGAGTTAAGGGACGCCTCGGCGACCATCTCCCCTGTAATTAGCCTTCCAGTGCAACAGTAACGTGTCCCGCGAACTCCAGAGATACACGCAGCGTCTGCGCGGTGAAGAACTGGTGGAGGTACCGCCATTCGATGTCGTCCGTACCCCCTAATTGACGAGGTTCCTTCAGCCGGACCTTGAGCTTGGAAAGTGTAGAGGAAAGATAGCTGAATACCCGGGCCGTGTTCGAAACCTGGTAGTCAATCCCTTGACATAAAGTGGTCGTCGCAACAGGGAGCCGATCCGAAGGTGGATGGTTCGGCGTGATGAAGGTGACCTGAAAAGGTAACATACGCATGCCCGAACAGAGTCATCTCGGGGTTTCCCAAACGATCGAAAAGCCTGACGAGTTGAACAACATGAAAGTCAACAAGCTGATTCAAGGAAGTTATGAAGGTCCCGTTCAGTTGAGGGTCGTGAATTCGGGTAACGAGCTAGTGGGAAGGAGGGTTCCTCCTGCAGATAAGCGCTGGTCCTTCTACTTTGCGAGCTGGGAAAACATGTGCTTACCACGACGTCACTATCGTTGGGGGTTTTTTCCGCGGCTTTTCCGAATCGGCTTTCAGCTCTCGATGGCTTCATCGAAGGCGGCATGGTTAATAGAACCTTCCGGCTGGAGTACAGGAAACTTTGCGACCAGAAGGTTGTGTGAGAAGGAAGCGACGAAAAAGGACAAAAAAGGACACACTGGCACTTTCTACTCCCGCCTTGTCTCCCCCACTCGTTAGATTTGTTAGATGTCGTACTGTACTCCTCCTGGACGAGCTGTTCGTTGCGTTGATTCCGTTATAATAGGATTGGGGTACACTTTATTCGACCACGGTACCTTTTCAAGGCGTGCTCTGACCCGCCGTTTACACCACCACCACCACCACCACCCTGGGCGATTTCCTCGTTAGCGCGCTCGCCTACTGCAGGAAAATAACCGGAACTATACTATACGTTCGACCGTGCGCAATTAGAGTGGATCGCGCGGCGCGGGGAGAGTGTGGTGTAGACATCTCGCGGAAGGTACGCGGCTTGGTACGCAGCATCCGCTGGTCGCCCGCGTCGGTGACTAGGACAAGGTAAAGCCTGAATGAGTGGTTGTTATGCACATCGAGAATGTTGGGTTTGTACTGAAGACGTAGGCTTGGACGTAGGTCAACTCCGGGATTTCGAATTGATTCGAAGTCAGACACGCGCGCGCAACGCTTCCGAGACACAACTCCGCGAAAACCTCCGCTCGCCACATCTGAGATCCTGGGATAACCCAAACACGGCAGTACCATTGCGTCTTACGCCCACAGTTGTGAAGGGAGTATTGTCCAACCTCGAGGCGTCTCCGCAGTCACGCCGAAATGCTATATATTTTTCCCATTCTTGTTGTCTTGGATCCCCATTCCTCATCCTACTCTGCGATATGTCGAAGTCACACGAGCTTTCCTCAGGTGTACACAGGCAGCTTTTGGCCGGCTTGAATATATTCGATACAGCCTCTCTGACATCGGATGAAGATATAGCCATTGCAGTGGCCGTACTAGAGGGCACCTTGGATGACCATTCAACGGGTCCTATCATTCAATGCTCCCTGCTACCTGAGCACCCATATGCGTTCGAGTTCGTGATATCTTGTATGTCCGAGCTCCTTGTTCTGTGCTGGGACATACATGACGCTCGTCACAGCCGTCAACGATGTTACTTGCACATACATCTTGAGTTTTGTCCTCAACAAATTCCCTTCGAACGTTAGTGCATTCAGTTCCTCTCTTGGATATGAGATTGTCTCTCGACTTTCTCGTTCTCTCTCTCAACTCTCATATCCTTCCGGTGGACGACCGGACGACCTTGACGGTCGTTGTCATCGTACCGAAATAGCTGCCAACACCCTTGAAGACCTCTCTCTACTATTGCAATCAAGTTTTTTCGAAGAGGGGAAGCAGTCAAACAGAAAGTCTACGCAACAGTCTAAGACTTCAAGGCGTAAAGCCCTACCTGGCACGCATACTGAAATCGGGGATCGACTTTTTCAAGCTCTAGGATCACGAGTTCCTAGAACCCGCGAGTCGGCGGAGGAGATACTGACGGAGGTCGTTAACAACCAAAAGGACACCCTGAGGGTGAGTACAATATCATAAAATCGTCCATGATTAGAGAGAGCTATTCATCTTTCTGCCAGTTCCTTTTCACCCTGCTTCAACTCCCCGAAATTACGAGGCTTATCCGCAGTGCCTACTTTCGGGGGGATATACCCCAGGGGGTACGAGTGGACGCCGCCATGCCGCTGGCAAC